>OX411307.1:174546268-175041268 GCA_948150685.1 Rhaphigaster nebulosa
AGTGATAAAGGCAAAGGGCTGAGGTAGAACAGGGTTTGCACGGTATCGACTCGGCTCAGTCGAGATGTGGCCTGTTCTGGGAGTGGCCCTCCTAGCGGTAGCCGCCAGCCCCGCACGACCAAGCTCCAAGACCAACAGCGTCCAGGTCGGAAGGTTGGGAGCGCTCCGGGGACAAGAAATGACCCTTGCCAGGACTCAGCGAGCCACCGCCTTCCTTGGTACCTCCTTCTCAATGACTACAGCTCCTTGGAGTGACAGTGGATCTGATAACTTTGTTTATTTATTATAATCATTGCCCATAATAATGTGATTTAATAATGACTAGACACAATTGGCGATGCACCGCAATTATTTATTTGGCTTGAGAAGTTTATTTTTAGAAAATCGCTTCATGATCAATGTTATCTCAATTACGCTTATCAATGCAAGTTTTGTGGTCCTTCACAAAGAGACTTATCCAATCCACTGATCCTCTACCGAGCTCCTCTATAAACTTTTATATATTTGAAATAGAAGATTTCAGCTATTTTCTTTTAAATATTTTATTTCAATATTAAAAATATAAATTGAGAGTAAAATGCTATAAAATGAGGAAATATTACAAGTTGGGAATTTAGACAAGATTCCAAATTAATAGCGTTTAGTCTTGCAGGACTTGAAGCAATTCATTCATTCATCTAATACAGACAAGAACCTTAAATATTTTTGAGGTCTCTTTTCACGCTCAAAGCTTGAGTTAATGCTAAATGGCATTAATTAACAGTAAGTTTTTTCTGAAAGATGTTTCTAAGATCCATGATTGGCAATTCAAAATGATTTATTATCATAAGCAGTTTGAATTGTTGTAGAATTTTATTAATTGTAATTAATTTTTACTTTCACTTGCCTATATATGAAATATAGAGGCAATTTTTCATTTGCGATCGTGAAAAATTTCGAATCCAAATTTTCAACGGAGATACACTTTTAATGTCTCCTGAGTCCAGATAACAAAGTCACGTAAAATGGCCTGAGTATGTGTCTGTATGGTTGTGTGTTTGTGCGTATGTGTATGTAAATAGCCTAGATCAAAAATGAAAAGTTGTGCGAAACTGAAATTACGAATTTAAGGTAGGAATATGCCTGGGAATGTTACAACTTTGTCGCCAAAATTGACTTACTATAATAATAAAGTGACACTTTATATCGGAAGTTTTACACAATTTTTACCATTTTCTCGAAAAAGGTTCGAACGATTTGATCAAACTCGTTATATCAATGAACAATTAAATGATGTTTGATATCAACTGGCCTTGTCCTCGTTAAAATAGTCTGATAGGGTTTAAATGCTGAATTTTCAAAATATCTTCTTCTAAAGCATCTTTAATTTTGTTTATTTGAAATAATAAACCATCTCTCATTATTAGTAGTTATAAAAAATGGATAAATATAAAATATGAAAAAATTCGATAATTGACTAAAGCAGAGGAAAGTTCCAAATATGTTTATACAAAATGGCATTTTTGTATTCCAATTACTTTCTAAAACACCGGAAAGAAATGTTTTCAAAAACTTATTCCTCGGCATTGAAAGGGCTAATATATAAAGTCCTAGAAGGGAACGGATAGTGACAAAAAACGCACAATCTTAAGTGATTGTTATAGTTATCAATATCTACGTTTATATTATTTAATGGTAACTAAATGCAATTTCTTTGGAAACGTTATTATTTTCAGCTTAACAAACCAAAAATATATAGTACACAGCAGTATACTATAATGTTTAAAAAACTGTTCTATAGTAATTTTGTGAAGCAGCTGAAAATATTTCAGGTAGTGTTTATGTGAATTATTTCAAGTTATTTAAAAAATGGATAATTATTATAGGGTGGTGAGTGAAAGCTGTGTGAGACGCAACACACCAGAAGTTTGTCTGTACAATCATTATGCGATGGCTAGTAATACAGTATCTTTATTAATTATTCATAATATTAATCAATTTAGGTTAAAAAACAAAGAACCACTTATAATTTCACATTCAATTTATTCATGCTGTTTAGATTTTTAAAAAATGTTATTGGAGATTCTTGTAAAAAAAAGAAGAAATAATATCGTGCTTTTAACTTCATTAAAATTCTGTTAAATGTCGCCTATTGGCAGATGGGTGCCTTGAGTTCGGTTAATGGTGACCGGGAGGGCCTGGCTCACAGCGCCCTGAGTGCCAAGTACAAGGCTGGGCTCAAGTAACAACCCTTAATTATAAAAGCGAGACGAAATTTCGATTTTTCTAAGCCTGCCATCATTAGTGAAGTAATACTGGGATAAAATGTGCTTGTTAAAGAATAATAACTTGGATTTATTCAAATGAAGCAGTCACACATTTATCGATAGCCCTGGCCTCACGACACCTTTTCAATAAAGGACCTGCGACTTTCAAGGTCCCGCGACAATTAGAGTGCCATGTTTCGTGATACAAAAAAAAATCAATAAAAACCATTTTAATTTTTGGGGAGATGAATTGTAGAAATGCTCTATAGTATTGTTATTGCTGAGGCTCTATAGAGAGAAATTTTATTTAATTAACAAGGTTTGCCTCTAATGTGCAAATTGAAAGATTTCTCAGGGTCCCTGTGGATCTCCAATACCTGATACCCGATTAGAATTAGGTTAATTGTCGAATTGAATTAAACAAATTAAAATAAAATAGTGTTATGTTTTATTTGAAAGTAATATTACTCCAACGATAATATTCTAATAAACATTATAGGAGCATTTTTAAGCACCAACACTCTATACTTTATACACGTAAATACATAGGTATTAGGTATCGCAGCTCCAACATAAACGCACCCTTACTAATGGTCTCGCTTGGAAAGGTGTGTTTTTATGAAGACATATTAAACCTTGGAATTGGACTTGGGCCTTAATAGGAAGATGAGCTTCGTATCGTGATCTTCCAAATCAAGTTAAAATTATCTCAGTTATAATCAATTCTATTTTGGCCGATTGAAAAACTTTTCAGCGGTAACAATGACACGCACTTTTTTTTCATTGTGGTACATGACGGGCATAACATTTCTCTCTGTTTATTAGCGATCTGTTTATTGAAATTATTATTTCCTTTAAACTGTGATTTAGGTTGAGAAATAAAAAATGTCGAAACAATAGATTATCATACTTATAATTTATTTTTCAATTATTATCTTAGGCGTGCTCAGCATCCTTTATTAGAGGGTGCACTAATGATAGCAATGGAGGGTTCTTCCATAGAAATTGGGGCGGGGGTCCGGAATGTTCTTTATTCCCCTGGAAACTTTTTTAAAGAATAAGCTGTATGAAAAGTATTTTAAACAATTTTTGTGATAAAATTATACCAAACATTCAACAATCTTGGGCTACTGTAGTTTTTGAACGTTCTAAGCTACTTGTTTTTGTATTTTTTTAAAAAGTAAATCTTCGAACTTTTTATATGGAAAAAAATATTTCTGAAACTAGCGAAACTTAGTTCCAGTGCCCCAGTGTTACCTCTCCCCCTCCCCCGCTAACGCCTATGACTATTATATATGTGTTACATAAAATTATATTAAATATTCGTTTGCATTTCAATTTAATTTTCAAAATCTGGTTTTCATCAACAAAAACTTTTTTACTAAGAATTAATCCTCAAGCAGAAGTCTCATCTCGCAATAATAATAAAACATAA
The DNA here is from genome assembly GCA_948150685.1 of Rhaphigaster nebulosa. Classification (NCBI taxonomy): domain Eukaryota; kingdom Metazoa; phylum Arthropoda; class Insecta; order Hemiptera; family Pentatomidae; genus Rhaphigaster; species Rhaphigaster nebulosa. The sequence continues at coordinate 174,549,950 of OX411307.1, forward strand.
ATTCGTTATTGAGTAATGTGAACGTTGTATGAAGCTGTAAAAGCTGTTATTTTAATTGGCATTAACAATTTTGATGAGCTACAGTTTCAATACTTTCCCTTCCCTACTACATAACTCACTTGAACGTCTTTGGAATCGTCCAGACAATTGTCTATATCCGCCTCACTTCATCCGTTGATTGGATGTTATCTCATAACAGCCTTGGACACTCGTCTCTTGTTGAAATCGTTAATCACTTGTTAAAAATTGTTAATCACATCTCACAAATTTACTATTCTATATTTCTTAATGTTGGATACAAGGTCAACTTATTTGATCGAATATTTTAATAATTGATAAGTTTATATCCAGTGAAATATACTTCACTAATCCAGTGGAGGGATGGGAGGTGAGTTGCCTCAGTTTTATTTCGCTTTTGGGTAGATATAATAGTTATGGATTGATCCTTCAATACCATCATGCGGATGTCAACAGATAAAATAGTGGTAGGCAGAAGTAGAGACGATAAACTAAGTCTTTTTAAAAAACCTGGAATGCTACAAATGTTATCAAAATACGAAGAGATTTAGAATATTACTTATTAAAATTTAACTAATGATTTGAATATTACAATTTGTGAAAAATACTGATTCCTGAGATTTATCTGCAGATATTGAGAATCACTATTTTTTAAACAAAAAGCAGCACACTTGCTGGGATAAAGAGATGTCTGTTCCTCATGTCTAACTCTTAATGGCTTCATCAATTATTAACTGTGACAACGGATGTAGGACATTATATAGGTTATAGAATCCATCACCGTTTTAAATCACCGTTATTATTCATTAGTATTACTTTTTTTTATTGGCAGATCAACTTTTCCGTCCATTTTGGAATCACTAGATTGCTTCTTTTGGAACCATGCTGCACATTTCTCTTTTTTCTTCAAATCTCATTTCCTCTAATTCCAGTTTTAATGACTTATCAGAAACTTTTTTGTTCACAATGTTGTTTAATCTAAAATTTTACAACCACATTACAATTTCCAAAAATGCAAAAATTAGTGAAAACTATGTTAAATGTTATTGCATTATTGTATAATACCGAAATTTACAAACAAATTATTTTGTTTCAAAATAAATTTTGAGGATTTTTTTTTCTTCTGGCTTTGCAGTGATTTTTTAGTAGCCTTTTGTCAACTGTTTCATCATTAACAATCTAGGACATTTTCAATTCGCTTCATGTAGCTAAGGAGTGCCTTTGCTTAAGGTTTCCCATGTTGTCTCTTAGCAATTGTGGTATCCATGGTTGGCTAAATACGAGTACAGCTTCCAGTAACATCCCCAGCCCCAGCCTCCTTGGTTTCATATTGTGATATGCTGACACTTGAATTCTCAGCTAAATACTTTTATTTATTTCTCCTACTAAGTTTTGAATTGGAATCCCAGATCCTTCCTTTTGTCAGATTTTTTTTTCTCGACCTAAAATATTGTCTTCGTTTTTATCTCCTGCTTTTTCGGTGTCAATCTTGCAAATGCACCTCAGAACATGTTTTTCATGATCAGCTCGAGTGTTAATTTATTAATAATGATATAAAAATTATTTGCGTGTTTGATTTGTTAATATTTTAAATGATTTTATCAGAGAAATAAATAAATAATTGGGTTTTATTAACTTCAAAGATAAGTAGATCATCCCAATATTTTATTCAGGCAGTGTGAATAGAAATGATGGCCACGTTCTCTTACAATCAACTTAGCTTCTAATAAGCGCTATCCTAAATTATCATTATTTTTCGATGGAACAATAAAATATATTTTTATACATTTATTTTTCCAAAAGTAATTTTTTTTAAATACAATGCGCTTATTCAGAAAAAAAAAATAGAAAATTTGTAGTTAAGGATGACACAAACTTATGGCACAACCAATCTATAAAAATATAACAACATTAACATAAAAATATCAATGTTACATGAAATGGGTAAGAACGATTTTCGGGGAGACATTAAAAGGCCCGCCTGTTGAAGTTGTCAAGGAATGAGGGGGATCCTTTTCTCTGGAGTCGATAAATATTGTCTGGAGGTAGGGGGAGGGGCTCAGTTACACGCTACGATAGTCTTCTCACATCATCTAATGTCGCACGCGTATTCTAACCGATTCATTCATGAGTTATCCTTGCCTTGAATGTGTTTTTACTCATTGATTATTTTAAAAAAAGACATTTAATGATAAAGTCAACTATCCATGATTTCACATTCCATTCAGCGAAACCCACCCACCCGGAATATATTAAACGCCATCACATAACTTCCAAACCAACTGAACTTCAACTTCAACAAAGGTCGTATTGGACGTAAATCATGAAAATCGAAAAATGAATCCATTTTCTACTTTTGAACTGGCCATTCTTTGCTATCTGGAAAGGTCTTACTTTTGAATTATTTATCGGAGCAATAAAAGAGTACAATAATAAATGAAACTATGTAATAACAGAGCTCAGAAAAAACCAATTGAAACTTATAAAATAAGTAAAATGAAATATTATTTTAATATTTTAAAATGCTCCATCCTTTGAAATTGTTTAATAAAATATAAATTGATTAGAATTCCAGAAAAAAATTTGTTTACATTTGATATAAAACAATATTGTAGTCCATTGCTTGGAAATAATTTGACACGTAAAAAATCATAATAGTACGTGTTTATGTTTCAGTTTATTCAGAAAATAATGATTGTGTCATTGAGGAATGCAACACTAACCAGTACTGATAATGAAGTAATGAGTCACTGAAATTGACTTATTAATAATAATTTTCATTAACTAATAGATCAAGATGATAATGCATAATTTAAACATGCCGTGTTTTAGATAGATTTTATGAAATTCATAGCTCACATGAAAAAAATGTTAGCCATAACATCCTAAAAGATATTCACATAACAATTATAACATTTAGCACCGCTTACACTATTACGAGAGTCTGGTGATTTGTTACATTACATGTTGAGATAGTAAAATGTTACATTCGAACACTCTCAGTTTACGGCAGTCATCTGGGGAAAAACACTAAGTTTCCGATCCACAGGTCTATAATTTTAATTTCGTTGCTGTAAGCAACAGTTGAGACTTGGGAAGTTTCACTTTTACACAGTAGGCTCTATTGCCCGCTATTATTCTGCTGTTAATTTCTTTGCTGAACTATATTTTTTATTAAGTATTCTGCGCAAATTGCTATTGAAAATGTTTCTCCTTTAGCTAGTTATATGACGACTTGAAAACGTTACATCTCCCGGAACATTTCAGATGCTCGTTTGAAAGATAATCTAATTGTCTGGACTCTAAGCCAAAGCGATAAGGAAAGTCGTGTGTGTCAACACACCAGATATTTTTGAAATATAACTATTTGGAAATAATAAACCATTGTGTAATAATTTGCAGCATTTTCTTATCTATGAAATTATAAACAGGCATAAATAAGTTTTCATCCTTTGGTCTAACCTTTCTTTTTATGGATACTTCATTGTGGATTTCTTGTAGGTCTTCTAAATTTTGGTTTAGACTTTTGGTTCTTTTTTCTTTTGGAATTTTACTGTTTGCTAGTTTAAGAATAATGTTCAATTTATGGTATTTTTTGCACTAGGCTTTCTTTAACAATTAATTCGTTTTGGTCAGGATGAATGATTTTTCCAAAGGTTATTTCGTTGGGGGTCAGGCCTAGGCTTTTGTTGACCAAGCGTTAGCGAGATCCTGTTTCAATTAGTTGATGTCCGCATGATGGTATAGAAGGATCAATCTAATTAGGGATTGATAAATTATTTGCCACTTCTATAATTTAGTTTTTAACGAAAACTTTGCATTGCTAGTTCAGTGCGAGAACAAACCAGTACAATTTTTTCTGTTTGATATAATCTACTTAAATCTAGAACTGAAGATGAATGTATAACATTCGAAACTAGTTTTCAATATAAAAAAAAAATTATAGAAGCGGCAAATAATTTATCAATCCCTGTTTCAATTAGACTATTTGGCATTTCTTTTGCCAGTATGTTTGTAAGCGATTACGACCAAACGCATCGTTCGATTTATTTTCAAAATTGGTACAAATGTTGCTTGTAGTAAAAAAAAAATGACGCAATTTATTTTTTATTCCTTTCCAAGATGGCGGTCATATTATTGAACCCGTATCATCAAAAATCTGTTTGTTTCACAGTCACGAATGCTTTGTTCGATTTTATTCAAATTTCACATTAATATTCCGTGAAGACTTGAAGACATTTAAAACGACGCGTGTTAGAAGTTTTATTTCTTGAGTACTGTTTATTTTTATTTTATTTGTTTACTATTTATTGACATAAATTGGTAAACAAAATCAGATAATTACAAAATTGTGAGTAGATTAAATTATTTTGTTAATGAAAATAATTGATCAATTCTATAACGGGTTTTGCGATTATTTGTGAATTTTCTTTGGTATCTCTAGCTCGAATCTTTTCGAATCCAGGCGATTTGTTGCCATCGAAATTTGAAATTATATTACTGATGTCTTTAAGATTACAAGAGGACAATTTGAATTGATGCGAAGAGGTTTATGAAAAGTCACATTCGAAATAAGCATATTTGCGTTGTAATTGGGATATAAGCATGCATAATAAAATTAAGACCCTTAAATTGATGCGATGATTGCTTTATTGATAATTAAATATTCAAAAATATATATTGGGATTTGAATTTCAATAAAAATTACTTTTTACCGTACAAGAAAAAAGGGGTAGCAGAAAATCAAGAAGAAAATCTTGTATTTTTGTCACGATATTAGAGGAATCCTGGAAAAAAAAGAGTCCTGAATATTTTCCAGATGATTGGCACCAATTCATTGCTAGCTCGAAAAGAAGGTTGAAATGTGTTCCTCTAAACAATGGGAACAAACATGGTTCAATACCAATTGCTTACTCAACGACAATGAAAGAAACATATAACACCATAGCTTTGGTCTTGGAGAAGATAAGGTATTGAACATGAATGGGTGATTTGTGCGGACATAAAAATGGTAAACTTTCTCATCGGACAGCAAAGTGGCCATACCAAATATCCTTGTTTCTTGTGCCTCTAGGATAGCAGAGACAAAACACATCACTGGGTTAGTCAAGAGTGGCCTAAGAGAAAAGACATGGTCGTTGGAGAAAACAAACCCCTAGTTGAACGAGAGAAAATCATCTTCCCTCCACTGCATGCGTTTCAATTAGTTGACGTCCGCATGATGGTGTAGAAGGATCAATCTAATTAGGCATTGATAAATTAAAACGAAATCCTCATTGCCGCAGTGACCATGTCGTGGAAGTCTGGTGATACACAAATCACAAACCCTAAAACTTTACGAGGTTGCGGTAGATTGGCGGAGAAGAACCTTTGCTCATGGTTGTACTTTATATCCCTTTCAGTAGCCCACATTGAAACCGTGATCAATAAGCATATGTGATAATATGCTTAAGACCCTTTTAAAGTGTATTTAGTTTGTAAAGTTATTAATAGATTAGTGCGTTCGTTTGTTAATAAAGGTATTAAAATTGGCACATAGTATGGGTATACAATGTGATACATTGTCTGGTTTGAGGTTGCAAATATAGCTTAGGAAGATATTTTAAATACAGGATGTTAAAATATTAAAATAAAATTATGTATATATCTTCTTCTTAACTGGGTGCTATATTCCTTGTAGGACTTGGGCCTCTGCCACCATTTTTCTCCATTCCTCGCGGTCTCCAGCTAGGCTCCACCAATTTCTGATTCTCAACTTTAGTAAGTCCTCCTCCAGATTTGCAAGCCACCGGTGCCTGGGCCAGCCTCTTTTCCTTTTTCCTCCTGGAGCACCATTCAGCATCATTTTAGGAGGCCTATAGAACTCCATTCTTTCCACATGCCCTAACCATCTTACCGTACTCTTCTTAATAGCACTGAAGATATCAGGCTCACCATACAATTTCGTAAATTCGGCGTTGCTTCTGATTCTCCACCCGAGCTGTTCTCTCACTGCTTCAAAGATGTTCCTTAGGATTCTTCTCTCCCAGCAGGACTCTCCTGGTTTCCTTGGCCAGAGTCCACGTCTCACTGCCATATATAACTACTGGCCTTATTGGTGTTTTGTACATCAAGAGCTTTTCTTCCCTAGAAAGACTTTTGTATCGGAGTGCTTTTTGCAGGGCATTAAAACATCTGGTTCCTGCAACCATTCTGCCTTTTTATCTCAACTTCTAAATTGTTGTTCTCCGTCACTAGTCCTCCCAGATACTTGAATATACTACAGCTGTGAAACTTTTCGTCCCCCAAATCAACAGTATCTCTTATCTCCCCAGTCTGTCAAGGGGTTTTCATATACCTGGTCTTTTCTATGTTAGGGATTGATAAATTATTTGCCACTTCTATAATTTTGTTTTATTGAAAACAAGTTTCAAATGTTATACATTCATCTTAAGTTCTAAAAACACAAAAAAAAACTCAAAAATAAGCAATTCAAAATATAGTTTGGTATTATTATTATGCATATTAAATTATATGTAATATAAATCAGTATTATAAAACATTTATGGATTTATTGTGGGTCCTAAATCTAGTGCAGCTCGCTTGAATTCTTCCATAGCACTGGCCAATGCTGCTTTGGTTCTCCCTGTGATGACCACATCATCAGCATACGCCATGTGTTGTGTGAGCCTATTGTAAATGGTGCCACTTGGGTTCGAATAGCCACTTCTAGGGCGAGATTGAATAGTACAGGAGATAGTGGGTCTCTCTGTCTTAAGCCAATATTAACCTCAAAGCTATTCGTGACGCCTACACTGGTTTTTACCTTGCAGCTTGTCCTTTCCAGGATCATCCTCGTCAATCTTATTTGCTTGCTAAGTATTCCTAGTGACTGTAATGCCTCCAACAGCTTTCTCCTGTCCACACTCCCATACGCCTGCCGGAAGTCAATGAAGAGGTGGTGCAGATCAATGTTATGCTCATATGTTTTCTCGAGCATTGCCTAATACAGAAAAGGTGGTCTGTATTCGACCGTCTTAGGCGGAAACCACTCTGGCACTCTCCCAGTAGACTTTCAGTCCTCTCCAATAGTCTCCGGCATATTTCCACTGATAGGACTTTGTAGACTGTGGGTAGGAGCGCTATACCCCTATAATTCTCACATTTAAGTTTATTCCTTTTGTTTATACCGCGATGTTATGATCCACTTCAGAGATTTGTTTTTCATTTTGACTCAACTTAGTGCATCCGCGACATGATTTTTCCTCCCTTCCTCGTATTTTATTTCATTACCAAATTCATTTAATAAAAAGATCCATTTCATAATGGATTATTATTTTTCATTGAGAATGTCCGTTGGAATCGCTTGTGGTAGGTTTGTACAGTGAAGTGCTGGCCGTATAAATAACGTTTAAAGTGTATACAGGCTATAGTAATTAAACTATAGCAAGCAATTCTTTTTCTATGAAACTGAAATAACGGGATTGCGTGCAAGATGAAGTTTTTGAAGCGAACTTGGTGTTGATCTCTGAATTAGCTATGGGATGATCTCTGTAATAGCTATGGGGTGATCTCAGAACTAGGCATGGGGTGATCTCAGACCTAGGTATGGGGTGATCTCTGATCTAGGTATGAGGTCATCTTTGAACTAGTTATAGGGTGATCTATGAACTAGCTATGGGATGATTTCTGAACTAGCTATGGGGTGATCTCAGAACTAGCTATGGGGTGATATCTGAACTAGGTATGAGGCCATCTTTGAACTAGCTATGGGATGATCTTAAACTAGCTATGGGGTGATTTCTGAACTAGCTATGGGGTGATCTCTGAACTAGGTATGAGGTCATATTTGAACTAGCTATGGGGTGATCTCTGAACTAGCTATGGGGCGATCTCTGAACTAGCTATGGGGTGATATATGAACTAGATTTGGGGTGAGAGAGTTGAAAAGCACTGCGCCGACTGCGACATTACTGCCGTCAGTTGTCAGGATCATTGGTTTTGATAAATCGGGAGAGATAAAGGTAGGAGTATTAAGAAATAAATAATTTATTTTGTGAAACCCATCAGAGCTAGATGCGGGATTTATGCTGTTTTCTGACTTAATCAAACAAGAAGTTAATGTTTGAGCAATACGAACATAATTGTGTATAAATTTGCGATAATAGCCGGTTAGGCCGAGACACTGTTTGATTTTCTTTTCGGTTTTTGGGATAGGGGATCTGTTAGTAGCTTCAAGTTTTCTTGGGTCAGTTTTTCTTTACCTTTCCTGTACTGGGTTAGCCATGACGACCTTACGAAAGACATCTTTCACCGTTACCCATTTGAAACCTGTCCAGCGGAACGTGTCTATTTGCAAGCCACTAACTGGTATGTTCGGTGTCGACATTAAGGACTCAAGGAAACGGCGAAACTTCCATACGGAGCAATTAAGTTCCCAGTAAGATAGATAAGCCAGGCGGAATAATATTATAGAGCAATATTAATATAGGGCACTTTCATCTACAGCTATGCATATGAATCAAGTGAAAGGTAACATATGAAAGATAAATCAAGATAACATGATAATAACCAAGACAAAGGAACAAAAAATGAGCTTATTGCTAGGAGAGGGCTTGATTTGCGTTGAAATATCAACATTCCTAGGAATATATCAACCTAGGAATCTAGACGCGAGCACACTCTAATCTACCGACTAAACGGATCCAGTTTCCAATGGTAACCAAAAAGAGAACATGCACCGAGGTTGGGATGGAGACAAGTTCCTAGGCGCGTTGCCAAGTGATACGATTTTTAGTTTTCATTAATTTTCCAGTTTTTCCTGTTGTGAAAAAGCTTAGGGGCAGAGGGAAATGATATAAATACAGCTAAGGTAAGCTATCACTCTAATAGCTATTTTCTGAAGAATTGGAATATCAATAACATTTTCCTTTAGTTTTTCTCAATAAATTATAAGCTTTCTAGGACTCAAACTAGGGTTATTAATATCATTATTAATATTTCGTGGCGTTGGGTAGGCTCCAGCAGCGTTACCAGCCTCCAAAATTTAGGCTAGCACAATTCTCCTCCTTCCCCACTAAAATCATTTAAAAAATATAAGTAATTTTTAATTAATTAATATGCGATGAAAAAACAAAACTCCAAAGAAATTCAAAAGTCTTGTTCAACAAGTCAACTCAACAAATATTAATTCCATTATGGGTTATAACTGACAAAATAAAAACTATTTTAGTAACATATATTGTTTAAACATTCTAAAATTATTCAAGAGATTCAGTGATATTTAATAAAGCAAAAACGAAACCTTATTGAGTGAGCCGTTTAGGGGATAACAAAGGCGTTGTAAAACGTTCCTACTTTTAGATTCATTCTATTTAAATCGGAATCAAAACGTTTCATTTTCAAGTTTTCTTTTAAGATAATTGTTCTAAAACGTACATTACGTATTTTTAATTTTTGGTGTTAAATTACAATTTGAAGTAGATGCCTATTTTTCGTATTTATAATTGATACATACCTACAATTATTATTACATATACATAGAATAATTATATACATACCATAACGCGAAGGGGGAGGGGGGGGAGGTCCATAGGCATATTGATTTGTCTTACATTGGCAGCAGTGTGTCATTAAGGTTGCAACGTTGGTTGTGTAAATTATTATTAATTGTTCCTTGAATGCTTTACGAGGAGGAAGGATGCTTATCTATTTTTTTCTACGGTAAATACGCCTTTTTTGGAATATACCGAGTACTTGAGGCCCACATGTCACGGCGAACAGTGGTTGAAAATCGGCTTTTTTCAAGGAAAAAACCTGTCAAGCCCGATCTGTGAGCCACAGAATAATAATTTTGGCACCATCTTAATCACAATGAAATTTAAATTAAGATGTACACTTTCAAAAGTTTTTACCATTGATGTAGTGGGCGAGATTTTGATATTTCTATTCCGGAAAGAAAAACTGAAATTGTTTTTCACATTTATAAACAACCTAAATACAATAATAGTGAGTGTGTGTGTGTGTGTGTGTCTGTGTGTGTATGTGTGTGTGTGTGTGTGTGTGTGTGTGTGTGTGTGTGTGTGTGTGTGTCTGTGTATGTGTTTGTGTGTGTGTGTGGGGGGGGAGGGTCTGTGTGTCTGTGTGTGTGTGTGTGTCTGTGTATGTGTTTGTGTGTGTGGGTATAAATATATAAACACACATGTAATTTCATAAAATTGATACAGGACCATTTGTACACTACTGTCCTATTTTGGGCCACGTCAGACGAGCCGTTTTTAAAATATAGGTATCATGGAAAATACGTATGCGCATGTGTATGCTAAATTTAGTAGATGGAAATTGGGAAAAATTGATACCAGACCATTATTACACTAGTCTCTAACTTTAGACTGAATCGGAAAAAAACGTTTTTGAAATTTGGGTGTGTCAAGGAAAATACGTTTGCGCAGACACAAGCGAAAGTAGAAAATGGTATTGGGAAAAATTAAAACCGAATCAGATTTACACTATTCGCAAACTTTCTTCAAACTTGGGGCCGAATCGTATGACCCGTTGTTAAAATATGAGTCTGTCAAGGAAAATACATTTTCGCATGCGTATGTGAAAATAGTGGATGAAATTCGAAAAAATTGATACGAGACCATCTAGGCCCCAGCCGGCACAATTCCTAAAAATGTCATCAAAATCGGATGAACGGCACTAGGTGTTATACCCGTCATATGGATTTGACAGTTTCAACTGCGAGGAAGCAATAAACAAATAACAAGTGTAATTCCATTTTCAAAATCAAATTGTACACATGGACGCAGCTGATTTTTAAAAAATAAAAGTCTTGTGTTAAGAAACAAAATAAATAGGTCGGCTACGTTCGGAAGATATTTACTAACAGAACTTTTTAATAGCTTCTTTTTTTTTTTTTGTTACTTAATCGGGAAATTATTATTATTGGTTTATAATAAACAAAAAATGATGTTTTATTCGGACTCAATATATTGTCTGGTATAGCTGTTGTTGATTACAATGGAAAATCGCACCAAGAAAAAAATGTATGAGTGGCTATAATAATAATAATAATAATGTCGACGATTTTATTGTTAAATAACAAACATTATTCAATGGTTGGATTTGGAGGCTACAAGTGTGAAAATTAGAATATTTTCGATTAAATAGTTAAAATATTTTAGGTGACAATTCTATTTATCAATAGTGAAAACAAAATGATTTTTGCAATACCTTGAAAAAATAGCTTTTTCCGCCTCCCAACCACTTTGCGGCGGTGTGTTTTGCAATGACTGAAGGCCACGTAAAGTTTCCTGGAATATTTCATTGTAAATTATATATATATTCTTATTTCCAGATCAGTTTAGAGAGCCTTACATGGGTTTTTTAACAGTTAACATTATTTTTAAAAATTGGCAAAGGGGAATATTGTCTCATGCAAGAGACACCCCTAACGACGCATATTGTTTATAATTATGGAATAATTTTAGATTTATAAAATTCATAAACTAAAAATAAACTATAATACTAAATTAAATAAAAAAGATAATGCAATTGGAATGATAAAGTGAAAAATAAGAAGATAATATACTAAGAGGAAGAAAAAAAAAGTAAATAAAATATGAGAAAAATAAATAAATATACAATTAAAAGAAAATAAATAAATTTTAAAAAAACACAGAAAGAATATAAAAAAATAATAATAGTAACATTAATACAAATAAATAATATAAATGATGTACTGATATACTGAAAACATAATAATAGATTTCACAACAGAATATCTTGCAGACTAATGCTTCAGTCTACGGGATGATATTGGAATTCCCATGTTGTAAGCTATCGCTATTAATAGCTATCGCTATTTCACTGGGTATTGTATTTGGTGAAGCGTTTTTTAAAGAATTCTTCCATTGTTTCAACTTCTAGCTCACGACGTAGTTGACTATTTATTATGAACCAGGGGGCATCTACTGCAATTCTTAGAATCTTATTTTGAAGAGTTTGTAATGTTTTTTCGTTTTGTACATGATGCTGCACCCCCCACTTCACAACCGTACATCAGTAATGATCTTAGTATTGTTTTGTATGTTAGGATAGTTCTTTCTTGTTTTAGATTGAATTTTCTGTTAATAGCAGGGTACAGAATTGCCAGCCTTGCATAGGTCTGTGTTAATTTAACATCAATGTAAATTGTAAACTGTAATTTATTTGTCTTTCTTTATATTAAATTATTAATATTTTTTATATTATTCAATTTCGTTCTTGATGACCGATAATGGTAAAATGATATTGCGTATAAATGAACCTGATTTCACGGCTAAATTATTGAGTTTAGAATGAATTAATGAGTTAAGAAGGCTTCATTCACCTTGGCACCTTTATTGATAAAGATTGATAAGAAACAGCGTTGTTATCTATATTTATGTAAAAAAGACAAATTACATGTGTGTACAACGCAAAAAACCTGTGTGCCTAGAATGCTCTAAAAAAGTATGGAATGGATACATAAGTCAAAGGATGTAATTTCCATAAAACAAAGCATTACGACAAGAAAATTTCTTAATTTGAGAGGATGTGGATAAAATATTTACTTTTTCCAAATTCTTTTTATTAGGGACAACACTAACAAAGCAAAAATTGTTTCACATTGAATGAAACCAAAGTAAAAATTATTCATTTTGATTCAAAGATACGTTTTTTAAAAAAGACTGGATTTTTTTTTATTTATTTACTATCTTTTCCCCATTACCGAAGGAAGGGAAGCCTTGTTCATGCAGAAATTGAAAAAAAAAAATTATCTTCAGAATCGAAAGTTTCCGTTCGCGTTTTACGTTTTAGACATCAAGGACGTCTATACATTTAGACATTTGGTCAGGTGTCTGTAGTCAATTTTTTTTTCTTCTACCTGACTGATGTATGTATGTATGTATGACTCTTCGGTCATACAGAATTTTCGGCAGCAGCGTTGGGGTATAGGTATACCACTGCTGCCAATAAACGTTCTCTCTCTTTGTAACTCAATTCAATCCCAAGAGACCCCTGTATCCAACGTTTTTTGATTTTGGTGGGAGAAACCAGGAGTCCTCATGAAAGCTAGGGGAGCATAAAGCGACAGCGATGGAATAGATTAAAAGATACCAATAAACCGACGAGAAATTTGTGCGATGTTAGGTTTCCGGAAACGGGATTGGTCGATAATTATATTGCTCCACATTGAGTTGAAAGTTATATTTGTGATCATTTAGGTTTAAGATGTGACAATATGCATTGAATATAATGAGGGGTTTAGAATCGATAATTATGATGAGGGTTTTCGAAGCGCTTACTTTATTGAGATTTGCTGAGGTGCTGATTATTGCTGGTCTTTACTGATCTAACCAGACGATGCTACGAAATTCGAAACACAAATAATAGTACTATTACCCGCCACATTGATATTTAAAAATTTCAATTGCTAATTTTATTTATTTTTATGAAGAGATATTTCAAAACGTACAACCGTTCCAATTCTAAAGTATATTTCATCGTTTAAGAACAAAAACTGAATTCGTGTCCTCATGGTTGTCTGAACGCCCGTGCTCGAAATTATTTTGGCATAATCTAATGCTGATTCTTTAAAAAAAAAAACACTGTCGTGCTTCATTCCCATCGTGATTAAACTCTTTCAGAACAATAAAATTATTCATAACCAAACTGATTCCGTGACCACAGTTATCTGAATAAAAGGGATTTGCATAATGCAGGAAGCGGTGCCGGCAAGACGGTAGAACCAGATAGAAAATGAATAAGTATTCATAAGCTATCCAACATCAAGAGTAGCCCGAATTAGTCTAATAGTAGAGAATGAATATATTATGCAAAATGGATTGAAAATATTCTACAGCCCTATTATATCCTGCTTAAACTTATAAGTATACAACTTATTTTGACATTGCCGAATCAATAGACAATTCCAAACATCATTGCGCTGTTATCCCACTAACACTAGTGTAAATAGGACTGCTATTGCGGTTTCGGGACTACCACCTATGTTCATTGTCAAGCAATTTACATCGCTTCAAGTCTTACAGGAGTTCACGAAAAACTCTAGTAAATAATATTTTTGTCAAATGCAGTGCTGATCATACAAGAATGTATCCAAAAAGACAATTAAAACATTCTAGAATTATTAACTTATTAAAAACCCATAATTTTGATTAAGTAGAGACTGTATTATATTTTGATTAAGCAGGGAATACCGAAGATGTTGGTGAATCTAGTAGGGATGTGCATGACCGAAACATTCAATAAAATTGGAATCGGTAATTATTTTTTAGAGAAATTTCAAGTGTTTCCCCTTAATCTATCCTATTTAATTTAGCACTAGAGTATATCATTAGAAAGGTGAAGCGTACAGAAAGAGGTTTAGATTTGGATGGTAAAATATCCGTGCTTGGGTTTGCGGATGGTTTGGTATCATTAAGTGAGGACGCGGAAACTATAAAGCTGAATACAACATCGTTGATGAAAGCCGGTAAAGAGGTAGGCCTCGAAATAAATATGGATAAGACGAAATATATGGTTAGCACCAGAAACGGCGGCGATTTTGATGATATAGATGTAGGAGGCAATAGGTTTGAACACGTTGAGAAAGTATCTCGGCTATATGATCACTAGAAAAAACGAAATTCAAGAGAAAATAAAGGCGAAGTTAAATGCAGGAAATGCTTGTTATTTTTCGGTATCAACATTACTTAGGTCGCGCATTTTGTCCAGAAACTTAAAAGTTAGAATTTACAAAACTATTATACTTCCTACAGTTCTGTAAGGGTGTAAAATGTTGCCCATAACCTTGAAGAACGAACAACGCCTTAAGGTCTTCGAGAATAAGTTATTGCGTAAAATATTCTGTCCGAAAAAGCATTAGTTCACAGGAGAATTTAGGATGTTACACAAGGCGGAATTGCGGAGCATGCATCCTGTTAATATAACCCAAGTGATATCATCGTGACGGTTGAAATAGGCATGTAAAGTTGTTGAGCTCAGGAACAAAACAATTCCTAAAAAGTTAATAAACGTTGAGCCGACTGGTAAACGTCCGAGGGGTAGAGCGAAACGTTGGTGGGAGGATTGCGTTAAGTGTGATCTTACAGATTTGGATTTGGACGGTAGTCAGTGGATCGAGGTTTGCAGAAAACGATTGATGGTATCGGCATCGAACCTTCGGGTTCGCTAATTTTATTATTATTATTATTATTTGATTAAGTAGCTTTTGCATAGAAGGGTACAAGGCGAATTATGAAAAAATATTTACTACGAGATGTTGACTTAGGAGAAGACATCAATAATATTCTACAAGAATTTAAAAACGTAAAGAGCATCCTTTATATGGGGCGTCTTAAAAAATCTTTTCCCAATGGAAAAAATAAGTTAATCTCTGAGCTCATAACTGCAACTGTTGAGGCCTCTGGCATTAAAATTAATATATTTTTGTCATAAATAGCGAAATGAAATTCGATGTTTTCTTTTCTTTTTTTTTTATATAAAATAAGTGCCATTAAAATTGTTTACGTCAAGGTTTTTTTTTTTTATCGAATTTATTTTATTGAGAGCAGAAGTATTTTTGATTTTCATTATCAGATTTAATAAATATTAAATATAGTCAAGTCGAGGATAATTTTATTGTTTGAAGGGAAACTTTGGGTACAAATTTAATCCAGTTTGTCTGTTTATTTAGTGAGTAAATCAATGTGTTGATGTGAAACAAGTATGGATTGTTTATCGTGAACGGCCAAATTACGCTTCGTAAGGTGCTAAAAAAGTCATTCCACATTAGTGTGTCGACCGGGAAAGTTCAAACACTCACGCTCCTACTTATCGATTACCTCTTCACCATCGAGCTAATTGATTCAATAGTATCGATCCCACTTCATCGATTATGTCTTTGCACGAGCGACACTTCTGGGCTTGTGGCGGCTCTGAATTTGAACCGAATGGTGGAACGGATCGCAGACCTCCTTGGATTGGCGTTTATCCCTGCAGGTATAGTCCAGGCGCGATAGAGTAAATATATTCATTTTTTGAAATAAATTGCCACGTAACTTGAACGAGATAATGAGGAGAAAAATAGTAGAAACAAATTATATATGTTTTAGATAAAATCGATATATAGTAGCAACATGGTGTAAAAATTCATGAAAGTTCCGAAAAGTGTTTTTTTCACGTTTAAGATGTGAAAAAAAATTGTTAAGCAAATATTGCAATTCTCCTCTTCAAACGAATCAATATTTTGAAACCTACTTCTTATGACAGAAGCTTTTGACAAATGAAATGCTCGCTTTGCCTGTGATTTAGAAGTAGTTGGCCAGTCTAGCTCTAGCAGCCGCCAAGTGTAGACATCGAAGCTGTTCAAATTTTAGTGTTTTCATTTTGAAGTGTTTTGTTTTGTTTTTAAATTTGTTTTCCAACCAGTGGAACTGTATTCTTTTTATTTCGTCTAAGTTTTAAAATATCACCTATATAAACTATTTCCAATAACCAATATCCATTCAAGAATGCCCTTAGAGGGGACGCAATAAGTATGAAAGGACAAGAAGTCTTACCTTCTACCTCTAATAATGTTGGTACAAATATCTCATTTGCAAAAAGGAAAAGAGGTGAGTCTACCTTGTATAATATACCTATAAAAAATAGCTTCTTGATCTTTTCAGACGAAGATGAAGATGATGAAATCAATATCCCAACCACAAATATTCCTAAAGCTCACAAATTTCCACCAATAATAGTAAACAATACATCTACCAACCACAAAGAATTAATATTAAAACTTAAATCACAAATAAAAGATTTAAATATGAAATATGTTGGAAACAAAACTATTTTTTATGTTCACAGTAATGAAGATTTTGCATTGATAAAAAATGAATTAAATGTTCTAAACCAAAGTTTCCACACGTACACTCCAAAACATGAGATAAAACCTAAAGTGGTGCTTAAAGGCATGCCGCCAGACTATGAGGTCCAAGATATTCTAGCCGATCTCACTAATAAAGGTTTAGACATTTATAAAATGTTCCAAATGGTTAGGAAAACCGACGGAAAAGAAATAAAATTACCGCTATCCATTGTAATTCTTAATAATAAGGAACAGCTCTCTAAGCTTAATCAAATAAGATATTGTCTCCATGTTGTGATAACATGTGAAAAATATGCCAGCAAAAAAGTAATAACACAGTGTTACTTGTGCCAAGAATTTAACCATGTCGCGCGGAACTGTTTTAAAAAACCAAAATGTTTAAAATGCTCAGAAGAGCACTTATCTAAAGACTGCCCAAATATTTTACAAGACGGTTTCGTCCCAAAATTCAGTAATTGCCATGAAGAACATTTCTCAAACTTCGATAAATGCCCTTTCTACATTAGAAGTCAACAATTAAATCTTAGCAAACAACGCCCAAGAATTAACCCTTCGCAACGAACTATCTTTAAGCCGAAGCCGAATGACTTTCCTTCCCTGCCGAAGACTGAATCTAAATGGTTTCAAAAAACATTTTCTGAAAATACCAAAGAAAATAAATCATCCAAAGACGAACCTTCAATCACGGAATGTTTCAAAGAATTTAAAAATATCTTTAACCTATTTAATATGACTAAGATAATATTCAAATTTAAAAATATTGTTGCTGATGTAAAAAATGCAGAAGACAGCATGTCTAAAATATTTATAGTGATTAAATGACTTCTAGCAACTTTAAAATAAAATTTATGATGTGGAACGCCCAAACTATCCGAGGTAATGATGCAGAATTCAAATTATTTCTAAGAAATAATCAGCCTCATATAGGTTCAATAAACGAAACCCGACTTTCTCCAAAAGACAGATTTTCGGTTCCAGGTTGCTTTATTTACAGACGCGATCGCAATAGAGAGGAAGGGGGCGTCATGTTATTAGTCCGTTCTGATGTCAATCATCATTTCATTCAAGTACCCACTTTAGCCTTTATCGAAGCCGTCGCAATTAACGCTACAATTAATAATAAATCAACGACAATAATATCCGTTTATATCCCACCTAATAAAATTCATATCCCGGACATTACTAAATTATTTCGGTTGGATAATCAAGTAATTATCTTCGGTGATATGAATGCTAAACATACTCAATGGAACTGCCACAGTACTAACAAAAACGGTAAAACAAATCTAAACTTTATAATAAAAAATCAAATTCAGTTACACAGCCCGTTCGAACCAACCCACATACCCACACAACGCAATTACAAGCCATGCATCATCGATATAGCCCTCACTAAAAATATTCATACACTATCACCTCTCATTGTAATGCCTTGTCTAAATTCGGATCACAACCCTGTGATTTTCTGTATAAAATCTTCCATAAAAACAATCCCAAAATTAACCAAATTCATTTTTAAGGAAGCAGACTGGCCCTTGTTCCGAAAAGAATTGGACTCCAGAATTAGCATAAATCCGACAATTACTGATATACATGAAATCGAAAGCACTATAATTAAATTCAATCAAGATATCCGAGAATCAATGGCAGTGTCCATTCCACAACATTCCATCCAGCCAAAATATTCGATTAAACGAACCGTTTCGTTTGTTAGCACTAATAAATATAAAAAACAGACTAAAGAGAAGATACCATAGCACCAAAAACCCACAGACTAAATTAATTTATTACAAACTTAACAATTACGTCAGAGCTCGTATCAATAAAGGGAAAAACGCAAATTGGGAATCATTTTTATATTCTTGTCAACCTGGTGACAATAACATTTGGAAAATTCACAAAACCTTCACAAACCAGGCATCGAAAATACCACCTTTAAAGCAACAAAACACTTATGCTTATACGGACAAAGATAAAGCTCAACTTCTGGCCGACTATTTTCAAGCAAGCCACACAATAACTTCTAAATTGGGTTCAAACCATCACAACCGAAAAATCACCAAATCTGTTCACGACTATTTAAAAAATTCCTCCAGTAATAACTTCTCATCTATCTCGCCCAAAGAAACTGCCAAAATAATCAGGGAATTAAAATCTAAGAAAGCCCCAGGCGACGACGGCATTCCTTGCATAGTTATTAAAAATCAGAGCCGGAAATCAATTTATTTCTTAACAAAATTATATAATTCAATCTTAAAATTTAATCACTTTCCCATCGCTTGGAAAACTTATAAAACCATTGTAATCCCGAAACCGAATAAAGATCCAGACATCGTTTCAAATTACAGACCTGTAAGCTTACTAAACATAATATCCAAAATCCTAGAAAAACTAATACTTCAAAGAATAAATAGCCATATCAGCAAACACAACCTTATCATAGACGAACAGTTTGGTTTCAGGGCTCACCACTCCACTGTCGACCAACTGGCCCGCCTCACGGACCATATAACTAAAGCCTTCAACGAAAGAAAACACACAGATATGCTTTTATTAGACTTTGAAAAAGCATTTGACACCATCTGGCACGTTGGGCTCGTTCACAAATTAATTATAATTAAATTTCCTCCGTGCCTAATCCTAATCGCTCACTCTTACCTATCCAATAGAAAATTTTACATCCAAGTCAACAATTCTTCCTCTAACACACTTCCTATCACTGCTGGCCTTCCTCAAGGGTCCTGTCTTTCCCCAACCCTATTCAACCTCTTCATATCCGACTTCCCGGCTCACCCTAATATTATGAGGTCCTTATACGCTGACGATACAGCCTTGTACACATCCTCCTACCGCATAGACACAATAGTAAACCGTTTACAACAAAACTTCAAAATAATCAACAAATATTGCCTAAATTGGAAATTAAAAATCAACCCCTCTAAATCTGAGGCAATAATTTTTACAAAACGTCGGCCACAAATAGGTCACCAAATTTACATAAACTCAGCCCACATACCGTGGTCTAAATCTGTAAAATATCTTGGATTAACTCTAGACAGATCTCTTACTTTCACCCAACATATTAACAATAAAACTGATTCAGCAAAAAAAATAATCTATAAAATGTTCCCTTATTTCAATAAAAAATCCAAACTGAGCTCAAAAAACAAACTTATCTTATATAAATCAGTCATTCGTTCTCAAATCACTTACGCACCACCCGTGTGGAGTTCAACTTGTATAACCAATTAGAAAAAACTCGAAAGAGTCCAAAACTTATGCATGAGAATAATCAATAACTACCCTCGTTACACAAAAATAGCCACAATGTTACAAGACTTGCAACTACCCTTAATTCAAGAATTTGTTTTATCACAAACTGCTATATATTTTGGTAAAAAAACAGCCATTGAAAACCCACTGATAAAAGAGATCGGTAATTATAACAAATATACACTCAAACGATACACTCATAAAAGGACAAAACATTTATTGTTAAACTAACAATAATTTTTATTCACGTATTTTATTATATTTTCATTACCTTAATTATAACTTTAAATGTTTAGATTATTATATATATCGTATATATTATTTATTGTCATCAGTTTCCTATTTTATTAATTTATGTTTATTATTCATTCATAATTATTATTAATATTGTTTTGTGTGTGTAGGTTTTTGATTAATTTTTCCTACTGTTGTCCAATATATAAATTCACTCATGAGATACGACTTATTCTCAAAAACCAAATTTATTGATTTTAAGGATAAGTTATCCGAAATCATGTTAAAATATTTGAAAATATTGTTAAAGTGTACATATGTAAATAAAACTTTCTTTCTTTCTAAAAAAAAGAAGTAGTTGTTATTGCATAAATACGTGATCCTGATATAGATAAAAAAAGTTGGGTAAGGATGGCATGAAGAAATGACGTAAGCTTGTCGTGCTTCCCGAATCCCGAAAGATTTTAAGACAACATTAATACTCAGCAAATTTAATGTCCCTCAATCCAAAGTGTTTCCACACTTCACTTTTTGGCAGCGATATTTTAGTTTCTCTTTTAATTATAGCTGAACACTTAACCTGCAAGTAATAACTTGAACAAAAAATTAAGGTTCTAAGATATAATCCGCTTGGAAGTTCAGACAACAGCCCATAGGGTCATAGATTGATTAAATAATTAGACTATAATCTAAAGTTGACTCTCCTTTATAAAAATTAAAAATCTGAAAAGAATAAAAAAAATAGCTTATGGCAGGTGTGAAGTGTGGAATGCTAAGTGCGGGAAGATTGCCAGGTTAGCATATGGTAGGGAGCAAAGATGTTGCATAAAATGGATTTGCCACTGCTGCAATTATTCTTAAAGTTATATTTCTTCCTTATATTTATTTAATACTCATTTTTATTTATCATTTATTTTTTATATTATTATTTTACAGTTAGTTTTTACAAATCTTTCAAAAGCAAATCAATTGGATACCTCTTACCAGCTGTTGTTAAAAATTCCTTTTTTATTGATTGATATATTGATTGCTCTCTACCTGGGACTTGTTATTGGCTTTTACATTTTGTCTTATGATTTGGTAATAAAGAATTGTGAAGAGAATGTTGATGTTATTTACTACAATCACCCTAATAACACGAGTGATGAGCCCGACCTTATTGCGGGTAGGTATACTATTTAATTTATTATTGTTTTAACATCAAATAGCCTCTGAAATGGCCACAAGAAATTTGATGGACGAATTGGTGACCATAGAAGAAAAACGGGTGGAAGAGAAGGAGACGGTAGAGTCGGCGTCGGTCTCCACGCTAAATGATAACTTAACTGAGGATAAATGATAGCCTACGCTTTATACCGGCTACCAGCATTTTACAGAGAGGAACTGGACCTGTTACAATCGGATACAATACAATTGGAGGCAATATCCGCCGGTCACAGAGCCATACGAAAAGCTATTGGAGAAGCAAAGGTTAAGCGATCAGTGGCGGTCACAGTTTCTCCGAGAGATGTAGCAGCTGGCCGGAGATAAGTCACCGAAAGTATGCTCAGCACATTGTGGCTCCCTGGGCAAGCTCCTCTCGCCACCAGATGTCACAGACCCAACAAAGCTGTCCCATATAGCGAACAAAATAGGGCAGATTCAGCAGCTCCTCCCCCCCTCAATTCCTATCATGGCGAACCAACCGAAGCCAACGACGTCAAGAATGAGCGACCTGGGAGCAGCGATTAATCGCCTAACTGAGGAGGTGGCTGCACTTGAAGCGCAAATTGGAACCAGAACGAGTCGGCGGAAGAACAGACAGCCTAGCCGGAATTGCAGGGCCTCAAGAAGTAAAAGTCGACGCTGTCTTTTTCTTTATCACAACATTGGACCTCAATCGTGCATATTACCAGATTCCGGTGGTAGAAGAAGACAGCTGTTATCATACCCTTCGGCCTCTTCGAATTTCACCGCATGTGTTTTGGTCTTAGGAACGCCTCCCAGTCCTTCCAACGATTTCTGGATTGCGTTCTTCGAGATTTGGACTTCGCCTGGCGATTTCTGGACGACAACATCGTCGGTTCAAGAAATGAAGAGCACAAAATAGATATGGGGGAAATCCTGCGGCGTCTTGAGGCCAACGGTCTTACTGTGAACCAGACGAAGTGTGTTGGTCAGTAAGTTGAGTTTTTGGGCCACAAAGTGAACACTTCGGAAATTAGCGCTCTTCTAGCGAAGGGGGAAGCAACCGCAGTCTATTATAGGCCGGCCACTATAAGGGACCTGCGAATTTTTTTCTAGTTCATTTTAGAAATTTCTTCTACCGTCATTGAATGCCCAGAGCGGCTGATTTGTAAGCGCCTCTTAACAGGTTCCTGGCTGGAGCGAAGAAAAACGACAAGAGGCCTGTCGACTGGGACGAAGAAGCCACCCAAGCGTTCGAACGCTGCAAAGTTGCCATTCAGAGTTCTACAGTACTTGGGAATCCGAAGGAGAACACCCAATTCGTCCTGGTATGCGACGCCTCCAGCATTGCCATGGGATGCAGCAGGATGGCAACGCTTGGCGGCCTCTTGGATATTTCTCCAAGGATTTCGCTCCAGCGCAGAAGAAGGATCCAGCGATTCCAGAGCTTCAGAATAATAGCCGTCTTCGGCTTCGCTGGATCAAGCCTTTATTAATAATTATATGTGGGATTAATATGGTCTTTTATCTCTTAATTTAAATTGATTAATTTTACAAAATAATTATTTATATTTGTGTAGGAGCTGTTGACTATGAATTTAATTTAGGAGATGATGATTTATAGTGTAATTAAAATATAAAACACATAGTAAATTTATTTCTGTTTTAATGTGTGTTGAAAATTCGACCTACTTTGTAAGCCTTTGTCATTTCAATGAGTAGGGGCAGGTCAGGTCCTTACAGTTGACAGTCAACTTAAGAAAATAGAATAAATGAATCAATGAACTTAAATTTTAACAATATAGTTATCCTAAGCAACGGAATAGTCAGAGGGATGATAAGGGGGTGTATTCCTCCCATTAATTTTAAAACCCAAAAAGTTGGGAAATTTAAGATTTGAGAACCTACTTTAAACAGCAAATATTGAAGTAAAACATTTAAGTTCAAATCCAAATTTTGGGATAGTTAAAATATTTGATATAGTTGTGAAATCCAGTCTAAATTATCGTGAAATATTTTAGATTCACATACTACAAACTAAACATAATCACTGATTACAAAAAATAAAATACAACTCCTTGACTAGCATATGCTTTTAGCAGATATGCTAGTCAAAGATTTTTATTTTTTTAATCAATGATTATGTTTAGTTTGTATTATAAATAAAATCTAAAATTTTTATGTTTGTTGAACCTTTAGAAAAATTTCTTCTTTTATAAAAATGCTTGTAAGATAACTGAGTGTACAGACTGCATAAATTAGGTTTGAAATTAATTACTAAATACAAAATAGACCCCATGCAACAAAGCTCAAAAATATATTAAATTGATTGTATTTTAGGGATTCCATATGCCAAAGCACCAATCGGTTCTTTAAGATTCAAAAAACCTCAGACAGAACCCTGGCCTCAATGGGATGGAACAAGAGATGCAACATCCTTTCGCCCTTCTTGTAAACAACCTTTGAATATGATAGAAAATGGAGATAAGCTTGGTTTAATTGAAAAATTACAAAAACCAATTGAATATAGTGAGGACTGTCTTTACCTTAATATTTATGTACCTGATGGTGAGTAATACATTTTTTGTTTCGTGAATTTTTTGGTTAGAATTTTAAACTCAAGAAAGGTTGACTATATTATGCATGCACTAATGCACTGATTTTCAACAATTCTCAATTATAATTGAATATTTGAAATAATGATATATGCTGACATAAAAATATCGATACAAATTAAGTGATTGACATAGATTTTAATTTTTGCAAGTTTCCCTTTTACATATAAATAATTAAAAAAAGTTAATGATATTTATAAAAAATTAAGAAATGGCCTATGCTACTATTCACTATCCTATGAATGTACGTGTGATTATCTCTGATATTCTGGAGAAAAGGTTTTTAGAACTATTCCATTATATAAGAGAAATAAAAAGGTGAAGTTATGCTCCAGTAATAGTACATTCAATAATTAAATTTTATATTTATTTAGACCTACAATGATGTTTTATTTAAGTAATACCTTTGTTTGCCAGGATTTGAAATGAAACTGATTTTCTTGATTAGATTGTCAAATTGTGTAATGAATTTGATCAAATTGGGTATTGATTAGATCTGTTAAATATCATAGCTTTATAAGATATATGTACTTTTAAAATGAAAAACAGTA
The DNA here is from genome assembly GCA_948150685.1 of Rhaphigaster nebulosa. Taxonomy (NCBI): domain Eukaryota; kingdom Metazoa; phylum Arthropoda; class Insecta; order Hemiptera; family Pentatomidae; genus Rhaphigaster; species Rhaphigaster nebulosa. Next base: position 174,574,687 of record OX411307.1, read on the forward strand.
AATAAATTAATTTATCATTGGTTTTTAAAGTATTAAAATAGAAAATAGGTTTTTAAATATTTGGTTCTCAGAAAATAGAATAGCAAAAACTCAAAAAGAGACATAAATATGTTAGAATATAAATGAAAGATTCCACACACGAAGCCAAGTCTCTAAAATAATGGAAATCAACTAACCTTTTGATCAGCTGTTTTTAATTTAACCTTTCCCAGCTGTTGTCATGTAACCTCCCTTTTCCTTAAGTATGTGTTCAGATATCTTTGAATGAGTTACTGCCTCTAGTTGATATCTTTTTAGACTTTTATCCAAACATACTATATATATATATTTTTTTTTATATGCACATTTTAATGCACATTTTTCTGTACTAGCCCTAACTGGCTACAAAAGTAACACAAGAAATAAATGAACAGGCATAGGAAAACAAGCTGGACCTGATACAATTCAGAGGATATTAATATGATGTAGATTTAAAGCAAGAGTTAGTAGCAAAAAAAAAATATATGTTTAAAAAATAAGAAAAAAAGGTTGGCTTTTGCCAAAGAGTTTATTGAAAAAACCTACAGATTACTGGGATGATGTAATGTATGCAGATGAGAGCAAATTGAATGTCTGTGGGTTGGGTGATAGATCAATTGTGTGGAGAAAACCTGAAAAGAAATTTGAACTGAAAAATTTATCTGCTACAGTGTGAATTGGAAACAGTAATGTTCTTGTGTGGGGATCTATGTCTGCATATGGGGTCGGGAATTCAGTTTTTATCAATGGAGTAATAGTCAAGATTAAATATATTAATATCGTAAGGAAATTTAAGGGCTTGTGCGGCAAAAATGGGTATAAAATAAACATTCAAATTTTACCAGGATAATGACCCCAAATACAAACACAAAGCTCTCCTCGCACCACGAAAATAGCTGCTATATAATTGCCAAATGGTACTTGAAACTTCTCCCCAGAATCCAGATTTAAATTCCATTGAACATTAATGGGCTCATGTCATCATGGGCTCATGTGAGATCTAAATATATGGAAAGTTAAAGATCTTAAAACTAAATTGTTGGAAGAATAGGAGAAAACACCCTCTCATTGTCTTCGAAGTTGATCCAACCCATAACCTGAAAGACTTGAAATGCTAATTAAAAACAAAGGACTGCATTCAAAATATTGATTTGAAAATGTTGACATAAATAATTTAACAAATTATTATATAATATGATTATGCATAAAAACTTTTGCTGCATTTAAACTGTTGTTTGATATTTATATTTATTTACTGTTGAACACATTGTTTTGAGGAAATTTGTCAGAGTTGTATTGAAGTCATACTTATATGTTGAAATAAAAAAAAAAAATGTATTGATTTTTGTATTTCCAATCAGTCCATGTACGAAAACGTTTGCTGGTCACTGTATATATATATATAAAGTGGTAAAAATAAGTATTCATACACTTAGTTTTTCAGGCAAACATATGTTGAATAATTTATTGAATTGAACTGATGGATATGATAAAAAAAAACTTTCCGCATTAATTTTTACAGTTGATGGAAATTAGAAATCCTTAAAACCTGATTAACAATAAAAATTGAACTATTCATCTTTGCACGTAGACCTTAACCATTTTGATTTATGACCCATTTGGGTTCATCTTAGGAATTCAGATCATTTGGCCCATTTTGGGGTTGTATTTAAATAAAAAATTATGTATTAAGTCAAAACCATGAGCTGAGAACAGACTAACAAGTTATTTTCACTGTAACTGTTACTGTATGAATACTTTTTTGTATTATAAATTTTCAATTTTGGTTGTTAATTAGGTTATCTTCCATCTTATGCTAGAGAATCTTCCATTTATATCCTAAAAAAATAGAACATTTTTAATGTTACATTTGAAAACATGATCAACCTAGAATGGAATTTAAATTAATGTTTTTGAATAAATGGAGCCCATAAATATGACGGTTTGAATCACATTTACTACAATTAAATTAAATTTTATAACCAAATCAATAATATTCATTTTCATGGTTTTGGGATTTTTATTTATAAATGACAGATTTCTGAAATACATCAATAATTATAGTAAAACAGTAAATAATTTAGTGAGGCATTTCACAATCATATTTAAGGCAGTAAATAACATATTATTGTTGATATTATCTTCTTTTACAAATTTTAAAATTTATAATTTATTGGATAAAATTAATATATCAATATAAATGAACCAAATAAAAAAAAAAAATAAAAAAAAACCCAAACTAAAAAAAGAAAATCATACATCGTTTCCCCTTTCAGGACTCTTTATCCACTACTTCTTATTTGAAATTTAAAATATTCATCCTATTATTATGTCCTTTATTTGAAGGTTGACTCAAGAAAATATGTTACAGCAGCTCATAAGTTTAGATATACCAGGCATTAATCAATGGAAAAAATACTATTTTATTTTGTCCACTGCAATCATGAAATCAACTCGAAATTTAAGGCTTGATTATTTAGGTGCTATAACAATGTATTCTTTTATAGGTAGGAAAAACTAAATCCAAAGATGTGCTGCAAAAAACTCATTTTAAATGAACAAGTACAATCACCAAACTAGAATATTTTCTATTACCTTTGAAAATAATGTCAATTTAGTTATTGTTTAGGCTGGTGGAGGGCGGGAGTCACATTTTAAGGATCATAAGTACATTTTCTATTATAAAGCCCGTGATGAACTGATATATATTTACCCAATATATTATTGACTGCAAGGTACATTTTAAGGAGTTATATTATTTTCATAGTTATTGAAAATGGATTGTAATGTAAAAAAACAAATACTGTATTGCTGCTGTTTCGGACAAATAATAACAGAAACAAAGTCAACTATCAACCAAATAGAGGTCTGATTATAAACAAAAATTTAATCGCTTTAGTAGTCACATTTGCTAATTCCTGATTACAATTTTAAAACAATCTAAAGAAAAAATAATGAAATAAATAATATTGCATTGAGCATTTGAGTTCATATATTTTCAGGTATAATAATATATGAGAATATATAAGGTTTCGTATTTAATGTGAATTTTATACCCAATAGTTGGGAAGGCATATTAAAGTACATAATCATATTGAATTTTACAAATAACTATCATGAACATTAGCACCTCCCCCTTCAAAACATATTGATTAAAATGAAGGGCCAACCATAAGTGTAGACTTTCCATTTTGATTGGGAAAATAAGTCCTAAGTAAGTCTCAGTTAATATCAGCAGTGAACTGGAGTCATTGAGTTGAGCTTAGTCCCCACTCTGCTAGCCCATCCAGGTCCCATTTCATCTAGGAATTGTTTACTGCTTAAACAAAGTAACAACAACAGGTTGATCTAGACTTACATAATTGAATTCTACTTTAAATTTAATCTTACTTCTAGGCCTTAGCCTAGCCAGCAATTCAACTTTTCCTATTTTCTTAATTGGTTTTAGTTTACATATGTTATTGGTTCATACAGATTATTTGTTATTGATTTTTATCTTACTTTTTTAACATATTTGCACATCAAATTATTGAAGGGGGCATAATAATACTGTTTGTGCAATGAATGTTAATTATTGAAAATATCTCTATTTTAATATTTAAGAGTCATATGGATAATATTACGCACTTCCTAAAATAATATACAATACTTTATTGATATTTAACTGAGTTAACCAATAGTGAGAATTTTTGATTGTCTCGAAATTTCCTAAAAATTGCGAAATACCTCATTGATATAAATCTGAGTTTAAGCAATAGTGAAAATTTTAATTGCCTCAATATTTATTCACACAGCATTTAAATATAACTTCTTTACATAACAGTAATGTAAATAACCTCATCTCATATTAACTAATAGTTTAACTAAAAGATAAAATAAAAACTTTTATTTAAAATAAATTTATAAAGGAATTGACTTATGATCACCAACATAATTTTTTTTTGAAATTTTACATTTATATCAAACCTCATACTTTCTTATGATAGTACACTAAAATAATAAAATTTATCTTACCAAACAATTAAGTATTAAAATAAAAGTATTTATACCATAGCACTTATTTGTCTCTTGAGCAATGATAAATTTTATTGTTTTTCTTAATATTTTTTGTCTCAGTTGAATATCAAATATGCAAAACAATTTTTTCTTACATAATAATATTAATAATTATCTCTTGTAATACTCGTATAATAAACTAATTCATCAAGAAAAACAAGATGACCCATTCTATTCTTAATATGTCATAATGGTGAAACCAAATCCTAGTAACCAAAGTCATTAAAATAGTGGGTCTCAAAAATTGATTTTCATCAATTTAAGTTGCTTGATTAATTAAGAGGAATGAGTGAGTTATTTATATTTGGAATTTTTCCTGCATTAAGTTTTAAAAAAATCGTCAACTGACTTAAAAACGCTATTCATGGTTTTTAAAACATTTATTTCTTTATTTCCTTACTGTAACACACATATATCGTATATTTATGTAAAACATTGCATTTTCTTGGTTGATTCACTTGACGATTTAAAATAAAAATGATTGAATAATATTTATATTGTTGATTATGCTAAAAGAACAATTGAATTGGTGGCTAGAGCAACTTTGGATGTTACTTTTTTCACAATTAATGTTTGGGTGAAATAACGTTTGTAGTGTCTCACTGAATGGAAAAGTTAAGGGTTAAGTTCTCAAACTAATTTTTAGATATAGCCAATGGGTTAGTTTGAGAACTTAACCCTTCAACCACCAATACAATATAGGAAAAATATAAAACTATTTTTGCCCAAATTTCTTTAATTTAAAATAAAAGTAAAATCAGGGTACAACAATATAAAGACTAAAACATTTTTTTGTGAATCTAACCATAAATACTTTTAAAATAAGAATACATTTTAGAATTACTTTAATTGTTATTCATTTGACATAAAATATATTATACAGGAGAAAGTTATTGACTATTTTTGAAAATTTGAAAAAGTTAATAACATTTACTTTAATGTACATCACCTTAGAATTTTAGAAGATTCAGTTAAGTACTTCTTATATTTATGTGTATGTGTCTTGATTATAATTGTAAAAATTAAAAAGAATAACAAATTTAAAAAATCATTAAATTGACAGAAGTAGAAATTAAAAACAGAATTTGATAGAAATTCACAGTTGTTTTCCTCCAATATCTAAGATTTGATTTAGTTATGCATTGTGTCCCTTATTTTTTTTTTATAGATGCATAACAAATTAAACATTCTTTTATGTGTGTTTTCGTGAAGAAATCAAAGGGTATCAATTTATTTTTAAAGCTTCCAATCAATCAAAAACAATCTTTAAGGTGAGAATATACACTGATAACTCAATTTAATGGCTAAAATTGTAAGTGAAATATGTTAATTAATGTATTAAACTTTTAATATCTAGTAATATTGGGGCATTTTGTCTCTATTAAAAAAAAATTAATAAATATAAATGTATATAAAAAGAAGAACATATTATAAGATAAAAACAAACACTTTAATTCATGCAAAGATAAAATATATCAAAAGAGCAGGCAATATTTTTAAAAATAGAATCAATTTATACCACAAGTTATAATAAAAAATGTCTAATCTGTGACAGGGTTATCAATATAGTATTTGTTGAGCTTATAATGTCTGCCCATTTCAAAACTACAGGCACTAAGAGAGAGGTCAGTAGATAGATCAATAAAATTTCTACTTTTAGGCATAGAAACAGAACACCAGATTAAAATAAATAATAGGCTACTGTTAAGGACAGAAGAAACAATGAGCAGGGACTGAATAAATACATACAAAACAGAGAAAAAAAGTGAATATATCCTCCATAAAGATGGAAACAGATTAAGTTAACTGGTGAACTTAATTGACTCTTTAAAGAGAAAGAAATTACAGAAAGTCTTAAAAAATAAGTTTGAGATTAAAAAAATCTTGAAACAAAAATCATAGAATATGATGGAAGTGATAAACTATAAGAAAATAAAACTTATTAAAAAAATGGTAAATGCTTTTGAACTAAAAGCACATTAACAAAATAGTCTGATATTAAAATAAAAAACATCAACCAAATAATCTGATATTAAAATATAAAACATTAACCAGATAATCTAGAAGAAGATTAAAAGCTCAAAAAGAGGCACAAAATAATTATTAGGATATAAATGGAAGATTCCACACACAAAGCTTAGAGTCTCTAAAATAACTGAAAACAAATAACCTGTCGATATTTTCCAATTCAGGCATTATCAGGACAGAAGAAAAGATGATGTCTTGGAGTGAGGTACTCTCTCTAGCTGATATGTTTTTTGGACTGTGGATGGATGTGAGATGTCCTGCTTTTTTTTTTGTACATTTAATGTTTTTTCTTCTGTCCTGGTGGTGCCTGAATTGGAAAAATATCAACAGGCTAGTTGTTTTTTGTTATTTTAGAGACTTTGGGCTTCGTGTGAGGAATCTTCCATTTGTATTCTAATATACTATCTGGTTTTAATTAGATATGTATATTCTAATCCATAACATTTGTAGGGTTGGGAAACAATGATGTTAAGTAATAAAATATAGACTTTCAACTATAATTTATGATTATTAATACCTCTATGAGAGCAAAAAAGACAAAAAGAATGCTAATAATGATGCTTGTAAAAATATAACAGTTTTCACTTTTTCTAAGATATTACTTATTTAAAACAAAAGTAATGTCTGCAGGTAACAACTTTCTGTGAGCATAATAGTTTGCATTGAATAAATTTATAAAATTATGGTGCAAAATGTTTCAAAAAAATGTTATGAGCTGATGAACTTACAGTTTTAAAATATAATGCCAAAACACAAAAAAATGAGTAAATTAGAGATGTTCAATAGTCGAATGTGTTGACCGTATCAGAAATCTGGATTTTTAGGATAATCAGTCATAGGTGACTTTGAAAACAAAACCAATTTTTAACTTTCTAAAGTCACCTGGGACTGATAATCCTGAAAATGAAAATCCCGTAAAAATCTTAGTATTACTTAAATTTGACAACATTATATATATATATATATATATATATATATATATATATATATATATATATATATATATATATATATATATATATATATATATATATATAACCAATATAAAAAACCAAAAAAAAAAAAAAAAGAACAAGGAATTGGTTAGAAAAAAAGTTAGGTAACCATAACTAATATTTAATGAACTTTAATGAAATGGCATCAAGCGATTGCAACAAAGTTTACATTATTTATTCATTATTATATCAAATAATGGTCAAAGAAGTCTAATACATGTTTTTAATAGATCACCATACAAGGAATTATATTAATTTAGAAAAGTGTTAAGGTGCCCCTAAGCAATAACAATGGTCTTTAACAAGATGCATGATGGCTGATATGAGCTCTAAGTACCATGCTCATTACTATAGAAGGCATATCTAAAGAAAATTATTAACATGAAGATGATACAATGTGCAGTAGTAAAATGGGGTAAGTTCCAAAGATGCTTAAGTACTTAGCCAGTTTTAATTAATAGTAGCTGCCTGAATTCTTCTACTGGTGGCGTTATGCTATAATAACTTTGAAAATCATTAAGAATCCTATGGGTATTCATATTTTTTTTTAAATTTACGAAAAGTTCTAAAAACCTTTCCAGGCATGAAAAGCATAGGCCATTAAAAAGTATTTGAAACAAAATTAAAAAAGTAAGGTAGGCAATATTTATTTTTAAAATAACCAAAAATATTTATATTTTAAAATACCCTATTTTATGCACATGCATGGGATGCACTCTTATGCAAGAATTGACACTAAATACAAAAATTAGCATTTATTCAATACTTTGTAAGAGGTAAAGTTTAAGAATCAATAAGGAAGAATAATCACCCTTAATAACATAATATGCTATTATTATTATTATCATCATAATTATACAATGGTAACATCATAGTTTTCATGCTTGGCACAATATAATATTTTAAAACTAAAAGTCATTTTCAGAGTTACTGGTTTCTTCTAAATAATTTATTTAGTAAAAGCGCCAGCATTAAAAGGATTAAAAGCATCTAAGGCTCAGATTTTCATTATTATCTTAAAGTAAATTGAGGCTAACTAAATCTAATTTTAAGCGCCACCAGTAGATATTTACTAAGTTAACAACAGTAACTTAAGTAATTTCTTGAAGATTTAATAGAATACAGTTTATTTGACTATATATTTATAAAGATCATTTACTGCTAAGAAACTAATTTTTAATTAATTTTTTGCCATCAAAATAAAAAAAAAAAAAATACGTTAAAATGTTCAAAATGTTCTAGAAAATAATTATATTTCCTTCTTTCTTTCCAGGTAGGCCGCCTCCAGGAGATTGGTCTGTATTAATATGGTTTCACCCAGGTGATTTCAGTGTTGGTACACCAAGCATATGGGATGGCTCTACTTTAGCCATAAAACAAAAGGTATTAAAACTACATGTTAATATGCTTTTCCTTCCATACAACATTGATGACTGTTTAGTTTACAATTTTGGGCTATCTGAAATATAAAATACATATATAAACATATATTTTATAATTATTAAAATGACTACTTTCAGAAAAAAAAAATGCTAATACTTCTAACGCTGTCATTATTGAATGACATTGTTAAAAATGAGCCAACAATAAAATATAATAAATGAGCCAACATTCTATTAACTTGATTTAAAAAATAAGGAATTATATAGCACATATATAAAAGGGTTAAATAGACCTTAAGACTTCTTAATATATTCTTTTTTTACAATATATTATTTATCTCATATGTACATATGCCTGTAGATACATACTAGGTTGTTACAAACGTCCTTGTGCATGAATACAACCCTTAATTCCAACTCTCATAATTAATCCTATAAGAATGTTTTTGTTCCTACTATTTATGTCAATGTTTACTTTGATTAATCATTTAATGTCTTGTGACTTGAGTTGGTTTTATGGGGTCATTTACATTTTTAAAACGTACGTGCAATGCCAGAAGAAAAAATCGTGATTCGCTGTCTTTTGAGAAAAAAGGTTTAAGCGCAATGGCAGCCGCCGAACAAATTTGTGCCATCGAAGGAGAGTCAATTATTCATCGAAATACTGCCGCATATTGGTTCAGGCGTTTCAACAATGGGAATATGCGGCTTACAGATGAACCCAGATCAGGTCGAATATCGGTCGCTGATGATGGCGTTCTTCTTGAATGTGTGAACCAGGACCCACATGCAACTACTCGTGATTTACGGTCGTAGTAGGGGCTTCTAATACCACAGTGGCTCGTCATCTTAAAAATCTAGGCGTACGGAATTTAAGACCAAGATCCAACTTGACATAGGCCCAAGGCCAGCAACGAGTTTTTTATTTTTTATTTTATTTTTATTTTTATTTTATTAAATGGCATTGGAAATTTCCATACAGCCAATCGTGAAATTATGATGAATTAGTTAATTAATGCATCGTAATTTACTCTTTTTAACTGATTTTGAACTAAATATATTTATTTATTGCACGCTAATACTGGGTGACACTAATGATTTCTTCTGATTTGTTTGTTTTTAGCAATTTTTTGTATTGGATATTATTATCATATGGCTTTAAAAAGTTTAGAGACTTTTCCCTTTGGTTTTTGAAGGCAGGGCATTCTATAATTATATGTTGGAGGGTTTCTCTCTGCTTACATTTATCACAGTCTGTATTATTCTCAACTCCTATTCGCCGAAGGTACACTTTGCATATGCCGTGATTAGATCTTAGCCTAGAAAAATTGTTTACTATTTCTTTTGTCAGGTTCAATCGAAAGAACCACGGTTTATTTAAAATTTGTGGTACATTATCCTTATAGAACCTGCCTGTGGGTGACTCCTGATAATACTGCGACCACTCACTAATCATTTCTTTTTTAATATTAAAAAAAAAATCCGAGTAGGGCAGTTTAACGTTCGTCACATGCGGTAGGTTGATGGACGTTTTAGCAAGGCGGTCTACCTCGTCGTTTTCGGGAATGTCAATGTGTGACTTGATCCATATAAATATTATTTGTTTTTTATTTTTTATTGCGAGAAAGTGTTCTTTGATCACATTAACTAGAATGTTATTTTTATTTATATTGCTATTATTTTTAATTGCTACTAATGAACTCATGCTGTCCGTTAATATTATAAATTTATTTTCATCTGATCCGTTGATGACAGCAGCGAGTTGATATATGCAAAATTTTGCTTCGAAATCCGAAAGATAATAGGTTCTGGATAAAAATGATCGCAAGTGACGAAAAGTGGATATTTTAAAAAAACCCTAGCAAACATAAGCAGTGCGTACGGCCAGGTGAAACTGCATAACCTGAGGTTTACCTAGATCGGTCCGGGAATAAAGTGATGCTTTGTTTTTGGTGGAACTTCGAAGGCGTTTTGCATTTTGAGCTTGTTCCTGATGGTCGTGCAGTGGACTAAATTTTTACTGTGAACAGCTAGACAGAGTTTATGCGTTTGGAGTCCAAATCACGCCGCTTTGGTCTACAGGAACCAAGCATTTTTGCAACACAACAATGCTCCTGCACATCGTTCTCGTTTGACCTAGAAAAATTATCGGAAATGCAAGGAGTAAACGTTTTGCCTCATCCTGCGTATAGGCCAAATATTGCACCATCAGATTATCGTTTGTTTAGATCAATGGTTCATTTTTTAAAAGGTCGGATCTTTGATAACTACGAGCACGTAAAAATTGGATGTGAAGAGTTCTTAACCAAAGGAGTGTTACCGGCATCAAATCCAATTACTGGCAGAAAGATGGGTGAAAGTAGTCGAAAACAATGGACTTTACTTTGAAGAGTAGTATTCAATAATGTTTAAAATATTTAATCTGAAACAAAGCTATACTAATGCACGAGGACGTTTGTAACAACCTAGTAGTAGTACTGAAAAAAAGGAAATCAAATATATTTTAAGCATTTTCATTTAGGGTTTTCGCTTAACTTTCTGAAACTGTTTGCTGGCTTGTTATAAAATCTTACTGATAATATCAAATAGGTGCAATTGGATTTCTGGAGCTGATGATTTGGTCCTAGTAAATCTGCTTTATTTTTTTAAGATTGTAATTAGTAATCATATTACTGACTATATTAATGCTTTTATCATTTTTTTTCCATCAGGTAATCAAAAATAGATAGGAATCATAATGGTAGGACTTATTATTTCTTAAACAGTGGCCTACAATGATCCTGTTTTTCCAAATTTCCGATAATTCTAATAAACCTTTTTTTTAGTATGAAAAATCTTTCGACACAAGGTGTACCAAAGCAAAGTGTCATGCCATACATTAAATGAGGCTAAAAGAGATTAAATATGTGGTCAAAAAACATTATCACTGACTTCAAGTTTTAAATTTTCCCTTCTCTAATAGGAAAAATTTAACTTGTTTTCCACTTACATGATAAGAAGATTCCAGCTTAAATCATACATCATTTAATCTCCGAGAAGGAGTAGTTTGATAGAGCTTACTGATTTTTCTGTTAGATCAGTTTTGTTCTTTTTTTATTGGATATAAAATTTTATTGTTTGTTTCCTGATTAAGTGAGAGTTGATGAAAAACACTCTCCATTCCTCAATCCTATTTTACTTCACCTTAAGTCAGCTATTAATTCATTTATTGTTTCATTTATTTAATAGCCCGATATACCATATATTTTCCAACGATAAGGAATATGACGCATTGGTTGAAATAAAACTTTTAGCAGTTTCTATGGAAATTTCATTTAGTTTTCATTAAAACATTTAGTATCCATGAAATAATATAAAATTATTATCTACAACATTCACTTAAGTTTATGCCTTATTCGTAACTCTCCATTACCTTTTACAATTGTATTTGTTAGATATTTATTTTTCTAAAATCAATAGCTTTCTAACGGTATATTATACTATCCTGCTTAGTGAACTGTAATCAGAAAAACTTCATTCGAGCCAGTACCTGGCCTTAAATTTACAGAAATTCTACATGCTGATTTATCCTAACGCCACTGATCCTCTTTGTCATTTAAAGATAAAGCCATTACATGATTTAAAGAACACATTCTTTGTTTATGCAATATTCCTTTTTCTTGTAAAATGTCACAGCACTAGCTTTATTTGGCACATCACGAACTAAATCGGCCAAACCCATCATGGAAAAAAAATAAACTTGAGCCAAATCAGCTGCCGCGTATTAGGTAACTGCCATCTGTTAAATCAGAAGAAATATGTCAAGCACGGGAAATGATACATACATAATTTATGGAACCCTTGGAGAAGTTGGTTAGACCTCTCAGACTTCTGTGAATCACTGTTTTAGATCAATTGTTAGTCTACATTGATTGACTTACAAAGGAAAAAGAATACTAGGAAAATTTGGGAGTATCACCCATAAAAAATAATAGAAGTTTTCATAATACCAAATTCTAACCTAGTACCTAACCACTTTCGAAGACCTTGATCAACTGAAAAATGCGAAATAATCGAAATATGTTGTGATTGATACAGTCAAATTATTACATAGCTTATAGATGAATCTATGAAATGTCATCAAGTGAGTTTACATAAATGGATTCAATACCAATACTACAACCTAAAAGTTAACTTCTTTGGTTTATTTTACTAGAATATTTTTTTATTCTGAAAAATTGTTTCTATCACACTAGAAGAAAAAAATTACAAATTATAAATTTTTAAGCAAGGTTTCAATAATTGTTTGTTACAATAAAAAATTTATAAAGTAAGGTAGACATTTTAAGAACTAGATAAAACTCATTCTCATTGTTGCAGGTCATAGTTGTAACAGCATCTTATCGCTTAAACATCTTTGGGTTCATGGCAGCTATTGATAAAGAAACACCAGGAAATCTTGGTCTTCTTGATCAAATAGCAGTATTGGATTGGGTACAAGAACATATAAAATACTTTAATGGATCAAAATATGATGTCACATTATGGGGTCATAGTGCAGGAGCTGTGAGCATTTCTTTACATTTACTAACAGAACTATCATCAGGAAAGTTTCATAAAGCTATTTTAATGAGTGGCAATTTTATAAGCTCAAAGCCCATTAAAAATCCATTAAATATTGCAGACATAGCTGAGCAGGTGAATTGTGGTAAAGATTCAATCAAAATCACTTTAGAGGAATGTCTTCAAAATGTCGATACAGATGATTTGTTAAAAATTGCTGAGGGTTATTCATGGGGTCCAGTAATGCCTGACCAAAATAAGAACCTAATGCCAGTATACCTCACACAAAATCCAGAAACATTGTTGTTAGAAAGAGAATCTGTTGTAAATAGTGTTCCAATAATGATGGGCTATACTGATATTGAAGATGTACCAATTATTGATATTAAATCGGATGTAGAATTTCAAGATATTATTAAAGGTATGGTTGAAGATCATGAAATGATTGAAAATTTGAATACAAGTGCTGATAATGAAACATGTAATGATGATTTATTAAAAGAATCTGTATTATTTTTTTACTCACCATCTCAAATTTTAGAAGATAAAAAGATGTATTTTAACAAATATTCAAAACTTGTAATTGAAAAGAAATATGGTTCTGCAACCTTCCAATTGGGAAAATATACCAGTAAAAAAAATGCCACTTATGTATATAGATTCGACTATAAATTAAAAACTGCAGGATTGGGAGAAACAAAAGAATACCCAGGTGTTCCTCAGCAGCATGAATTACCATTTTTTTGGGGAATGCCATATTGGGCAACATTGTCACCACAGATAACTTGGAACAGCCAAGATAAAAGAATATCTGATATAGTTATGGGTTTCTTAGGTAATTTTACAAAATATTCTAGACCTGTGGAATCCAAGCGCAACATGCAGTGGGATGCCTTAGATATGTCCAATCCAAGTATTTTCATAATAGATAAGATTCCTAATATGAGCGACAGTGAAACTTTTGATTATAAATCTCTATCATTTTGGAATGATTATTATCCAAAATTAAAAAATCAAATAAAGCATTGCTGTAGTTTAATTAACACAGCCAGCTGTTTTTCACCTATAAAAGCCTTACTGATCATAATATATATTTTTTATATATGATAAATATAGGAGTGTTTAATAAATGTACATAAAAAAAATATATATTTTTTACACGGTTAACGAGCAACTAATTTCAAATTTAGTTGTAATATATATATATATATATATATATATATATATATATATATATATATATATATATATATATATATATATATAATTTATAAATATGTAAATAAGAATGTAAATATTGTATTGTTGCTAATTTGTAAAAAGATATCTAAATATTTTCAAAATGTATAAAATAAATTGTTTACAATATTTACTTGTTTATATTTTTTTGTGTAATATATTTAATTACAGAGTGATAGTAGATAGAGCACTAAACCCACCCATTCCACAACTATTCTTGAACTAGTTTATTTTCCAGAGTTCTTTAATTTTACTTATATGCATTCTCAATGGCAGTTTAACATTCTAATGACTTTATTACATTAATTTTTGGGGTTCTTCCTAGTATGGCAGTATAAACATTGCTTGAATAAATAAAAACCTGTTTTCTAACAATTTACTTAAAACAGAATTACAAATTAGAATAGCAATAAGTGAATAAAGGAATAAGTGTCAATGGGACTGGAAAGCCCAGGATTAGAAATCTTAATATGAATTGATACAGGTCCAGGTTAGAATAGCAACAATAGACTAACAGTAAGTCTAATGGCTAGGTCTAAGTAGTGGAGGTTTCCAGATGATAAAGAAGAAGGATTATAAAAAGATTTGAAATCAAAAGTTAGTATTTTCTTTGAAATATTGTTTCTTCAAAACTGTGTAGACTATACCAATCTGATTTGAAATACTAATCATAGTAAATCCTTGGTTTACATCCTTAAAAAGAAATGTTTAAATAGGATTTGTGAAGTGAACCTTCCAAATGTATTTCGTTATATATAAAAAATAAAAAAAATCTTTAGCACTATAATCCATGAAGGGTCTTGGGTTCAGTACTAGGTAAGAACGAAACTGTTTCCAAGCCAAGTGCTGTGCAAGTAGGCGATTTGGCAGAGATCACGCTCATCCGCCAGGTTTTTTTCCCCAATTAAGAGTACCCACTTTATAGAGGCTGGGTGATCCCCAGAAGGGTATCCGGATCCCACAGGGACAATCCACGGCTGATAACAGAATAAATAATTATCTGCCACAGCTCGTCTCGAAGCCGGGACCGGGAGCATGGCACACAGTGCCTTACCACTGAGCTACTCCGCTCCCGTTATATAATTAATATATAATTATATTATATTAACTTCTAATGATAACGATAAGAGGCTAATGCCCCATCTTCATATCACTGTATTGCATCACAATACATGACATTTGCAGATTTAAAACTTCGTGAGCGTCCATCTTCTTTTACATTATCCATCCATCTAGACGGTGTTCCTCTAGACCTAACTCCTTCCGGCTTCCCATGATAAAGCCTTCTTGCAGTTCCCGCTTCATCCATTCTCAGGACTTCGTCTCCCCCAGCCATTTCATACCTTGAACTCGAGCGAACTGGGAGATAGATAGGTCTCCGTGCTACTACACTCCGTCCCCCGACGGGAGTGGGCAATATTGTGCCGATAACCCAGTCGCGACGCTAAGGTTAAAAAAAAAAATTTAATCCACAACCCTTCTACTTTCACCAAACCATCAAAAATAAAATACAATTATATCTCCTGTCAAAAAAAAAAAATAAGTTCGGACGCCACACTATTTTAAGGAAAACAGTGAAACCCCCCAAAAAAAAAAATTATAGAAAAAAAAACCAAGGAAACATATACCAATATAAATAAATTAAAACAATGATAAAATAAATTTAACAAAAAAAAGAAATAATTATTTAATCGTCTTGATCAACAAAATAATTTAATTAAAAATTCTTAAAAAGACCCTTAAGTCACTTAAAAAAAAATAATGATAAAAAAAAAATTAATTTAATTATTAACAAAAAAAAAGATACCTGCCGGAGGTAGCTTCGAACTCAGGGCCTCAGTGTGACTCTATATTGATATAAGCACTAAACCCTTTGAGAGACGTAGTTTACATGGACATTCCTAAATTTTCTATGGTAAAATATAATAATACCAGGATAATATAATAAATGACATAAAACAACTTGTTTGAAAAAAAAAATATACATAAACTTTTATTAACCAAAAGAAATAAAAACATTTAAAACAAACAAAAGAAACTATTCCAGCCGGACTCAAACAAAAACAAAATTACTATCCTTAGTTTAATATATAAAAATATAATAATAACAAAAGAAATAAAATTACAAATCCAAAGAATTAGATGGGGTAGCCAGTCCTATTTTCTCGGTTCTTCTGGTTCTCCGGTGACGTCCTTTTTTCGTCTTCTTCTCGAGAAATTCGCTATAAACTTTCGTATGGCGCGAAGTTCTAACGCCTTGGACGCACACCACAACAAAGAAATCTCGTTAAACCGTACAGGATAGAGAAAACAAATCCCGCACCTCGTGCACTTCGATCAAAGTTCCGACTTCTCTCGTCACTTGTCTCTCCTCCCAGCTGGCCAGGTCTCTCTCATCACTGCCTCTCGCTCAGCTGTTTTGGGATCGTAATTAAATTTATCACGTAACTTAAAACTATTTCTAATATTACGCCCTCACTAAGTCTCTCAAAAGTTGTATTAACATAAAAATAAAAAAAAATAATAAAATAATAAGTATCACGAAATTTTAACGTAACAACCCTCCCTTTTCCTGTCAAAAAAAAAAATTTAAATTAAAATTTTTTTTTGTGTTTTACTTATCAATATTATCTACATCTAAACTATTATTTACTGCCATCATTCTCTACTTCATTGCCTCGTCTTCAGGGTGAGGTTTCAGGTCCTTTACGTGCCACTTTCCAACGTCTCGTCCGTCCATATCCTCTAATTGATACAATAGACCACCGATTCTTTTGGTAACTCTGCATTTGACGAAGGTGGGTGCCAGCTTCCTGTTGAAGTAATTTGCTCCCTCTGAGAGCTGATGATTCCTCCTCCAGACTGTTTCTCCCGCGGAGTATTCTTGAGGTCTCCTCCTGAGATTGTATGTTGCACTGCTTCTCTCGTAAGATCGTGCCAACTTGTCCTGTACCTCCTTGAACAGTAATGGTACGTTTTGCAACCTGTCCGCATATTTTCTTCGGCAGTCAGCATCGCTATGTTCCTCATCATCCCAATTGGGATGCTCTTTACCAGAACGCGGTAGCTCTCGACCAAAATTCAAGTAGGCTGGTGAAAATCCTGTCACCTCATGCACAGCCGTTTTAATCGCAAACGCTAATTTAGGCAACTCTTTATCCCACTGCCTCTGGTTCTCCTTCACATAGGACGAGATAAGAGTTTTGATCATTCGGTTAGGTCGTTCCATCGGGTTTGCTTGTGGGTGGTAGTGCGGCGTATAGGAGATGTCGATCTGATATTCAGCTGCTTTTGCTCGAAACTCCCGGCTCTTAAACTGTGGCCCATTGTCACATATAACCGTCTGTGGAGCACCAAACATGAGTATTACCTCCTTCTCTAGTAAATTACTGACAGCTTTCGCAGTGGCAGTTCTCACCGGTACGAAAACACTATATTTAGTAAAATAGTCGGAAAAGGCTACAATAAACCGATGTCGGCTAGTCGACAAAGGCAATCTGCATAATATCAGCAGAAACCAACTGCCATGGTCTAGCGACGATTCTTTGTTTACCCATTAATCCAGCAGGAGCTCGTTGTAAAGGCTTGTGGGCCAAGCAGGTTTCACAACGTCCTACATGCCGTGCAGTGTCCGAAGCCATTCCGGGCCAATAATAATGCTCCCTTAACCGTTGCAGTGTTTTAAACCCACCTAGATGACCCGATAAAGGATCGTCATGACAATCAAAAAGCACCTCTTTTCTTTTACTCTTCGGCACAACTAATTTCCAGGGAGCCTCCTCTCCTAGGATCTTCCGTTTGTCTACGATCCTCTTGAATGTTTTGTTCCCTTCTATTCTCCAACTTGGATATTTAGCGGGATCTCTTTTTATCCTATCCAACATTTCCACGTACCAGGAATCAAGGTCATCAAAAATCACTTCGATCGTTCCAACCACATGTTTGTGTATTCGGGATAATGCGTCAGCTGCTGCGTTTTGCTTAGCAGGTCGATGTTCTATCGTGAACTGGTATTGCTGTAGTTTAATGGCCCAACGGGCTAATCGACCTTGAGGGTCCTTAAGATTGTGGAGCCATTTCAGCGCTTGGTGGTCCGTAATAACTGTAAAAGGCATACCTTCCAGGTAAGGGCGAAACTTTTCTACGGCCCAAAGCACTGCCAAACACTCGTGCTCGGTTGTACTGTATTTCCGCTCGGCTGACGTTAAGCTTCGACTGGCGTACGCTATCACCTTTTCTCCTTCCTAATACTTTTGGTATAGGATTGCCCCTAGTCCCGTATTAGAAGCATCTGTTTGCAATAAGAAGGGTCTCTCAAAATCTGGACAAGCCAAGATAGGGGCCTTCACTAATCTTTCTCTCAAATACTGAATGGCTCGCTCTTGTTCTTCACCCCATTTGAATTTACATCCCTTTTTCAGCAGTGAGGTAAGTGGGGAGATAATAGTAGAGAAATTTTCAACAAACCGCCTATACCATGAAGCTAACCCTACAAACTGTCACTTGTCTCACAGAAGTAGGTGTTGGGTAACTGCGGATGGCTTCGACCTTCTCTGGATCAACCAGCAACCCCGACTCGTTGACCACATATCCTAAAAAACGTAGTTCTGGTCGACAAAATTCGCACTTGTCCCAATTCAAAGATAAATTTGCTCCGGCTAGCCGTTCAAAAACCTCTCTCAATACCCGGAGGTGTTCTGAAAAGTCGGATGTCACGATAACAATATCGTCCAAGTAAACAAACACGTTTGGCTCCAAGTCAGCCCCTAGGACCGCATCGATTAACCGTTGCCATGTCGCTGGACTGTTGTGTAGGCCAAATGGCATGCGGGTAAACTGAAATAAGCCTCTCCCTGGGACAGTGAAAGCTGTTTTCTCCT
The DNA here is from genome assembly GCA_948150685.1 of Rhaphigaster nebulosa. NCBI lineage: Eukaryota > Metazoa > Arthropoda > Insecta > Hemiptera > Pentatomidae > Rhaphigaster > Rhaphigaster nebulosa. Next base: position 174,593,827 of record OX411307.1, read on the forward strand.
GGCTGTTCTTCTCTACAGGAACCTGCCAATATGCGCTCTTAATATCCAGTGATGAGAGATATTTAGCATCCCGAAGTCTGTCTAAGATGCTAGAAATGTAAGAAAGGGGGTAGGCGTCCCGTTTGGTCACGTTGTTCACTTGGCGGTAGTCCACGCAAAACCTATGGCTGCCATCCGGTTTCTTAACCAAAACTACTGGTGAAGCCCACGCACTCTTAGAGGGCTCTACTATTCCTTCTTTCAGCATTGTATCTAATTCCTCGTTCAGAATTTTTTGAATATATGGAGACACTGGGTAATAACGCTGTTTTATTGGTTTGTGATCACCAGTGTCTACGATGTGCTCCACTCTGTTTGTGCATCCCAATGTTTTCGTTTTCCAATGACTCCATTGGTTAATCAACGAGTTTAGTTTCTCGTGTTCCGCTGGTGATAAATTCTTTTTACCAACAAGCATACTCGAGATAATTTCATTCCCATCATGTTCCTTAGACAAATCTTCTTGCTGACCCATCTCCATACCCGGAAGTAAACGCATCTTTCGCCAGAAATCCATTCCCAAAATTACAGCGGCAGTCAATGAAGGTATGATCAGAAATTTTACTAAACAGATTTTCCCCTTGAGTTCAACTGGAAGCTCGGTCGACCCTAAAATCTCCATTTGATGGCCATTAGCTGTGGATATCTTAATTTCTGGTTCCTCCTTCATGGTTAGCCCCAATGCAGCAAACTTATTCCAGCAATTACCATCCATAGCCGACAGAGAAGCTCCAGAGTCGAGTAAACCCAGAAAGGTTAGACCAAAAATCTTAATCCGCACATATGGGCGTCTGTCATTCAAGTGGGTCACATATTCGATTGGTCTTACACACTTGCCTGACATTACTTCCTGTACCACCATTATCCACTTTTGCCATTCTAACTTGGTTGTGAACGAATAGAAGGCACCAGGCTCTGGTTCACTCAGACCTGGGCACTCTTCTCGTTTCCCGACTTTTTTGTACATCTGGGACAAGCATTGCTTTTGACGTCTTTTAGACCACATCCTTCACAAAATACTTTCCTTGGAGCCGTACATCTTCGAAATGAGTGCCCCGTATCTAAACAGTTCCAACAATGAAATTTTCTGATAGGTTGGACCGAAGTCGACATATTGAAGACTTTCGGTTGTTCTCGATCATATGTTCGACGAGGAGGTGTGGTATATGCAAGGTCTGGTTCTAACAAACCTCGAATGTTTGGGGGTGGTTGATGAATATCAATCTTCCACTTCGCGTTTTCTATTCTTCGTCCACAGTCGATTAGATCTTGGATACTTTCGATATTCACTAGGGCCAATCGATCAAGATAATAAGGGTGAAGGTTTTTCAATAGTACCTTGAGCATTTGTTCTTCGGTAGGTTGGTCTGATAATCTACTGAAATAATTTTTCATCACTGCCACAAAAATTCCTATCGTTTCAGTTGGCCCTTGGGTTCTCCTTTTAATCTCGTCCCACAATCGATCTTCATAATCTGGAGGTTCGAATTCCTTTCTCAACTCCCTGACTAGTTCATGCCAGATGTTCACCTCCCTCCGCATGGCTCTATACCAGACTAAGGCTGTTCCCTCGAAAAGATCAAACGCCGACTGATATAAATCTTGTACCGTAACGTGACGGGCTTCCCGAATTTCTTCAATCCTCTCCAAGAACGCGTTAACGCTAAGCCCACTAACTCCTCCCGAAAAATGAATGCCCCAATCTTTTGGTGGGATCTGGGTCTTCCTTATTATTGTCGTCACTTTCGACGAATCATCCGTCCGTTTTTCCGACCTAGCACTGGCTTCATATTCCTCAATCGTAGCGTCACCCTCTGCTTCTGAATCCTGACCTAAAACCCCTATAGCGGTCCAATATTCTAAGCAGGCCGTGTTCATTTCCGAAATTGCCGATTTCTTGGTTTCATCTTCGGTCTGAATACGTCTTAATCGATTTAATACATGCTGTAGAGTTGCATCAATTTTCCTTACCTCGTTGCCTTTGGCATTCAGCACTTTATTTTTTATTTCGTTGAGTTTCCCCAAGCAAATATTAATTTCATCATCTGTATCACAATCAGTTTTGGTAGGATGAATAGTTCTTCCTTGTCTTTCTAGTTTTAATAGGGACCGTAATTTTGATTTCATATCCCCAACCCTCGTTATCCCCGTAAATCCTCTGATTTTTAGTTCATATTCCAACTCGTCGGAAGCGAGTCTTTCAATATCTAATTTGTAATCCATGATCTTGGATTGTTGGCTATACGTAAATAAAATTTATTTTATTTTCAAATTAATTAGTTTTAAAAAAATATAAATCGTTTATCCGAAACAGTCCCTGTTCGGGCGCCAAGAATATGCTATCACACTCCGTCCCCCGACGGGAGTGGGCAATATTGTGCCGATAACCCAGTCGCGACGCTAAGGTTCAAAAAAAATATTTAATCCACAACCCTTCTACTTTCACCAAACCATCAAAAATAAAATACAATTATATCTCCTGTCAAAAAAAAAAATAAGTTCGGACGCCACACTATTTTAAGGAAAACAGTGAAACCCTAAAAAAAAAATTATAAAAAAAAAAACCAAGGAAACATATACCAATATAAATAAATTAAAACAATGATAAAATAAATTTAACAAAAAAAAGAAATAATTATTTAATCGTCTTGATCAACAAAATAATTTAATTAAAAATTCTTAAAAAGACCCTTAAGTCACTTAAAAAAATAATGATAAAAAAAATTAATTTAATTATTAACAAAAAAAAAGATACCTGCCGGAGGTAGCTTCGAACTCAGGGCCTCAGTGTGACTCTATATTGATATAAGCACTAAACCCTTTGAGAGACGTAGTTTACATGGGCATTCCTAAATTTTCTATGGTAAAATATAATAATACCAGGATAATATAATAAATGACATAAAACAACTTGTTTGAAAAAAAAAAATATACATAAACTTTTATTAACCAAAAAAAAATAAAAACATTTAAAACAAACAAAAGAAACTATTCCAGCCGGACTCAAACAAAAACAAAATTACTATCCTTAGTTTAATATATAAAAATATAATAATAACAAAAGAAATAAAATTACAAATCCAAAGAATTAGATGGGGTAGCCAGTCCTATTTTCTCGGTTCTTCTGGTTCTCCGGTGACGTCCTTTTTTCGTCTTCTTCTCGAGAAATTCGCTATAAACTTTCGTATGGCGCGAAGTTCTAACGCCTTGGACGCACACCACAACAAAGAAATCTCGTTAAACCGTACAGGATAGAGAAAACAAATCCCGCACCTCGTGCACTTCGATCAAAGTTCCGACTTCTCTCGGCACTTGTCTCTCCTCCCAGCTGGCCAGGTCTCTCTCATCACTGCCTCTCGCTCAGCTGTTTTGGGATCGTAATTAAATTTATCACGTAACTTAAAACTATTTCTAATATTACGCCCTCACTAAGTCTCTCAAAAGTTGTATTAACAAAAAAATAAAAAAATAAAATAAAATAATAAGTATCACGAAATTTTAACGTAACATCCGTACATTGAGTAGATTTCCTTGTTTGTTCTTAGGCTACTTCATCGAGTTTAGGCCCTACTATTCGTCTAAGGATTTTCCTATCGATACGATCTATTCGTTCAGCAGATGCCATCGTGAACCTCCATGTCTAACCCGCATATGTAGCAACTGGCCGAATAAGAGTCTTGTATAGCCTATACTTGGTTGCACGACTTAAGCAAGGACTTAAGAAGGCTCGCTAGAGAATAATAAGCTCTATCGGCAGCCATTATTCTAGTCGATATCTCCTCATCTTCGCTATGATCCAAGGTAGGTAAAGGTCGAGACTGCTTGGAATGAATGGTTTCCTACGGCATGGACGAGCTTCTTCTTCCTTAACACTAGGATTTTGGTTTTGGCTTCATTGACATAGAGTCCCATTTTCTGTGCTTCATTTTCCAACCTACATAATGCTTCCTTCACAGTATGAAGTGATCGTCCTGCAATGACCACATCGTCTGGGTATGCAAGTAGTTAAGCTATTCTGTGAAATATTGTTCCTCTATTATTTAGTCCTGCTCTTCTCACGGTGGTCTCCAGGACAATATTAAATAGGAGTGGAGCTAATGAGTCACCCTGTCTCAGGCCCGAGCAAACTTCGAAGTTATCGCCAATGCTTCCTTCAGCTTAACACTACCGACAGTGCGCTACAATGTAGCCATCGTCAAACGTATTAACTTCGCTGATATGCCCAGTTCTTGCATAGCATTATAAAGCTCTTTCCTAACTACTTTATCGTACGGCGCCTTAAAATGTTAACATTGTTAGGTTTTAATCTACAAATGACATGTATTATAATGCAATACAGTGACCTGAAGATGGGACATTTGCCTTGAAACGTTGTCATTATAAGTTATTTATGTAAGTTATATAACAAAATACATTTGAAAGATTCACTTCACAAATCCTATAAGAAAATTTCTAATTCTTCCTGGGACATCACTAAATTAAAAATGTAAATAATTTTAAATGTTGGGATGAATGTCTTGAAGAGTAATTAATTAAGAAGAGAAAGGTAATGAATTTAAATTATAACTTAAGGTGGACCACTGGTCTGTAGTGATAATGTGTGGTGTAGGTACTAAATTTCAGGAAAATCACACTTCCACTTGTCCTGCTGCTCCCCCAACCTAAAGACAATGATGCATGCAGCGCATTTTCATTTCAGATATCTTTGGCTTTACAAAATAACATTTTTACCCTTTAAGTTTTTCTTAATACGTACAATCAAAACATTTTATATTCAAATTGTTCACGATAAGCCAATTTTAACAATTGATAAACAGATTTTGTTTATATTAGTTTTTATTAGATTTTATTTATTACAATTCAATAGCCAGTCGACGCTACAAATTTTCATTAATTTTGTTTGAATTACAAATTATTAATAAATGTCAAAATAAATCATATATTGAAAATAAATATTAAAATCTAATTAAAATTATATAATATTAATTACATTAAATACGTAATTTAAAATAAAAAGTTATAATTCTGATATAACTTTTAGCATATATCATTCTTACTGAAGAATTCAGTCAGGAATAGAAGTTATGAACATAAAGGAATAAGCATATTTTAATTTGAGTACATTAATTGTTATAATTAACTTAAGGATGTTGCAGTAACGGATTTAAGAAGGGGCAGACAAGGCACTTCCCTGGAGCGGCAATTTTGTTGGGGCGGCAAAATTTGAGTAAATCAATATTTTTCGATTCAAACGAATTAGTAATTATAAAAACATATCATATAAACACACATAAATATAAAAGATGTCCCAAGTAAGTTTTTAACTATAAAGAAATAATTGTTTTTCGAGATAGATGCAGCTTGAGGGGGTGGCATTATGTGTCATACCTGTGGGCGGTAGCTTAACAAATTCACCACTGGAAAGTGGGGTAGTCCAGTGATTAAGGCACTATGCTCCTATTCTCCCGGGCCTGGATTCGAGTCGGGCAGTGACTGGTAATTATCTGTTCTGTTTCATGTGGAGGACGCAGAACCACCAGACGAGGATGAACTGGAGGAAGCTCAATTTTTAGGTAAACTAAAAAATAACAAATCACCTGGATCTGATAGCATTCAGTCAGGGCTTCTTAGGTACGGTGGAGAAGGCCTAAAGAAAGTCTTACACAATCTCATTCTTGATATCTGGAAAGAGGAAAGGATGCCCCCAGAGTGAAGTGAGGCAGTAATCTGTCCTATTCACAAAAAAGGAGATAAGACGGACTGCGAGAACTATCGGGGGATTACCCTCCTCTCCTGCTCGTATAAAGTCCTCTCAAATATCTTATTTGCACGGCTCTCACTTTATGCAGAGAGAGAGAACTTGGGAACTACCAGGTGGGCTTTAGAAGAGGGCGGTCCACAACGGACCAGATATTCTCATTGAGTCTGCTCCTGGAGAAGTACAAGGAGCATAAGGTAGTCATGCACCATTTCTTTGTGGACTTTTAAGCAGAATATGACAATGTAGACCGAAATGAGCTATATAAAGCACTAGAAGAGATAGACATACCCAAAAAGCTCATACGTCTTGTAAAAATGACCATGGAACGGTCAAAGTGCCTAATAAAAGTCGGATCTGATCTCTCAGAGGAATTTGACAGAGACACTGGGATGAGACAAGGAGATGCTCTTGCCTACTCTTCAACCTTGGGGAAGAAAAAGCTATTAGGAATTAAGGAATCCAGGTAGATGGCACCGTGTGGCTACGCAGATGACCTTGACATCATAGCTAGATCGAAAAGGATACTGAAGGAGGCGTTCCTTGCATTGGAAGACGGGTCAAAAAAACTTGGTCTTATTGTCAATAAACAGAAGACAAAGTATATGCGCATTAGAGGAGTAGAAGAAAAAGAAGAATTTTTTGAAGTAGGTCAGTATAGATTCCAATGTGTCGACAGCTTTGTCTACTTGGGGACCGAGATTAATTCACAAAATAACATATCCCAAGAAATTAAAAGAAGAACCAGTGCTGCCAACGGGTGTTACTATAGCCTAGGAAAGCACCTCAAAAGCAAGTACCTCTCGAAGGAGACAAAGACAAGAGTAGAGGGAAAATGAGCTGGCACACTCCTGTGCGCGCCCACGTGACCTATGGCGGGAAATTTGAATTTGAATTTTTGCCTCGACCTAACCTTAACTGCCACGTGGCCTTGCCTAGACCTAACCTTAACTACCACGTGGTCTCACCTCGTCCTAACCTTAACTATTAGGCCACGCCCCTTTTTAGTCATGTGACCGTTAGTTTTACCCTTATCGCTCTCCAACCAGCCAATCATATTGCTTCACCCTGATTACTCCCACCCTAAGCCGCCATTTTGTTTACAATGACGTGGTCAGCATGCACGCTTAACCACCAGGTTTATCCCCTCCACCATTTGAAGGGTCAGGTACCCACTTTATAGTATGTAACCTCCCCTATGGTTATATAATCATAACCTATACGATGAAGGGTCAGGTACCCACTTTATACTCTGTAACCTTCCCAAAGTTTACATAACTTTTACATTATTTTCATGTTTGTGCAACCTTCTCAATGTTTACATAACCTTTACAATATTTAACTTTACCAACATTTAAACAGGTTGGATCATGTATAGACAAGTTGGATGATGTCTAGGTGAAATACAAATATGGACTTTGAACTGTTTATCTCTAAAACAAAAATAAATAGTAGGGCTTCTTAATCCTATAACAACTGTTGGACTTTGAACTCTTAATCCCCAACCTTTCTTATCTCGCTGAAACATAATCAAAACAACTTTTCAATGTACTACGTATTTTTTAATATCTGATAGTATAAATAATGGTCCTTAGAGGATTACCTTTTAATCCCTAAAATATATTGACAAATCGAAACGACACGCTGACCAAAGAGGTTATACCTTTTCATAGCTTTGAAATTTTTTCAAAGTACACGAGTCGGTATTAATAACCAAGAACATGTCGCAGTAAATTTTAATTGATGAATATAAATTAATCATTAATTCATATTCGAACTTTAAATAACTTTTCAATGTTCTACGTATTTTTAATAGCTGATAGTATAAATAATAGTCTTAAAAGGATTAACTTGTCAATGTTCTACGTATTTTTATTCTCTCATAGTTAAATAATGGTCTTAAAAGGATTAACTTTTAATCCATTAAGTTCCTATCGAACTTTTAATCTCTAAAATATATTAACAAATCGAGAGGATGGTATCACGCTGGCCAAAGAGGTTGCACCTTTTCATAGCTTTGAAATATTTTCAAAGTACACGAGTCGGTATTAATAACTGCGAACATGCCGCAGTAAATTTTAATTAATGAATATTAATTAATACTATTTCTTAATCCCCTAAGAGCTTTTGGACTTTGAGCTGTTAATACCAAAACATAAAGAATGATTTAGGACTTGTTAATTCTTCTGCTAAACAGTAAACAAATTTCGCAATAATGATTTATCTCTTAATCCTTCCTTTGAAAGTAAACAACGGTCATTGAACTTAAAACATAAGCAAAGCAGTCCGCTAAATATGAGCATCTTTCGGAGCTCTTTCTCATTCTCTTATCTAGCGTGCTAGGTTATACATCTCTTCTGGAAGCGTGTGAGTTTATTTGTTTTAAACTTTTTATTTATTTTGGTGATATAGTGTATTTTTTCACTTTGTTCCATATTAGGTTTTGAATTTTCATATTGTTTATTTTTTTCTTCTATATTAGTTTTTCGATTGAATTTCAATTTTGTCTTTATTTTTTAATTTTTATTTTTAGAACTTTTTTTGTTTGCTATAAATTTTAAATATTTTCCTCATTTAATATTTTATAGCTTAATTTTTGTTATAGATTCATATAAAATTTATTTTTTTAAATATTTTATTGCATTTCATTAATTTCTTGTGAACACATTATTCGTAAATACTTTTTCATAAGTTTAGTCAGTAGTTTATTAAATAATTAATTAATTATGGTAAAATTCAAATTTTGTGGGATAGTTCCCAGCCGGAGACGTGACATTAATCGGCATGAAGCCATTTGCCAGACCACGCTGCCTCGTCGTACATGTATTACTTGTGGTGAAATTTTTCAATTTTCAAAGCAGTGCATGACGCATGTGCGTCATTGTCAAAGAGAAACACCACTCGTCATGACAAAGCGCAGGCGGATGGAGGCGGCTATAGGACCTTTATATCAGATCGAGACAGCATTCGGGGGAGACGTCAAGACATTTTTCCTCCCATGTTCTGAACCAATCGATGCAGTGGAATTTCTCTGCAATCAGACAGACACCCTACATCGGCTGATTTCAGAATATTTGGCGGAATCAGACGCTCCCCTAAAGTTTAATTTGGTTTTGGAGGCTACGTATGAAAACGTTAGAGGAGAGACGTGCGATCGTGCTTTTAAAACCAAAAATATTACGATCTACGACATCTCTACAATCTTGAATAGCCTCAGCGAAAGCTACTCGAAAATTGCTACCGAGATGGAAGAGATGACGATGAAGGGGAGCGGATGGTTCCTTAAATGTCTTGACGGTCTTCTTTTGAAAGCCAATCGATTTAGACCTCTATAATAATAATAAATACTCGTCATAATATATTACAATCCATTTTTTTTTAAATAAGATGTTTTAGCTGTTTTTTTTAAATACACTATAAAAATGACCAAATGAATGAAAGGTTTAAAGGAAATTTTCAATTATTTATCGTTTCCAGATGCTATTAAATATTTAATTTTGTAAAGTTAATTTTTTTTTTTGTTGTTGATATATTATTGATGTTTTTATTTGTAAACCAAAGAATGAGTGCTATGGGGTGCGTGTTATGGTCTCTGGCGTGGCTATAAAAGCTCGTAAACCAGTATGTTGAAAATCAGATGTGTGAATGATGGTCTTCGGCGAGGCCGTGATGGCCGGGCAAGTTGGGGCGAGGGTTCCAGGGTGCCCGGTTCGGAACGGTGTAGGTTCGATTCCCATCTGGGGCAGTTAATATTTATTTTTCGGCGGCCCCGAGAAATAAATCTTGACACTCCCACTCTGGTTAGCTGTCGGGGCAGAACCACTAAAGACCAAAAAAGAATGTACGTTACAAAATATTAACAGCAATATTATATCAACAAACCTCCTCGAAGCACTCACACCTTGACGAGGTGGAGAGGCTTACTTCTAAATTATATTTAGAAAACTAAGATGAGTGCAAACGAAAATATGAATTTTATGAAACATTTAATCCTCATTTATTTATTTATTTAGTTTTAGTTTTTATTTATCATAGCCTAAAATATTCGCTAGGTCCCAGTCGGCGCGATAAGTATATAAGGGGGAGAAGTGCAGCTATTCTTATCAGTCTTCAACATGCGTTTGGTAAAGCAACACCATACTCTGCGTATTTCCAATATAGAAGATCAGAACTGTTCCGATATAAAAATATCGAGACACGGTCCTCTATTGCCCGACTCTATCAGATGTCTAGTATGTGGACCATCAAATTGCGGGAAAACAAATCTCATGTTGAGTTTGATCTATGATCCTAAAGGTTTGAGGTATGAGAATATTTACTTATTCGCAAAATCTTTACATCAGCCAAAATATAGCCAACTAGCGCGAGTACTAGAACCTTTAGAGGATATCGGTTTTTTTCAATACGAAGACAATTCAAATGTACCACCACCGAAGGAAGCACGTGCCAATTCTATATTTATTTTCGATGACATCGCCTGCGATAAACAAGATAACGTTCGAGCGTACTTTTGCATGGGCCGGCATAATGGTATCGACATTTTCTACTTGAGTCAGAGTTATACCAGAATTCCAAAACATCTAGTAAGAGAAAATGCAAATCTTCTAATTCTTTTCCGACAAGACGAACTTAATTTGAGAAGGATCTACGATGACCACGTCAACTCTGATATGGATTTGAAATCTTTCAAAAAAATATGTCATTGGTGTTGGAAAGATGATAAATATGCCTTTATCGTTTTAGATAAAGACAGAGATTTCAGATGGACGATATCGAAAAGGTTTCGATACCTATGTAATACCTTGAATGTTCACCTTAAGGTCAGTCTGTGAGTAGACATGGAACCGTCAACATCTTCTGAAACGATCACTCGCCAAATTATTGAAATGAGAAGAGCGATTCAACAAAAATGCAACTTGTTGAAGAGAAGTAGAGAGGAAATTGATGAGTATTTGAAGGAAAAATATAAACCTGTCATCGACTCGATGAACAGATTACACGTTATCAAAACACCATTAATCGAGAATCAGACACATTTTTACTCTCCGAGTATAAAGAAGGAGGAAAAATTATCTGATATGACATCACAATCACTGATTGAGGGAATAAAGAGGCAAAGAATTGAGGAAACACCAACGGTTAGTTCATTACAAACATTGCGACCTAGATGGTTATATACAGACTCTCCAGAGGGCGATGGAGCAATAGGTGGTCCTTTGAAAGAGGAAGTGTTCGAAAATAGTCCCGTAGATGCTAGCCCGGTTGTAACAACCAAGGAATCGAGATCCTCTTTGCAAATGGTGAGAGAAGAAGCACAAGCTCCTGAAGGCAAAGAACTAGTTGAGCACTGCTTGCAAGAGGTTGGCGAGATAGCATCGAAGTATATTAAAAAACTAGTCAACAATGACATAAAAGATCTCGACACGATTTATGGTATAGTCTACGATGGCAATAGGTTCACCGTTGGAGATGCAGTTGTTTCAATTAGCAAAGATATTATTTCCGTGGGGGACGTTGATTACTGTGGCACATCAGGTCTTTTTGAGCTCTTGTTTATGGCAAATCCAAAACTCGATTTAGCGACAAAGGATGACTACAAGTACAAGAAAATATTGAATCAGACAAACGTTCACAAGAAGGAATACAGTCCCACTGGACCGATACGACAACTTAAGCACAATCTAAAATATAAAAAGGTGATCTCAAAACTATTTCCGCCGAAAAAAGGAAGTGGAATTGAAGACCCCAACATTTTAGTTAATAGATTGAGAGAGTTGATCGAATCTTCTGATAGCGCCAAGAAACGGATGGAGATTCGTCGTATAGAAACGCAACTCCGAGTAGGAGGTATAATAGCTTAGTGAAAAATGTGAATGGTCTCAGTTCAATATGACGACTGTCAAAGAACAGATCGTACGCGAGCTGCACAAACCGGCAAGAAGAACATTTCAGCGAAGAAATGTCCTACTAAAAGGTATCGATGATTTATGGCAGGCTGACTTGGTGGAGTTGATTCCGTACTCGCGAATAAATAATGGCTACAAATATCTACTCACAGTGATTGATTGCTTCTCGAAATATGCTTGGGCTGTCCCGGTCAAGAATAAGACAGCGGTCGAAGTAAGGCGAGCATTCGAAAAGATATTGACTGAGAGAAAACCTCGAAATCTTCATACAGACAACGGCAAGGAGTTCTACAATAAGGAATTTAAAATGCTGATGAAAAGCAGTGGTGAGATCAACCATTACTCTACATACAGCAACCTCAAGGCTTCGATAGTGGAAATATTCAATCGAACATTAAAGTCTATGATGTGGAAAAAGTTCAGTTTACAAGGGAACTACAAGTGGCTCTCCATTTTGAGCTCACTTCTCAGCGAATATAACAATAGAAAACATAGTACGATAAAGATGAAGCCGATAGATGTGCGAAGGAGGGAAATCGAACAACGGCTTTTGCTCGAAGTGTACGGTAAAAAGGAACTCGCCGTGAAGATCGCCAGATACAGAGTCGGAGATCGAGTGAGAATCTCAAAATACAAGGCTCAGTTCGCTAAGGGCTATCAACCGTCTTGGACCTCGAAAATTTTTACGATCGCTCGGGTTAAAAACACTGTGTCCGTAACATATCACTTGAAGGATGACAGAGGCGAAAATATTGCAGGAGGATTCTATCAAGAAGAGCTGCAATTGGTCAAACATCCTGACTCTGCTACCTTGTCGAGAAGTTGATTAAAAGGAAAGGCAATAAAGTTTTGGTTAAATGGCTCGGTTTCGACAGTTCACATAACAGTTGGGAGACAGCTGACAACATCAATATATGAGACTCGATCATGGCTATAATGATCATTCAGTCATGAAACGCTGCGCTGACAACAACAAGAAGAAAAAGAAGCTACGAGTTATCATAACGCCAAAACGGATTGGAGGCAGTGCGATTAAACTGAGCGATGAAGCTAAACAATTTCAACGAATTATACCTAGAACAAAATTGAGCAATTTCGATATACTTCTGTTGGCGAAAGTGCATAAAATACGAGCGTTCCGAGGAGTGTTTATGAAAGACGAATTTCCCAGTAAACCGTGGAATAACGAATGTGCAGTTTTCAATTTGGACAAGAGCTACGGAAAAGGTACTCATTGGGTATGCTATAAGAAAGTTGGACAATAGGTTTACTTCTTTGACAGTAGTGGGGCTGAACCTCCACCTGAGTTCGTTCACTATATGAAAAAATATAGAATCTCTAAAAATGATAAGCAATATCAAAAGACAGGAACTAATAATTGCGGCCAGTTATGTCTCCTCTATTTACTAGATCTCATATAATCAGGGGCAGCCAAGGGTTTGGACTTCAGAAAGGTATATAAAGGAGTATCCACTAAAAGAATCATCATTCCGCTGAAGACTGTGTAGAAGAACATCATTGATTGCGAAGTTACAAATCGAATCTCTTAAAACGATAAACAATATCAATAATCGTGAACTAATTGGTCTGCTGTGCCTCCTGTATTTATTGCATCTCATATAGACAGTTCCCAATCAGGAGCAACCATGGGTTTGGACTTCAGAAAGGTATATAAAAGCGCAGCCACGAACAGAAGCATCATTCCGGTGAAGACTGTTGAAGAGTGCAGAACGTTGACGACGATTAATATTAGATTTCTTCAAAGTGCTGGATACTGCGTCTTGTCATCAACATGGAAATATTAAATTTGGAAGAAACTGCTACTTTTGACAATTCAGTTGAAGGAATTGAATTTCATTCTCATCATCCTTATTCATCTACAAATCTTCAGCCAGGGGATGAAATACGTATCAGTCTGCAACATCAAGATTTATATACTCTTCCTAGTCAAAGTCTGCTTTACGTCGAAGGAAAATTTCTCAAGGATGGTTCAGCAGTTCCCAGTGCATCAAAATTAACTAACAACATGTTTGCATTTTTATTTGATGAAATAAGATATGAACTGAGTGGAGTGGAAATAGATCGCGTGAAAAATCCAGGAATTACTTCGACCTTGAAAAATTTGGTTTCGCTCAAGGGAGGTTCCCAGTTTTTAGATAACTGGGGATGGTGCTATCCAAAAAATGATACACTAAACATTACATCAGCAGAGGGGTGCTTTAACTTATGCGTTCCTTTATCATCTCTTCTTGGGTTCTGTGAAGATTATCAGAAGATTGTAATGAACGTGAAGCAAGGACTGATATTTGTTAGAAGTAGACATGATGAAAACTGCTATATAACGAAGCGACCAGGAACCGGAATTGAGGTGGCTGAAAAGTGTAAAATAGAATTGGAGAGGCTATGCTGGAAGCTGCCCTATGTCACAGTAAATGAACACCAGAGACTGGCTTTGATGCGTCATCTGAAATCAGAAAAGATATTTTCACTAGGTTTTAGAACCTGGGAACTTTACGATTATCCTTTACTACCAGCGAGTCAGAGACAAATCTGGCCCGTTAAAACTTCAAGTCAGCTGGAAAAACCACGTTATATCATATTAACTTTTCAAACTGAAAGATTGAATAATCATGTAAAAGATGCAAGCAACTTTGATCATTGTAATAATTTCAACGTCAAATTGTATTTAAATTGTAAAGCATATCCTTATGATGATTTGAATATAGATATTTCATCCAATCGGTTCGCCCTGCTCTACCATATGTACGCTACATTTCAAAATTCCTATTATGGCGCACAAATGCAACCTCTGTCGTCTTTACAAAACTTTAAAGAAAAAGCACCTTTAATCGTTATAGATTGTTCGAAACAATCTGAATCTATAAAAAGTGGACCAGTAGATGTAAGATTAGAATTCGAATCAAAAACTATATTTCCGTCGAATACTACAGCATATTGTTTAATTATACATGATAGACTCGTAGAATATAACCCTCTAATTGGTACGGTTCGGCGAATGGTATAAAATGTGAATCCTTTACTCAGTGTTCAGTATGGTTTCGGCTAGTGTAGTGATTGTAGACTTCCAGTGCTTTGTAGATAGCCTGGGAGGTTATATTATTAAAGAGTTGTCTCTTTTTGATCAAGCTTTCAAGTCGTCAAGACATTGGATTTTTAAAGCACCGAAGCAATATACACAAACTGATAAAAGTAGAAGAACAAACAATTAGTTAGAAAATTATTATCATTAAATTAAATGGGAATATGGGGAAGTTGAATATGAAATTATTGAAGAAATTTTCAACTTTATTGATTGTAATTATAAATTTGTTTTTGTTAAGGGTCGAGATAAGAAACTATTTCTATCACAAAATTTGTACAATTGTTCTATAATCAACTTGGAAGATTTTGGTTGTCCGAAAATTGATTCACTCATCTTAGATGAGCAAGGCAACCATTGCATCATGCATAATTTTTCTCAAGAGAAATGCACGCAGTATCGGACAAAGGCTTTAGAATCATGGATAAAAAATAATTGGTTTAAATTCTATTCACCTTGAATGGAAGGGGTCACTGGCGTGGTTTAAACACCCGTAAACCCTAAATGGAATGGGTCACTGGCGTGGTTTAAACACCCGTAAACCCTAAATGGAATGGGTCACTGGCCAGGTTTAATCACCTGTAAACCCTTAATGTAAGTCACTGGCGAGGTCTAAAAACCCGCAAACTTGATTGTGTGAGTGAATGAGAGGTGAATAGATCTCCAATTAGTTCAACAGAATTTTTCCAATGCTTTTGTTTCTCTTTTAATTGCACGAAAATACAACAACAACAACAAAAAATCTAAATTTTTATTAAATATTTTCTTATCTTTACCTGTATCGAAAATAAATTTTTTCTTATCAGGCTCATAATTATTATTGCTCAGGGCTATATATAATATTTGCTATGCCGACCAGCCTGCCATTTAGCAAAAGTTCTGCTTATTATACATTTCATGATGATATCATTTTTATTTTTTTTTCCAAATTAAATTTAAATACAATTAGAGGGTTTAGTTTTATTATATCATAGATTAGAGAAGGCTTATATTTTGTTCTGTTTAAATATATATATATATATATATATTTCTTTACTTTAAAAATTAAGTTTTATTTAATTCTTACATGTATTAGTTTGGAGATTAAATTTTATGTTTGTTTTGTATAAATTTCACAAGATCAAATTTTATGTTTGTATTATAACTTTATTTTGTATTAGTGTTACATTGTAAATAAAAAAATAAATTAAAAAAAATATATAAAAAAAAATTACAAAAACCTCTTCGTTGTACCTTTACCTTGACGTGGTGAAGAGGCTTAAGGCTTAATGCCGAACTAAAAAGGTACAAAACTTAAGCTAAAATTAATATTATCTTTACCTATCCTGATATCATTGAAGTATTGAGAGTTCAAAGCCCAAGGAAGGATTAAGAGATAAATCATTATTGCGAAATTTGTTTACTGTTTAGCAGAAGAATTAACAAGTCCTAAATCATTCTTTATGTTTTGGTATTAACAGCTCAAAGTCCAAAAGCTCTTAGGGGATTAAGAAATAGTAATAATTAATATTCATTAATTAAAATTTACTGCGGCATGTTCGCAGTTATTAATACCGACTCGTGTACTTTGAAAATATTTCAAAGCTATGAAAAGGTGCAATCTCTTTGGCCAGCGTGATACCATCCTCTCGATTTGTTAATATATTTTAGAGATTAAAAGTTCGATAGGAACTTAATGGATTAAAAGTTAATCCTTTTAAGACCATTATTTAACTATGAGAGAATAAAAATACGTAGAACATTGACAAGTTAATCCTTTTAAGACTATTATTTATACTATCAGCTATTAAAAATACGTAGAACATTGAAAAGTTATTTAAAGTTCGAATATGAATTAATGATTAATTTATATTCATCAATTAAAATTTACTGCGACATGTTCTTGGTTATTAATACCGACTCGTGTACTTTAAAAATATTTCAAAGCTATGAAAAGGTATAACCTCTTTGGTCAGCGTGTCGTTTCGATTTGTCAATATATTTTAGGGATTAAAAGGTAATCCTCTAAGGACCATTATTTATACTATCAGATATTAAAAAATACGTAGTACATTGAAAAGTTGTTATGATTATGTTTCAGCGAGATAAGAAAGGTTGGGGATTAAGAGTTCAAAGTCCAACAGTTGTTATAGGATTAAGAAGCCCTACTATTTATTTTTGTTTTAGAGATAAACAGTTCAAAGTCCATATTTGTATTTCACCTAGACATCATCCAACTTGTCTATACATGATCCAACCTGTTTAAATGTTGGTAAAGTTAAATATTGTAAAGGTTATGTAAACATTGAGAAGGTTGCACAAACATGAAAATAATGTAAAAGTTATGTAAACTTTGGGAAGGTTACAGAGTATAAAGTGGGTACCTGACCCTTCATCGTATAGGTTATGATTATATAACCATAGGGGAGGTTACATACTATAAAGTGGGTACCTGACCCTTCAAATGGTGGAGGGGATAAACCTGGTGGTTAAGCGTGCATGCTGACCACGTCATTGTAAACAAAATGGCGGCTTAGGGTGGGAGTAATCAGGGTGAAGCAATATGATTGGCTGGTTGGAGAGCGATAAGGGTAAAACTAACGGTCACATGACTAAAAAGGGGCGTGGCCTAATAGTTAAGGTTAGGACGAGGTGAGACCACGTGGTAGTTAAGGTTAGGTCTAGGCAAGACCACGTGGCAGTTAAGGTTAGGTCGAGGCAAAAATTCAAATTCAAATTTCCCGCCATAGGTCACGTGGGCGCGCACAGGAGTGTGCCAGCTCCCGCATTTTCCCTCTACTCTTGTCTTTGTCTCCTTTGAGAGGTACTTGCTTTTGAGGTGCTTTCCTAGGCTATAGTAACACCCGTTGGCAGCACTGGTTCTTCTTTTAATTTCTTGGGATATGTTATTTTGTGAATTAATCTCGGTCCCCAAGTAGACAAAGCTGTCGACACATTGGAATCTATACTGACCTACTTCAAAAAATTCTTCTTTTTCTTCTACTCCTCTAATGCGCATATACTTTGTCTTCTGTTTATTGACAATAAGACCAAGTTTTTTTGACCCCTCTTCCAATGCAAGGAACGCCTCCTTCAGTATCCTTTTCGATCTAGCTATGATGTCAAGGTCATCTGCATAGCCACAAGGTGCCATCTACCTGGATTCCTTAATTCCTAATAGCTTTTTCTTCCCCAAGGTTGAAGAGTAGGCAAGAGCATCTCCTTGTCTCATCCCAGTGTCTCTGTCAAATTCCTCTGAGAGATCAGATCCGACTTTTATTAGGCACTTTGACCGTTCCATGGTCATTTTTACAAGACGTATGAGCTTTTTGGGTATGTCTATCTCTTCTAGTGTTTTATATAGCTCATTTCGGTCTACATTGTCATATTCTGCTTAAAAGTCCACAAAGAAATGGTGCATGACTACCTTATGCTAGTTCTCGCAGTCCGTCTTATCTCCTTTTTTGTGAAAAGGACAGATTACTGCCTCACTTCACTCTGGGGGCATCCTTTCCTCTTTCCAGATATCAAGAATGAGATTGTGTAAGACTTTCTTTAGGCCTTCTCCACCGTACCTAAGAATCCCTGACTGAATGCTATCAGATCCAGGTGATTTGTTATTTTTTAGTTTACCTAAAAATTGAGCTTCCTCCAGTTCATCCTCGTCTGGTGGTTCTGCGTCCTCCACAAGGTTTACCTCATTCTACTCCGATGTGAGTGCTTCTCCTCTCAAAACTTGTTTAAAATATCTCATCCATCTCTTTAGGATTTGATCTCTTTGGGTAAGGAGAGTTCCATCTTCATTTTTACAACAGGAGATCATGGGCTTGAAACCAGACTTTCCTTCGTTCAATCGTTGAAAGAATAATCGAGTTTCATTTGAGCTTCTGAGGGTTTCTACGTCTTCCATCTTCTTATTCTCCCAGGCTCTTTTCTTCTTTTGGTGCACCCTTTTTTCGGTTTTTCTTGCCTTCCTGTAGGCAGCATTTGTCTGCCTCATGCATCTCTGGACCATTTTCTGATTACCCCATTTTTGTTATTCGTCAGTAGTTGGCATTAATCATCAAACCATGGTGATCTATTTACTTTAGCCTTGTATCCAATGGTTGGTACAACTACAGAGGAGCGGCGCACTTATCAGCGGTGTCTAGAGGCTGCCCCCGAGGTCAACCGAACGCTTCCGATCTGCCTTCGCTCTACTTTTTGGTGATCTAGTTAACTAACAAATCTGACTCTAACATAGAGGGCGTCGTATACTCACTTATATATGATGATGCTTCCGATCTCCCTTCCCTCTACTACTTGGTGATCTAGTTAACAAATCTGACTCTAACATAGAGGGCGTCGTATTCTCACTTATATATAATGTTTTAGGTTACATCTCCGCTATTTGAAAACACCGCGTCTCCCCTCTATTCAGCCACTTTTACAGCGCTATCATGTCTTTAAGTTGTGTACTCTATTTGCATTGTTTACTTTACGTAAGGTTAGATTTAAAAACTACAACATTGTAAGATCCATAATGGGTGAGATGCTATGGCGTAGGGGCAGGAAGAGGGGGCTAGCAAAAAGCGGAAATCTAATTAAAAGCATCGTGAATAAGTGAGAATACGACGCCCTCTGTGTGAGAGTCAGATTTGTGAACTTGGACGCCGCCGGGTACGTTCGGCAGGCTTCGGTTGACGTCGGGGGCAGCCTCTAGACGTCCACTGATAAGTGCACCGCTCCTCTGTAGTTGTACCCAATGGTTTCTTCAGCTGTATATATTATGGTATTTTTGATGCCTCTCCATTGTTCATCGATGTCATCACCTGCATTTCTCAATTCTTCTGCTAATTTCCCTTCCAGTCTTTTCTAATAGGCTGCTTGATGGTTGGGTTCTTTGAGCTTGGCGGCAGCGAATAGCCTTTTCGTCTGGTTTCGAGGTGTGCCTACGACTAATATTCTAGCTCGTATTCTTGCAATGCTCAGATAGTGGTCCGTATCAAGGTTCGCCCCCTTGTATGACTTAAGGCTTACCAGGTCTGGTTTATGCCCGGCGCTTATAAGGAAGTGGTCAATTTGGTTGGCCACTCTGCCATCCGGTGTTCTCCATATTTCCTTATGTATTATTTTCCTATGGAACAGCATACCTCCCACCACTAATCCGTGTGCTGATGCGAAGCTCACAAGCCGATGACCATTGTCGTTGCTGTTTTCAAGCAAGCTGAACCTACTTATGGTAGGTTGATATCTCGGTTCTTGTCCAACTTGAACGTTTAGGTCACCGAGAATTATTTCTGCATCATGTTGTGGGCATCCGTCAAGGATCTTCCCTAGGTCTTCATAGAATTGTTCCTCGTCTTGCTCCGCAGCTGTTTCTGTAGGTGTGTGATAGTTTATTATGGAATAATGAGAGAATTTTATGCGGATGTAGCAGAGTCGGGGACTTATGGGGCGAATTTCAGTACGAGTTGGCGGAATTTGGTTCTCACTAAAAATCCCGTGCCAAAGTTGCGATGGGTTTCATGTAAGCTGTAGTACAATGTGTGGTTCTCCAATTCCTGCAGTGCCTCGCCCAGCCAGCGGACTTCCTGAATAGCTACGATGTCTATGTGGTAACGGTATATTTCTGCACGGAGCGCCCGTAGGTCTGTTTAGGGATAAGATATTCCATCAATGCGTAGATCCTTATGACGGTCAATGGGTCTTCTCCGTTGAGACAGTCCGGCTATTTCTATTTGAGGAGGTTTCTTGACAGATGGTTTTTTAAGAGAGGAGGGTAGTCAGCCCTCACTACCCGATTAGTTCGATAAAAAAAATAGCTCATCAAAATATTCAAGTATCAAACTTGGTAAGAATACTAAAAAAACATCAAAAGCGCCATCAAAATAGTGATTTTTGGGGGGGAGAGGGGCGTTAGTTTTATCAAAAACCGAGACCAGATATGATATTTCCACCCCAACAAACGGTTTGTTCCTAATTATTATTAAAATCGGAAAACAACGTTTTTCGCTAAATATTCGCCCGACTGTTTTACATATTTCTCCTATTTCACATAAACAGCGCTGGAACCCGAAACTTTGCATAGATTTGCACCATAATGTATTTACAAAAAAAATTGAACATTTTCTAGAATCAGTAGAAATACGTTTTAGGGGGCAAAAACCACAACCTTGCTTTTCAATTTTTAAACAGTGTGAAATGTAGGTTCGAAAATAAATTTTATATATACTTGTTTTATTTGTTACAGTTTACTTTTTTAAACATATGTTTAACCTTTGAAATCGTTCGATTTATTTTTATGTTATAGCTAAAAATATGAAATGTAATAAAATCCTTTTCACACTTCTTTTCGGCTGTTTCCTTTGTCAACTGTTTTGTTTATTTAAAACATAGGAAACAAATACAATGTTTTTGTCACGTTTACGTTTTTTTTCTGCAGCAGATGAAATTTCCAAAAGCCTTAAAAGAAGTTTTTTTTTTTTACTTTTTAAGGATGTCCACTGGTACAACACCAGTGGTATATCAAAATGTTGTACCCAGAGGCAAATTTTTTTTTTAACCAAACATATATACTATATAGCTACATATTTATCATGGTCTGAAAGTAGTAGCCTGATACTCAAACATTAATTAGAATTTTTCAAATGATCACAAAGAGCTAACTCTGATTTTTAAAAAATCCTCATCTAAAAAGTGTCCCTTAGGTGCACACTTTTCCCTAATAAATTTTTAAAAAAATTTGAGGTAGAAAAATGTTGCATAAAATTCTGAAAACATATTTATTGTAGAAGATGTTATATAAAAGATAGAAATAACGGAATGCATACAAAGTAAAATAAACACATTTTAGATTAAATTTAGTATCTATATAAAAATAAACTTCAATAATACATTAGTTTTCATAACATTTTACACTTGAAAATCTATGTACTATGAAACTTCACTAAACAAACACATGTTTAAAGACAAATATTTATTTCTTCAGAAGGAATAAAGTATTTTTATCCTCTTTTAGATAAACATTATCGTCTAAATAAAATATTGCAAAAATAACTTTCAATTCAATAGATCAAAGATAATAATTTAATGTTCTTACAATGTGTACTATGAACCATATTAAAGTTGTTTCTACAAGTTTGTATCATTAGTCAGTGAGCTAATCTATACCAGATTTTTCCTTATAACAATTTTAGTAATCAGTACAATTAGTATTCTAGAGAATAATTTCTCTTCACTAAGTCATAAAAAAAATATGTTCACCATATAAAGGAAAGATTGACTAACAGTAACTTTGATAAAACTGTTAAGAATGTGCATAGATTCAAAGAAAAGAATAACCAAACAAAACATAGCTTGATAAAATATTAAGGCCAAGAAATGAAAAAAAGTGGCATTTCCAAATGTAATGAAGATGCCCCCAGATGTAAAAGTCACAACTGTCCGGAGGTGGCAAAAAGGATCTCCAGGCCAACTTGCTGGTCCAGATATCTATACTAGTACTTGTACAACCAAACTTTATCATGGAGAAGAGCCAAAAAGAGCCACTAGGAAAGATTTAAAGATAGTTGAATTTATATTTTTAATTATATTTTCCTTTGTTAAAACTGTACATATTAAAGCTAATCACAGATTAGGCAGAGCTACAATTTCATTACATATAATAGGTATGTAATTGCATATATAGGCACTTATATTCCTTCTGCAAGCACAATAACACCAAAAAATCAGATTATCTAGTGGCTGTGTATCCAGTCATAGAGGGGATTGTTCAGAGGATGTACAATGTGTACACATTACAATATTTAAAATAACTTAAGACTTATAATAAATTAATTTGTGAATGACACTTTCCCTTTGATATATAACTTTATATTTAAAAAAAAACATTTTTTTACATTGGTTAGGAAATTTGGAAGTACTTCTTCGTCATCAGGATATATGCTTTCTTTAAATTACATGATTCATTATAAATTTTTCATTACATGATAATTCCTTACTAACTTCCCTATAAATTAGAAATTAATACTTATAATTTTTGAATAAATCATTCCAAAAATATATTTTATATTTCTTAAACCTACTCTGTAAAGATTTGAAAAATACACTCCACTCCTCAAAACATAACATAAAACAGAATCATGGAAATAATGCATTTAACTGTGATAATGTATCTTCTGGTCCAGTTACACTATGACCATAAGTTTGATCACAATGAAATATTTCATAATCATTACCACCTTCACTAGTTTTATCACCAAAGAAATGTATATGTTTGTAATTCTTCAGAAATTGTAAACAGAATCTTTTATCCCAACCTTTGGGGTAAACATCGAAGCTTATCTGTCCTCCTAAAAAATAAAAGATTATTATTAACATGAAAACAAACACAAAAGTAAAAATATTTTCATAAATATTAAAGTTTCTTTATCTAAGAAAAAAGTTTCATTTCTAACTGAACAATAAATGAATGGATGAAAATATCAAAGAAGAATTCACGAATGAACATTTCCAAAAGACAGGTAAAATATGAACACAGAACTTTCCTGAAAATTTTAAATACCGCTTTTGACATAAATTTTCCTAGTAGTTCACCTGATCAAAATTATGGTCAATCGACATTCTTTTTTCCTTTCATCTAAATAACAATCTCTTGCCTCTTACTAGCATGACAAATAGGTTGGTGCCGTGAAAAAAAAAAAAAAAAGATTCCTTTACATAAGACTTTGATCCATCCTGTGCACATGCATATATGTCACAGAATCATAGATTACAACAAAAGTTATTTTAATATTTAATTGAAATTTTCTTTTGATGAATCTTCGGGGCAGTGTATGAACAAGAGAAGCATGTCACTGGCCCGGCAACTATGGAATTTCGAGTTAACACTAATACACGAATTAATATCTTATTGGTACTAAAATATTAGAATTAGTACCCATCAGGATCGTGTGTTATAACACACCAAAACGTGCTGAGCCAGTGACATGGTAGTCCAGTACCTATAAAATTTCGAGTTGAAACTTATACACGAATTAGTAACTAATTGGTATTAAAATATTAGAATTAGTACCCATCAGGATCGTGTGTAATAACATACCAAAACGTGCTGGGCCAGTGGCATGGTAGCCTGGCAACTATGGAATTTCGAGTTAAAACTTATACACGAATTAGTAACTAATTGTTATTAAAATATTAGAATTAGTACCCATCAGGATCGTGTGTAATAACATACCAAAACGTGCTGGGCCAGTGACATGGTAGCCTGGCAACTATGGAATTTCGAGTTAAAACTTATACACGAATTAGTAACTAATTGTTATTAAAATATTAGAATTAGTACCCATCAGGTTCGTGTGTTATAACACACCAAAACGGGCTGGGCCAGTGACATGGTAGTCCGGTACCTATAAAATTTCGAGTTGAAACTTATACACGAATTAGTAACTAATTGGTATTAAAATATTAGAATTAGTACCCATCAGGATCGTGTGTTATAACATACCAAAACGTGCTGGGCCAGTGACATGGTAGTCCGGTACCTATAAAATTTCGAGTTGAAACTTATACACGAATTAGTAACTAATTGGTATTAAAATATTAGAATTAGTACCCATCAGGATCGTGTGTTATAACATACCAAAACGTGCTGGGCCAGTGACATGGTAGTCCGGTACCTATAAAATTTCGAGTTGAAACTTATACACGAATTAGTAACTAATTGGTATTAAAATATTAGAATTAGTACCCATCAGGATCGTGTGTTATAACATACCAAAACGTGCTGGGCCAGTGACATGGTAGTCCGGTACCTATAAAATTTCGAGTTGAAACTTATACACGAATTAGTAACTAATTGTTATTAAAATATTAGAATTAGTACCCATCAGGTTCGTGTGTTATAACACACCAAAACGTGCTGGGCCAGTGACATGGTAGTCCGGTACCTATAAAATTTCGAGTTGAAACTTATACACGAATTAGTAACTAATTGGTATTAAAATATTAGAATTAGTACCCATCAGGATCGTGTGTTATAACATACCAAAACGTGCTGGGCCAGTGACATGGTAGTCCGGTACCTATAAAATTTCGAGTTGAAACTTATACACGAATTAGTAACTAATTGGTATTAAAATATTAGAATTAGTACCCATCAGGATCGTGTGTTATAACATACCAAAACGTGCTGGGCCAGTGACATGGTAGTCCGGTACCTATAAAATTTCGAGTTGAAACTTATACACGAATTAGTAACTAATTGGTATTAAAATATTAGAATTAGTACCCATCAGGATCGTGTGTTATAACATACCAAAACGTGCTGGGCCAGTGACATGGTAGTCCGGTACCTATAAAATTTCGAGTTGAAACTTATACACGAATTAGTAACTAATTGGTATTAAAATATTAGAATTAGTACCCATCAGGATCGTGTGTTATAACATACCAAAACGTGCTGGGCCAGTGACATGGTAGTCCGGTACCTATAAAATTTCGAGTTGAAACTTATACACGAATTAGTAACTAATTGGTATTAAAATATTAGAATTAGTACCCATCAGGATCGTGTGTTATAACATACCAAAACGTGCTGGGCCAGTGACATGGTAGTCCGGTACCTATAAAATTTCGAGTTGAAACTTATACACGAATTAGTAACTAATTGGTATTAAAATATTAGAATTAGTACCCATCAGGATCGTGTGTTATAACATACCAAAACGTGCTGGGCCAGTGACATGGTAGTCCGGTACCTATAAAATTTCGAGTTGAAACTTATACACGAATTAGTAACTAATTGGTATTAAAATATTAGAATTAGTACCCATCAGGATCGTGTGTTATAACATACCAAAACGTGCTGGGCCAGTGACATGGTAGTCCGGTACCTATAAAATTTCGAGTTGAAACTTATACACGAATTAGTAACTAATTGGTATTAAAATATTAGAATTAGTACCCATCAGGATCGTGTGTTATAACATACCAAAACGTGCTGGGCCAGTGACATGGTAGCCTGGCAACTATGGAATTTCGAGTTAAAACTTATTCAACTCCATTATCATTTCTCTCATTCTTTGTACATGTCCCAGCCATCTTATTCTTCCACTCTTTATGGTGGATACAATATCTGGAGCTTCATATAAGCTCATCAGCTCTTCGTTCGTCTTCATCCGCCGAAGGCTCCTCCCCTATTATCTCTTCTGCCGCTTTCCTGATCGCTCCCCTCGTTCTGAACATTTTCTTCTTCTGTCTCCAGGCTATTGTATCGTAGTTCTTCTTCCATCTTTCTTATATATTGTTGCTGCTTTTCAGGTACTCTTACCAGTGAGATATTGAAAAACTTTCCTTTTAAAGAGCATATTCTTTCATTGATAACTTGTATCCCAAAATAGAATGTTTTAAATTCTTTCTTACCATGAAGCCAGTTCCGACCACATTTTCCTCATGTCCACTGTTAATAAGTATATATCCCTTTAACTCCATTACAATAGGTTATTTTTTCCACCTTATTTCCTGCAGGACCACAACATTGATCTTATATCTCATTAGACAATCTTCTAAAAGGTTCTGTGTATAACCTAAACTAAAAAAACAGAAAAAAGCTTCGGATTCGGACTGATAATGGCAAACGACACGGCATGGAAAAGACTAAGAGATCGTCAATAGGAATCTGGAATGTACGCAGCCTCTTGCAGGCAGAAAAGAGCCAGATTTTAGAAGATCATGAGTCATAACGTATCAAAAAGTACCGGGCCAGTGACATGGTAGCCCGGCACCTATGAAATTTTGAGTTGCAACTTATACACGAATTAGTAACTAATTGGTACTAAAATATGATGATTAGTGTCCATTAGGATCTTGAGTTATAGCGTTTCCAGGTGCATGTCACTTCCCCGAACAAAGTTGTAGCGTATTCAATTGTACGTACATGTCGCCGGCCCGACATCTATGAAATTATCGAGTTGAAACTTATACACGAATCATTACCTAATTAGTACTACTTGATACCAAAATATGAGGATTAGTGCCCATCAGGATCATGAGTTATAGTGTTCCCAATTGTGCAGGTGCATGTCACTAGCCCGGAACTTATGGAATTTTGAGTTGAAATTTATACGTGAATTAGTCCCTAAAGGGTAAGAATCAAAATTGGACCCAAAATTATTGTAAAAAATTACCGAAAATATTATTTAAAACACACAACTTGCGTTGGAGGGTACATCTCGGGGGAATATATCCCCTCCCCAGCGTACACTACAGTCTACTGAAATGAATCCCTTAGATCTTAAGAATCTGTTAAAAATGTTTTTCGGCATTAAGGCGTGTAAAAATTGAGTTGAGGAAATGAACATAATGAACGTAATTTACTTAGAGAATTTGATTTGTCTAATGTCATTCATATATTTGCTTACATTAAATCGAGAAAAGAATATTTGTGAAAGCTGTGTTTAATTTTATTATTATACAAAGTCTAGGCCTTCCTGGTAACATTTGCTACCACACTGGATTAATAAATAGAATTAAGTTATAATCCGCGAAATGTTTACATCTTCTTTTGGTAGTTTTCATAGAGATCCTCTCTCTTCTGTACATCACTTTTTAATAAAACCTAATATGTCTAGGGCAAATTTCTTACAATAAACGAAAAAGTAGACAGTAAATTTCATTAAAAATAATAAGTTTTCTGAGCAGAAATGAGCCGAAAAAGTTGGAACGGCGCAAAACGCTGTTATTTTGAAAAATATTATGTAAACACGTATAGTTAAGTTAGTATTAAGTTCATTTTCTGTTTTTTAAATTGAATATATACACAATGTAGGATCAGACAGAATCAGAGAACAAGAGGCTCCCTCCATTGATTGGACGTCCCTTCTCAACTTCATCAGGAAAACCAGAAGGTTCGACATGAAGGGTTAATAAACTTTCTCTACTGGTGACCACCCCCGGCATAGGAAAAAAGAACCACTAGGCCCACTTGCCGGACTTGGCCACCCCACCCTTGCCAGCAACAGTAGTGAAATTCTAAAAAATGATTTGTATAAATAGAACAAAAAATTATATGAATAAACTTCATTTATTCCAATCAATAAACTTGTTTCGATACATGTATGTACGTATTCATTTTTTAAAAAGCACTTATATACCCCCGGACACCTCTGTTTAACGAAAAAATCCAGCGGACAGTTGTAGAGAAGGATGACTGTAACTGATTTTTATCAAATAATAAATCTAGAAAAAACAAGGAGAAAGAAATAGATATTTCTAGAACCAAATCGGTGTAGGTACATATACCGTATATAATAATATAACAATACACATTTATTGCCAAAGTTAAATTGTAATCAAAAACAAGTTTATTTTAAAAAGAATTTATAAAAAAAAACAATGTATGCTAATAAAATATATAAAAACGAGTAAATATATATAATTAAAAGAAAAATCACTCCAAATCATTCATCCCTGTCACATTCACCCTAATAACTTTCTGAATTATCTTTTGGAACTTGATCTCTTGTTGCAATCACATTGTCATCAGTAGAGCCCGGATTTCGGAAAAAAATTGAAAAACTTAAAATAAAAAATGCCAAAACGTGCAACGAAAAATAAAATTTTGCCATTTACGTCGTTTATGCTTAAAAAAAAAGAAAAGTCTACAGTTTTTTTTCATAAATTACTATATTTTCTTAATAAATTAGGTAGATTGGAGCATTGCCATGTAAAATGTGAAAACCTCACGATCTCTTATTAGCCTATTTTTTGCTACTACTTTTCGCACAATCAAACGTGATTCACGTACTATGGCAACGCATTTTCTGCCTGTGTTTTTTATTGCCAACTGATACATTTTTTAATAAAGTATCGCATGGTCAAGTGAGGCAATCCCAAATTTCTGCCGATATATCGATAACTCAATCCTTGTCGAAAAAGGTGAACAATGCATCTTTGTCGGTAGAGCTTAGCTCTTTGGATTTACGATATATTTTGGTGGATTGTCTTTCAATTCTGATCATTTTTCCCATTTAGGGTTTATATTTGAATAAGATATAATTAATTAGTTGAAAACCATGAGCAGATAACTAACTAGTTAATATCACAACTATTAACTATCACCAATATCCGACATTTGTTTTTAATTAGATTGTACTGATTTTTAATTCTCTTCATTCGTAAAAATTTATGTTTGTTATCATATCCACTAATTAATTTATTTTCAATAAATTATTGAACATATTTTTGTCCAAAAAACTGTGTGTATACATAATTATCCTAGACTGAGTGTAGCACAGCAGAACATAAAAGGAAGTGAATGGATTGGTAAGGATTAACTGGCTTTCCATAAACATAAAAAGAACAAAACAAACTTCAATTTTCAGTTCCAGAAAATTTAATTATATTTAATGTGTTATAAACAGTAACGTATTACTTCGTGAATCTATCCTATGAAATTATGGTTCAATGTTTATATTTTCAACCAATTTATAAATATTTTTTTAATTATGGCTAAATGCGCAATTTAATGCAGTAAAAATATAAAACGTGCAATTTACCCAAAATGCGCGATTTCGTGCAAAATAAAACTTATATGTTAACCGGGATGCCTTAATTCGTGTAAATATTTTTACTCGATCGATTTCAAGCAACCGAAAAAAAAGTGCAATCGTACGAGAATTCGGGCTTTAGTCATCAGCTTTAATTAGTGTTAAGGAAATCGGCTCCAGGTGGGGGGAAGGTTTCTCAACCAACCGGTTAGATAAATCTTGATTGCCTTAAATTCGGCTGTTTTATGCGAAAAGTGCTCCCAATACCTTATGCACTTATTTGTGGCTTCCTGAGCCTCCTCCGTGAGCTTTACAACAAACCGTTCAGCTTTACGGGCTTACTCCTTCCGTTATTTAAAATATGAAAACTGGTCTATTTTATCAATTCGAATATTTCTTTCAAACAGGTTATTCGTAGCTAGATGTTTTTTATCCTCAGGACTACTGCCATTAATGAGGCTAAAACGGAGTACCCCCATGGAGAACACTACGTACATATTGGGTCTTATGCCTTTGAGCAAGTGGAGGAATTCATCTATTTGGGACCGCAGGTCAATTCTCAAAATAGCCTTGCCCAGGAAATTTAGTGCAGGATTGTCTCTTTTAACAGATGTTATTATGGACTACTTGGGTATTTAAACAATAGAGTAATATCCAGAGCTACAAAGAACTGCTTATACAAGACACTAGTAAGTTTGGTTGGTACTCACGTAAGCAGTGAAATGTTGGAATTCAACAGGAACAGGTTCTGGTAAGAATTGAAAGATGGATTCTGAGCAACCTGTTAAATAGAATCTAGCGACAGCGGACTAATGAGGCTATTGAGGGGATATTCACCTGATAACCTTCATTAAAGTAAGCAGCCTCAGATGGGTTACACATGTCTCATGAATGTATGAAGATCAGGTCCCAAAGAAAATGCTTCAAGAAGAAATTCATAGCAAACGAAAGAGAGGCAGACCAAGGTTATAGTAGACAGAAAATGCCCTATCCATGCTTGAGATTAGAAATTAGAAAGTGACAGCGCAAAATAGAGATGGCTGGTGGTCAATGCTCCAAGGGCCTTGTTTCTATTCGGGATCGAGCATCACATAAGAAGAAATATTAAAATTCCTTCCAAGGCAGCTTTTGATAATCATTAATGGTTCAGGACACCTTTTTCAAGTCTTGCTGATAGTGGTGAAAATGTATTCACCATTATCAGCAAGACTTCTTCCCACTCACATTTAAATACCCTCGTCAAGCACATTTGTATTACTATGCACTTCTTAGATTCGTCAATCACATTTTCTGCAAGATATCAGGAATCAATTTCAATCTTAATACATTTATTTTATCCATTTTGGGAAATTAAATAAATTATAAATCTGAATTCAAATAGAGGAAATGTATCTGTAAATAATCTTTAATTATAGTTCTTTACAATATAAATAAAAACAATCTTCCTGTTATTCAGTTATTATCAAAACTACTGCTAATATCCTCTTTCATTGAACTATAAATATGAATGGCATTATCTTCAAATCCTTATATTATGGTATCCTATAAGAAAATTTTTTTGTTCAACAACTTTTTAAAAAGAAATTAGCAGAATCAGTTGAAATGTGGGCCATTTTTGTATTACCAGAATCTTATTGTAGTTTTCTGTTCTAGCAAGTGTTAATTATATACAGTAGGTGTCCAAATTTACTTTCATTACCTCTTAAGCTAAATGTACCACTTGTAGTGAAGTGACAAAATTAGTAGAATTTGGAAGTTGATTTTCTCAAGAACGAAAGCTAAAACTTATGTCGCTAAAGAGGGTCAAACCCAGTGAAATTTTCGGTATTTAAAGAAAAACCGTTTATCACGTACTTTACACACTAAAAATTCAAAAAAAAAAAAAAAAAAACTTACAATGAATTGATAGTTACAATAGTTGATAAATGGCAAATATAAATTTAAATAAATGGTAAAAATATTAATCTAAAAAATATATATTGTAAACATGATCTGACTCTCGTTTCAATCCTCGGATTCCTCGCTATCTCAAACTCAATCTTTGGGTTTATTACATAATTAAATCCTTGAAAAATTCTGGATAAACCGATGAAAATCTTTGTATTTAGATACACTTGGCAATTCCAAATGTTTTCGTTCCTTGGCGGATTACGATTTATTTACTCGAAGTCAACAGGTGGTCCGTATTGATAAATCAATTTTATTTTCAGTACTACATAGATTTACAAACCAAGCATCTTTTATTTATTAATTAGAAATTTCATAATGATAAAGGCATCCTTAAAATACAAAACTATGGAAAAAGGAGATTTTTAAAACGATAAAGTTATTAGAAGAATAAATAACTAGCTATGGTAAAAAAACAAAAAAAAAAAAAATTCTTTTCTTTATTGAAATATCCCCTCTGTCCACATTTACGGACATCCTCACAGTTTTATTTTCAGTAAATGTGCGGTGAAAGTGCAAATGTATATTTGAATGTTTGTACAGCATGGGAAACCGTTTTAAAACGCTCCCGCTTTGAGGTGTCAGACAAGTTCAAATGCTGAGGGTGGTATTTTATGGATGTATGACTAAACGTTTTCTTCAAATAGAATACAAAATTTCTCCTCGGCTCTTAGAGTATTTAAACAATAATGCAATAAACCAATAAAATAAGGGTTACAAAGTTCTACTGTTTGTAAAAAAATTGTAGGCGTTATTCTTCGTTTTTTTCTGATTTGTCTGAAAAATTCATCTAAAAATGTCATGAAAAAACATTTTTACAACTATTTTCTCAGATGTTTTTCAGTTATAATCAATGAATCTCCACTCCTTTCAGTCAAAGTAGGATTTTCATTCAGTTAATATTGTTGTCAAGATGGAGAGCATATTGACAGAGAAGTACGAAATAGTGGACTTGCGTAGGAATAGTTCCAAGTCAAAAAAGAACCTTTGACTATCTACTTGGCGAAGAAAACCTGGACTCAAGATGGAACAATCTTCTATAATAATAATAATTATCAGTACCCACATATTATATATGTAATTTCCAAAATAATTAATAAAAAATGTATGAACCAATTAGCCTGAATTTAATAAGAGTATTGATGACAAACCCGTTTACAATTTGTGGTTCCATTCATAAATGGGAACAATTGTAAAATTGTCCCTATAGTGATACGATCTCCTGAAAAAAAAAATCCTACAAATATTCGGCATATTTAATCTAGGGTTGGGATATGGAAAGTAAAATATCGATATTCGATATACCTATATCCGCTAGAAAAATATCGATATAGCGAAAGAAAAAGCAAAGAAAGTTGTATCAAATGAGCAGAATGTTAAACTGCGAATATGGCTATGAGATAATATAATTATTATTTATAAAACTATATTTTTATTAGCCATGAATCATTATAAAGAAAAAAGATAGAAAATAATTATACTTAAAAAAAAAATGTTATAACACATTTTTATCTTGAAGATTTTGAGCCATATTTTTTATACTAAATTCTTCCACAAGATTTTCAATAATAAAACCTTCAAACTTTAAAAAAAATTATTTATCTTATAACGTTTCCAACTACATTGTGCATTCTCAAAACATGCATCTAAAAGTATGTAATTCATTTGATTTACATCTCAGTACAATCACCATTTATATTATTATTTTTGTCTTTACATAGGATTAATTACTGGTATTGGATGGTACTGGTATGGGTGGAGGGAACTAGTCGGGCAAGTGGGCCTTGTGGTCCTTTTTGCCAACCCCTGACGCCTACATTTACGTCACCACCGTGGGATGTCAAGATTCATTTCGCGGGACCACCGCGAAATAAATATTGACTCTCCCAGGCGAAAATCAAACCCACAACGTTCCGAACCGGTAGTCTGGGACCCTCGCCCCAATGTGCTCGGCCGTCACGTCCTCTATAGGATTAATTAACATTATTTATATATAAATCTTATCTACTGATTATTGTTTGGTAATTAAATATTGTTTATTCTTATATTTACTGGTAAAACTCCAGAATAGTAACCCCAACATGGCGGATGTAAAGATTTTTAAGACTTAACTGTACTTCGAGCTGCGCACGCCTACAACAATGTCGATGTGCATGTATTACCGATAAGCATGCTCAGAGCAGAAAATACATTTACACCACTGATTTTGCTAAGAAATGACGCACGTTGTATTTATGTCTTATTTTAGAACAAATCGACGAAACGTTAAATTCTTCTTCATCTCCTTTTCGAAGGGAGTCAAAATTTCCTCGTCAGTTAGGATCCTAGCTGCCACTAAACCTTTCTCAAAATAGGCGAAATCTCGGAAAGTTATGGGAGTTTCTTCATTTTGAGGTAGGTGATTCTCATCCTTGATGCTTGTTAATGAGTTGCATCACAACTTCCTTGCGTTAAATCGTTTAATTACAGCCAAGTCTAGAGACTGTAGCTTAGAGGTTGTGTTGGGAGGGCAAAAACAGAACGTTAACATCGCTGAGTAATGGGGTACTGTTGTGGGCCGTACAATTATCAATAAAAAGCTGACAATTTTAGCTGTTATTCCATACACCCGTTTATACGTATACGTATTTATACGTACCCGTTTGTTGAATATTTCGCTTGAGGTCTATGCTTTTGCATTTGCACGATAGGCTATCAGTTACGTGTTTGTTTTTAAAATATCTTGGTTTCGCTGACTTGCCAGTCATGAGCGAACTTGATTTTTCAGATCGATCCATCTTGGCGGATAACAATATGGTTACAGGTTTTTGTCAATTTTTATTTTAAAGATTGATAAATAGAATCGTTTAATTTAATAGAATCGTTTAATAAAAAAAGGGAAAACGAAATTCATAGAAACGATTTCCCTCTCCTCGCCTCTTAAAAAGATTAAGAGTTAACCAGATTTTTTATTTGGAAATCGAATTATAAGATTTAATTACTTGGATGACGAAAATAAATACGAATAATCGAGGGGACCGGATCGCTTTGTTTTTAAACGAATTAAAGATAAATTTTCAAGAGACTAGAGAATCCATACGAATTATCGAGATTCTACTGTAATATAGTTTAAAATATCGGTGCCATCGATATATCGTTGTAAAATATCGATATATCAGATGTTAAGATATCAATATATCAGATGTTAAGATATCCATAGAAAATATCAGTTTTCAAATATGATAAATCGATATATTGCATTTCGATATCCCAACCCTAATTTAACCTTAAATATTTCTTTATAATATAAGTGTTAATTGTATATAGTAGGTGTCCACATTCACTTTCATTATCTCTTAATTTTTTTTTTTACTATTCGCAAATATGCACATAAAAGATTGTTAGTTAAAAAAAATATATATAAAATAATTTTATTGGCTTTATCGTCTAATTTGCAAACAATTTTATTCAATCAATTTTTCAAGTCTTTGCATATCATTTTTCAATCACCATACAAACCATTTTTTCTTGTTGAAATTTATAAATTAACAACTTTATTACCTATACTGAAATCTAAAGGCATTTCTGAAAACTTTGTCCTTAAGTCTTTCACAAAAGTTTCACGTATTTTGTGTTTCTTGTCATACATTTCAAAATCTTCTCTTTCAGCTTGACTGCATGATCTACCGATCGGGCAAACATTAATTAAACCAGAACGAAATTCGATGAAAGTACCTCTTTTCAAAGGTAGTTCAAGCTCTGACATATAACGCAGGCAATAGTTAATGAACTTCTGGATATCTTTCTCTCCAATATATTTCTGTATTGACTGAAAATTGAAATCTATGTATAAACATATGTCAAATGTTCACAAAAAATAGCTTATGTTATTATAAAGTTAACAACCTGTGTAGCAAATATTTCTCCATCTTTCAAAGCAACTAAACCATTTTCCGCAAAAACATAATTGAATGCCTTTAACACTAAAAAAAAAAATAACTAAATTGAGCATACTAATACAAATAAGTCAAAGAATAAAATTATTGATATTTAACTAATAAAAAATAGCAAACATACCTTCTTTTCCACCCAACTGCTCAGATATTTTAGATAAATCAGAACCACCAACAACACCAATGTCACAATGTTTTTTC
Organism: Rhaphigaster nebulosa; assembly: GCA_948150685.1. Taxonomy (NCBI): domain Eukaryota; kingdom Metazoa; phylum Arthropoda; class Insecta; order Hemiptera; family Pentatomidae; genus Rhaphigaster; species Rhaphigaster nebulosa. The sequence continues at coordinate 174,629,217 of OX411307.1, forward strand.
AAGTTTCCAAGTAAGAATTCTAACAAATCTTTATCGATGACCTATGGAATTTAAAAAAAAAGAAAAACAATTAAAACATTAAGTTATATTATTAATGCCAATGTCAAAAATGCCATTAAATTTTTTAACAAAGCTAGCAACATTCTTACTTTTGGTTGACTCAGATTGAAACTGGATACATCATTGCGAAAATAAATCATTGACCAATATTCAATTGGAAAACTATTTTGATTTAATTAAATCTAACAGAAACATAATCCTGATAAAAATTAAGTATCTAAATGAACACGCCAAGTGTCGATTCATAATTGAAAACATTGTGCAGATCCAAAGAGAAAGAGGACATAAAAATAACTTTAGCACAATTTTCAAAGGCAAAAATGTTTACACAATAACATTTTTAAGTTTAGTGAAAGAAATAATAATGGCGTAAGTAGAGTAAATAAAATAAATATAATATATTGAGTAAAATTCATTTCTAACGCATGTTTCTAAGGTAATCATTTGAATTAATTTACAGAGCAGTGATTGATGTGATCAACAGTGATTGATATTTCTATCAAATCTATGAATCATGTGTGGTACATTACTGGTGGGATGGAGGGAGGGGGAGGAGAAGACCAATACTTGTAATAGGAAAAGGAATAATAAATCAAACCTTCTAAATAATATGACTTCCTAGAATTCCTTACATGATAAGTGGAGGTGTGGAGGAAATAACCATACTTTTGTTATTTATTAACTATAAATAATACGATAAATAATCAGGTAATAGTGAATTATATGTTACATACAAAATGTCTTTTTGTTTACTCAAAACATTTTTAAAAATTAAACCGCAGCCAATAAATCACACCAATATAACATTTATTTTTTCACAGAAGTATTAAAATGAAAGGCTATTATAGGTATGTAAGTATAATGGAATCTGAAACATTTGAACAAATATTTTCATAAAGATGGATTAGCAGAATATAAAACACAGAAATTAACTAAGGTGAGATGGAGTAAGCGCATGCACAAGCTCTAAACAGTATATTAGAACAATAGTGTTAGAATGCTCAGCAAATGTTTATTTATCAACACTGGTTATAATTCCATTTTGATACTATCGGACAAAATTAAAGTAATGTGTGGTAAGTGCGTTCTAGATTTTACAAAGTTCGAATTTAAATTACTGTTAACTGTTTATTTTTAAAATAAATTTTTCCTCTGTTTTTAAAAATGTTCCTTAGACGATTATGTTTGAATATTACATTCAAGCCCAGGTTTCAATTACCTCCATTTTTATGAGATTGATACTTCATTTAGTAATACCTGGTATGCACTTGCCTCTGTCTTAAGGGGTAAGAGCCTACGAGGTATCTGCAAGACTTTTTGTTCAAACAGTAGTAGTTGTGGGACAAGTGCAAAACAGATTGTTTCCAGAGAGGTTATTACACTGATGTAATCATTGAAAAAAGTTAAAATTTGTCTGAGCTTTACATTTTACAATCTTCAATGAGTCATGAAAATGAAATGTGAAACATAATTGAAAAAAATAACTTTTATTTAAATGCACTAGTCTATGACTATCCCAATCAAACATGATAGTAGTGGTAAGCGTACAACACAAGCACTTGTCCCACAATTTAGAGCTGCACTTACCCCTACTATCATGGCAGGGCATTGCGGACTAGTGCTTAAAAAGTATAAAACTCTCAAGGAGAAATGTAAATCACAAAGTATTTAGAAAAACAGTTTCTGAAGATTCCACTTACCGCAAAAAAAAAACAGACCTAGCGGTGGATAAACACCAACAGAGCTGTTGAACAGCAGAAGTTGAAAGATCTAAGCTAATCAACAGGTTGGAATTGATATCTTTACAACTCGTTATATTTCACCTTAGTGAACAGTCATGGCTGATTTGTGATACATCAGTGTTTAGACTTAATGCTCTATAAAGGGCCCTCTTACTAGTTCAGGGTTTGGATTTAACAAGATGATTATGCACTTACGCCACATTACCTTAAACCGTTTAGAGCAGGGGTCGGCAACCTGCGGCTCTGGAGCCGCATGCGGCTCTTTTAGAAAATTTTGTGACTCTCTGGACATTAAATATTTCAGAACAAAACCATCCCAAATTTTAGATACGATTTTGTTAAGACATTTGATTCCTCTACACATAATATTCAAAGCGCCACAGAATAAGATAAAATAGGTACTTCTATGTTTTTCCATGTTTTTTATTTTCAATGCAGATTTGGCTCTTTGTGATCAAAAGGTTGCCGACCCCTGGTTTAGAGCATGTGCACGCACTAACCCAACTTTACCTAATTATAGATTGTGTTATAACTAGATTGAAGTAATCCATAAAGCTATACATCAGATCAAATATTAAAAACCATAATAAAGTAAAAATAAAACTTTTACTTGATAGGACTTTCATTAAGTTCTACATACCCTAACCAAATATGAAAATAAATATATATCCATCAGTAATATCAAGAAACCAGGTAAGAAAAAAATTGACAAAAAATGTAAACAACTCGTGGACTCATTACATCGAAAAGATACAAAAATACAACTAAAACAAAACAAGATAGGAAATAAATCATCTTTAAAGGGATGTTAAGTTACATAACTCAATTAGGTTAGATAGCTAAATGGAATTTTCCAGTAATGGAAATCAGGAAATAAAAATAAAAATGTGTGCACCTCTTGGATTGTCCATGTTAATTAAACGTTAGAGTGCTTTCTTTTACTTACATGCAGGGTAATATTTACCTTAGCTCATCTTCCTTGATGTATTTTTGGACACAGTGGATCATCATCTTTTCAATAGTATATTAACATATGAACTTATCCTGTTTCTCAAATCTTGCTATTAGTAGTTCATAGCATTTAATAAACATATTGTGAGATGGGTTGGTGGCCTAAGGCGACATAAATTCCAATAAATTTTCTCAACATTTGATCTTGCCCTTCCTGCAAACATGGACAACTATCTCAGCTGTTGCAAACTCATATTCTTTCTATTATATTCTTTATTAGAAGAAAACAGATTCAAGTGGATTGGAGGTTTAATACCGAATTTCTTTCAGATTTTCCAATAAATTAATAACTATTTTTCAATTTGAAGGAATTCTATGGCATTAAAATATTAATTTCTTATAACACAATCAATAATATCCTTTCATAATTTAAAAAAGTGCTGCTACATCAGTGTTCATATCACTAATACCCAGTAATACTAAGAAATAGCAAGATAAATAAAGAGGTGCATACACTATAGTCAGCCACAAGGGAACAAGCCAGCAAACAAACTACGATACAGATTACTAATCCATAAACAACAGTTTCAATTGTTTACAAAATAAAGGAACACTGATATCACCGGTCGCTGATAAGGACCAGTTTTATGAAGACTTGCAGAGGTTTGTTGATAAAGGCCTGAAAACAGAATGAGTTGGCATCCTCATAAATTGATAAATTATTTGCCACTTCTATAAATTTAAAAAAAGTACATTGGCGCATACGGATTTGGAAATAGAGTCGTTATTATATTTTACTAGACTGGTTTCGATGAGAACCGCAAGATTTTCAAACATTTTTGAGAATTTTGAAAATTTATAGAAGTGGCAAATAATTTATCAATCCCTGAGAACAGGATGGTTGTTATCTGCGGAAATTTGAATGCCAGGACCATGCTAACTCCCATGGAGTAATAGGTTTATGGGGTAGAGAAGAAATTAAAAATGATAATGGCCAGAGATTGATAGAGTTCTGCATAGAGAATGACATGCTTATTGGGGATTCCCACTTTAAACATAAGTCAATACATAAAATTACTTTTGAAGCGGAAGGAAGGGAAGCCAAAAGCGTAATAGAATTACATTATCTATGACAGAGGGAAGCACAGATATTTCACGGATGTAAAAGCCATTACAGGAGCAGAGGTAGGCACAGATCACCGTCTGGTTGTTGCTGATACCAAAATTACTAAGCCGTGGAAGAAACACTGCAAAGCATCTGAATGAATTGCACCTGAAAAGTTCAGAGATCCAGAAGTAATTAAAAGATTTAGAGAGGTGTTGCTGACTAACTTACAAGAAGCCAATTATGACATAGTTCTCGATGATTTATGGCTTCAGATCAAAAGAATCATTCTTTCTTTTGCAACAGAGGCATGTGGTATTAAGAAAATTAAGCCTCAGACCAAAAGTACTAGGGTGGAATGATGAAGTGCAAAAAGCAACAAAAGATAAGAAAGTAGCATGGAGTCTATATAGGGAGAATACATCCCAAGCTTGTTGGGATGAATACATTGCCAAGCTAGTTGTCAGAGAAGCCAAGGCAAGATCTTGGGAGGAATTTGGAAAAGAGATCCAAACTAACTTCGAAGAAAATACATGGAAATTCTGGAGCACTCTAAATGGACTAAGAGGAAAGAAAGGAAAACAGGTTCGAAGTGTCCAAGATAATAACGGTAATTTGATGTCACAAGAAAATGAAATTCTTAAAGTATGGCATAAGCATCATCAGGATACATTTTCCCTCCAGGAATACAGACAATATCCTCGACATGATGGCCATAGAAGATCTAGAATCTGCGAGAACCAGGTGGAGAACAGCGATGATGATGTCATAGATGAAGATGAGGTTATTTTGGCCATGGGTAAAATAAAACTGGGCAAAGAAGCAGGAAGAGAAAGTATCTCACCAGAATTCATAAAATATGGTGGAAAAGAAATGGTCAAGAGTCTACAGAACCTCTTTCAAAAGATTTGGTTGGAAAAGATAATACCACATGACTGGGAAAATAATAATATAATTCCGATTTTTAAGAAAGGCAACCAGAAAAAGTGTGAAAATTATAGACCAATATGCCTATCCTCTGTAGATATAAATTATATACAAGAATACTGGAACAGAGGTGCAGGAGATTGATGGAACATGGTCTGGAAGAGGAGCAGGCTGGCTTTAGACCAGGGAGACAAACCCAGGACCATATTTTCTCACTAGGAATGGTTGTTGAGAAAGCGTGGGATAGAGGAAAAAAGTTATTTTTGGCGTTCCTGGATTTGAAGGCTGTATTCGATTCCCCGCCAAGAGATTTGGAATGCTCCACAGGAAAAACAGGTGCCACCTACTCTCATCAGTGCGATCAAATTGGTATACAAGGATCCCAAGGGAATTATACGGCTTAACAGAACTGAATCAGAGCCATTTAGGTTTTATAAAGGTGTTAAGCAAGGAGACAGCCTAAGCCCACTTCTTTTCATAACATGCATGGATGAAGTATGGAAAGTCTGCAAGCGAAGGACACCAAGAGCAACAGTGGGGTACTGGAATTTAATTCCTGTAAAGGCACAAGCTCTCCTATATGCAGATGATGTGGTCCTGATTGCTGACACCCAGGAAAGACTTCAGGTGGCTTTCGATGAATGGATTGGAAGAGCTCCAGAGGAAAGGAATGGAAATAAATCCTATTAAAAGTAAGGTGATGGTTATCAGACGAGAGGTGGAAGACGCCATTCATATTTCATGCAATAATGAGCCGCTCGAGAAGGTAGATAATTTCCAGTACCTGGGCACGATTTTCAGCAGAGATGGGATAACAGACCAAGAGTTTTTACATAGAATCACGAAGGCTAATGGTGTGTTCTACTCCATCTGCACTACAATATTAGGGAAACAGGAGATAACTTGGGTGAGCCAGAGGCAGCACGATGGTGGATATGAGAAGAAGGGCCAGCGACAGAGATCAGTGGGCGAGATGGGCCGAGGCCGTTCCTTCACGCTGATGGCACTAAGGAGGGGGTGAAAGAAGAAGAAGATAAAAGAACACAACATACTGCAGACAGCAACCTACAAGTCACAAGTCATAAAACAGAAGAATAGTGAAATGTAGTCCCATTCAAATGCTTTTCTCAACCCCCTGCTGGGCTACAGAAACCAAACTTAACTAAATCCATTGTAATAGTGAAAAGTTGTATTTTCTTTATAAAGAAAACTTTACTGTTTGAATATTTTTCTTAGCCCACTGCTGGACTACAGATACCCAACTTCTAAATTTATTAAGCTTTAATTTTGTATCAATAAAGGCGAGGTTTCTTTTGGGATTGGTCTAGATTTGGTTCTTTATTTGCCAAAAAGTGTGGTATGGAATTATGTTTCCCCCAAAAAACAAATGTTTTGAGAATGAAATTTATTAAATTCACTTTGTTACTAGTCATTAAAATCACACTTAAATACAGAATTGGAGTAAGTTTTGTTGACCTTAGATATAATTAAGGAAGAAGTTGGTCAGGGTGTGTGGTCAAAGACTAACACACTAATATGTATAACTTATTTATTCAGTGCCAACGTTTTGACCTAAGTTTTAGGCCATCATCGGGGTCAAAAGAAAAACAAGATGACAACATTGAAAACAACAGAGGCAGTACAAGTAACAGTAAAAAAAATATGGTAATAAACAGAAATGACAAGCATGATAAAAATAAATGAAGTATAAAGAAAAAGATGTTAATATATATATTGCTAATAATGAAAAATTAAAGTAATTCGAAAAGAATGAAGGAAAGATTATGAATTACATGAAACGATAAAGTACATTATACATGATATAATAAAATATATGAAAACTATTAATTAAAATGACTACTAGTACGAAGATTTGGAAATAAGTAAAGTATATCGAGATAATTATGATATTATAAGTTTTGTAAAAGATTGCAATGATGTTAAAATGTTGACAAGTGACAAATGAAAATAAAAACAATACAAAAATTAATTGAAATTATGATAATGCGTTATTTATACATGATATATTAAAAATATGAAAACTATTAATTAAAATGACTACGAGTATAAATATTTAGAAGTATGTAAAGCATATCGAGATAATTATTATGTAACAGCTATGTATAAGTTATGTAAAAGATAACAGAGATGTTAAACAAGTTTTTATAATCAAATTAATTATAAAATAAAGGAGTAAAATATAAAATAATGTAAGCCCAAAAAATAGAATAATACAATTATAGGTCATTATCATATGTAGTGAAGAAAGAAGAATAAGGGTGGAACAAGAAGAGGAAGAATCACATACCAAAGAGGCATACAGCTGAGCGCCAACTGAACGTAATAGAGTTGTGGGAATTAGAAAAATGGGTAAATAATGTTACCAGCTCACTGATTTGACAGAAACTAACATTAAATTTAAATACCATTTGTTTAAAAGGCATAACTATTGATTTAGAAAACTCGTAAAACGTATTACTTTAATGCCAAAAAAATTATTATTAAAATAATTAAATCAAATTTAATATCTTAAAATTAATATTGAAAAAATAAAATAAAATAAAAATTAATATCTCATCAAAAAAGAAAAAGAAACATTCTTTCCAACTGATGGGATAAATGATAACAGAAATGAAACAAAGGTGACGGGTTAAATTTAATAAGGGAAATTAATTTGTATAAGGAGTTGTTACAAAAAAAAAAAAGTCATTTCTGTTATTACCATTTTTTTTTTTTACTGTTACTGTTACTGTCTCTGTTGTTTTCAATGGTGTTATCTTGTTTTTCTTTAAGCCCTGATGATGGCCTAAAACTTAGGCCGAAACGTTGGTATAATAGAATAAAAACCTTCTTTGTGAAATAAAACAAAACTTTACCAAAAAATTATATGTAAATTAACCAAAGAAATTCTGATATTAGATATGAAATGAAAATGCTCCTGAAAATAAAAATAAAATAAATAGATAAATTAAAATGAATAATGCTTAAATATTTAAAAGAAGAAAATAGAAAATAACTTTACTCAAGCACTAACAAAACATACTTATAATAAAAATTTTCCTATTAATGTCCATATCTCTGGACACAACACATCCTTGCCCTCTTTAAAACAGTATCTGCCACTGCTTCTACCTCCTGCTCATTCTCCCTCATTTCCTTGCATTTGGTAATTATATGTTTCAGAAGCTGCTGCTCCTGTGTGTCGATGGGCTCGGAATAAACTTAAGACTTCAGTATTGCAGACGTATAAGTCCAGAGTACAGCAACGCACAAAGGCAAACCCTCTGCAATACGCTACACTGCTTTATAAGCATTAACTTAAATTGATACTTATGTCCTGGCACTTAAGGCATGTGCCCACTGTAAGCATTTCAGTGGTTGAAGAGAGATTGTTCTAGTAAATGTAGCTTCATCTGAATAAAGCACATGCCTAACTCTCTGTATTTTCTAAAGAACCAATCACAAAATTAGTCTCTGCTTGCTGTATCCATTTGGAGCAAGTGTTGGGAAGGAGTTAAGTGGTAGGGATATCTAAAATAATCATAAATCCAAATAAAAAATAAATAAAGTACTTATTATTTAACGAATATTTATTATAAAAAGGATATTATTTGATAAGTATGTTTTGTAGGTGTGATCAAATTATTTTTTACTTTTAAAAATGTTTGCATTATTCATTTTAATTTATCAATGTTTATTTTATTTTTATTTTCAGTGGCAGTTCCATTACAAATTCTATTTTGGTTAATTTATAGATATTATTTTTGGTAAAATTTTGCTTTATTTCACAAAGCTTTTTATTCTGGGTTAAGTGACATTTTAATGAATAAAACAAAGTGAATTTAAAAAATTTCATTCTCAAAACACTCGTTTTTCCGGGAAACATAATTCCACACCACGCTTTTTGGCAGATCAGGAGTCAAATCTAGAACGGGAGTGGCCAAACTGTGGCACATGCGCCAATGGTGCATTGGATGATTACAAATGGCGCATTGCATCTTTGTACCTATATATATTTTTATATCTTGGGATTTGACCATAAAGTCGAATCCATACTCTTTGGATGCCATGTCTATAAGTATACTTCAATTAAAAGTTATTAAATACATGCTAGGACTAAAACTCTTTGCACGCAGAGAGAACAGACAAATCATTGTTTAAAGCTGGTCTCGCTCTCAATAAAAACTATGGTAAAGATTTATCTTCACCAAAGGAGACTCTCTGGCAGCTTTAGCACCATCACGAAGCGATCACCCTCTCGTACAAGAGATCAGTTCTGACTATTGTAGATTGGTGTTTCAAGGAACTGGTGTAAAATAAATAACTTAATTGTGTGATTAAGCTATTCCTAAGCAAAGCAGATTCTATCCTTAACTCTATTTTATGACTCCTAACCACGAAGGTATATATAGTGCTAAAGTTAGATGGTGCATCTGAACTCGTCTGAGAAAAAGTTGGCACATGATTTGCTAAAGGTGGCCACCCCTGATATAGACCAATCCCAAAAGAAACCTCGCCTTCATTTATACAAAATTAAAGTTTAAAAAATGTAAATTTTTTTGTAGAAGTGGAGTATCAGTAGCCCAATTGGGGCTGAGAAAAACATTCAAAAAGTAAAGTGTGATTTATAAATAAAATACAACTTTTGGCGATTGAAGCCCCCTACAGAGGTGGATTGAGTTAAGCTAAACTCATGGGAATATTTTTTAAAGGAAATTTAGTCTACTTTATGATGGTGCAATTGGAACTCATTTACCTGGAATAGTTTTTGATTGATCATTTCCTATTCAACAAAAAACATATCTTACTTTAAAAAAAAACACTAAAGTTAAATTTGTTGCTTTCCCATGTGGAATCAAACCATGGTCCATATGAAGTTTTTTGTTGCTCTTGAATCAATAAAGACTTTGAGTATGACTACAAGGAATCCATACTTAAACCAGTTTGAATATGAGTATTTTACAATTAATACTCAAAAGAATGTTGAGTAAAAGTTGAGTAATCGTACTCATCATTAAGAACTTTGAGAATTTTATTTTTATTTTTAATAGAAAATAGTCCGATATTATTTCCAAATATACAAAAAAGGAGATCTTTCTATACTTTTGAGACATAGTTTTCTTTAACTTGTATTATTACTCTACTGTAAGAAACCATTAACCCATTAAATACGGTAGCCATATTGCTGAAATTACCAAGTGTACTACGCAATCAAAGAAAAACTTAGGCTGTTACTGTCTTTTAACATAAACTACATTCTTTTATGCTAAATGTAAGTTAAAAATTCCCTTAGAGTTTTTTCACTAAAAATGTGGTTCACCTATCTAAACTTTGAAGGTGTATAACTTCAAAACAATGAAAGGTATTCTAAAACTATCAACTGTTCCTGGTTTTCGAATTTCCAATTGCATAGTAATTAAGTACAAGAGGTAATTGATTATAAGCTTACTCACAGTTTTTGAATTTGATATAATCAATTACAAGAGTACACAATAATTTTAGAGTTTGATGTAATTGATTACAAAAGAACTAATAATTGTCAAGCACGTGTATACTTGATTAAACTTTGCACTCAGTACTCATATACTTTTTACTCAAAACTGTAATCAATTACTGCCCAAATTTGACCTATACTAGACCTAAAGCACTTACTAAATTATATATGGCTACTAATGATATCAAATCTTATGATTTTAAAGTATGGCAACCATCCATGTTTCAAAATGAATTTCCTTAGAACATCTTACTGTTTTTACATCAGTTGAGCAAAAAATTGATATGGAATAAAACAATACTCTAGCTCAACGTAAATAGATTTTCAATACAAAATATACAATAATAACTAACAATAACATAGCTATTATAAAACCTTGATCTTCATTCAGCTAAAGAATAAACACTATTTTAGGCCTTATTTTTATAGGTTCAGGTAAATCTTAACCATTGACTTTCATTCACTCAAAAAATAAAGAAACACCCAAGATATGCCAATGTGCCAATGTCAGCAGAGGTCGGACATATGACAGTTTAAATTATTAAGCAGATAATATATTTTCATTTATTGAATGATTTTGACACCTAAAAATCATCTAGGATGGTAGAGTACGGCATTCTGATCAATCATTGAGGCCAGAACTTTAGTTTGGGAATATAAATTTAGTTTTTTCATTAGATCAAACCATTCTGTTATACTGAAAAGTTACTTCACATCCCTCATGATATTTGTAATGAAATATCAACTTAACAATCAAGATAGTTCACAACTGATTGTAATATAAATGACAGATTGGGTAGAGAATGAAAGTAATAGAAAACAAAGAAAAGATAGAATGATGGAGAAAGGCAGGATTATGTTAAAAACACCAATTTATTTTTCTTCTTCTGGTGATAGGCTACTGTTATCAGAATTTTTACTACTGTACAACAAATAAGCATTGTACAGAAATTGCGTGCAACAGCGAGGCATACAACTTTTAAAACATATTTTCCTGGTTTGTTTGGCATATACAATCGAAATCAGCACTAACCTCAAACTGGTACAAGAATTTTATTCACACATGTATTTTGGCAAATCCAATATTGCAATATCTTAATGAATTTAGACCTGCTGTAAGATCTTTTGCTTTTCTTGCTTCTTGGGAATTGTGATCATCAAGCTTAAAGAATACTGTCAATGAAAACAAATCTATTCATTGAAAAATGTGTAGTCAGAGTTCACCAACAACAAATAATAAGTTCATAGCCTCTCTACCAGATTTTGAAATGGTAAGTAACTAAAGTAGGCTTTCATTTCTGGTATATCAAAATTTCACAAGTTAACTGATTCTATTTAGGTTTCGAAATTTACATCTGTAATTGGCTAATAAAGCTATAATCGTATATTGTATTATTTTGTCAATTAGAATACCAATAAATAAATAAGAATCTGCCAAACAGCTGAAGGATTAATCTGGTTTGGAAGTATGGTGTTGAGAAGAGGGGCGAAAAAATATTTACTCAGCCTTTAATTTGTTTGTTTGTATTTAGCAGCTGAATCGTACCTTTTGGGTTTGCTGGAGGAGTATGCAGAGCAATTTTTTAATAGCGAAAATATTTCTGCAATAATGTAATAAGAAATAATATAAAAGTAAACTATATAAACAAATGCTACATTAATCAAATAGTGTACAAAGGAATAATATAAATAATCTAAATACTTAACTGATTATTTATTTTTAGGAATGAGTTTGCTATCGATCATACTTCATATATTTTATTTGTTAAACTCCTTTTTCACATTTCAGACAGTTCTGTCCATTTTAAAGTATACCATTTCATTTATTATGATTTTTTAGCTTATACTAATTGTTTATTAGTCCTATTATGTCCATATCATTATTTTTAAATTTTACTATTGAAATGGAATTTTCCTTGATTCTTTATGTTCTTGTCTTCCCTGCTTATTATCAAGTGAGTTGGTAATGAACAAATAAGACAAGCCGATGAATAAATCAAGAAAAATTCTATTTCAATAGTAAAATTAAAAAATAATCGCATGGATATAATAGGACTAATAAACAATTAGTTGAAGCTACAAAGATGACAGTTAAGGAAATGGGACACTTCATATGATGAATGATGGGTAGCAAACTCAATCCTGAAAATAAATAATTAATTAAAAAAAATTAACCCATCGAAAAGAAAAAAATAATGAAACTAAATTAAATGGCTCTCTGAGAGTGAGTATGTGTGTGGAGAAATGAGTGACTATGTGCAGGTGATACTCTATACAATACAGCTCCTATGCAATACTCTCTGCCAAACTACCCTGCGGTAATACTTGGACAAACTGCTTCAAATTCCAGTTATATCAATCAACATACTTAGTAAACTTGTGTATATTGGTACACACTTGTGAGCAGCATTTAACAATCTATTTATAAACACTAGGCAGTGATGAGCTACCATATATTTTTATCTGCCCTCATCCATTAACAAAGGAATGTCTCTGAGCGTCTGCACCTACTTCCTCTTGTCATGCAAAACTAAAATTATACAAAACAAAAAAATGAAATAGTCTTTGCCTAAAAAAAAAATATAAACAAATAACTCTGATTCAATGTCACTTAGTTCTTATTTAGTTTCATGGACACTAACACTAACCTTATAAAATTTGCTGTCTTTTATCTTTTAAACTTAAACGTAGCAGTCAAATAGGATTGTGGAAATTCTTGTAATTACACCACAACATCATGAGTCTGAGTTGGTTTAAATACTTAGGCTTGAGATAGTCATTAATCAGTCAGTATCAGTGATATTTGCAAGTAATCAATCTTGTTAGAGTAAGAGGCACAACTTTACAATTGGGACGCATTATCACTGCATCCTGCCGAAGTTACGTGAATATTGCTGTACTAGCACTCTCTAGCGCCATTTGTGCAAACTAACTGCTTTGTATTCAATTTCAACATTCATATTCATTGGAATCATTAAAATTATTACTGGTTTAATTAGATATTATTAGTGCTGTCAAATTCCGCTCAAGAGATAAATAAAACCCCAATGGATCCTTTGCAGTTGAGGTCGGGACTTTACCGAAATTTCAATTATTACTGCTTCAATTTGAAATCTACTTTTACCAAGTTCTGTCACAGACATCAAGCAAGATGGTTTGTTGATCTCATTAGCCAGCCCGGCAAGCCAAATTGTTCAGCTTTGATCTACCTACTTAAAAAAATTATTAATAACATCTAAAAACAGGAAACGAGTGGTTGGATTTGTTTGACCAAAATCCAGGCCAATATTGTGTTTTTGTGGGAAACATTACATTCAGGTTAAAATTTCTTTGTGTAATTTTTTGATTAAAATTATTATTTAAAAATTGACTGAATTCAGATTAAATAATTACCGGTAAAATTTATAAAAAATTGTTCATGCAAAAACAACCATGGCATTAACTAACATTAATTATGCTAAAAAAGTGATGAGTTGAACTAACTAAAATATGCTTGAAAGTGAAATGAAGATTTCCTATATATAGATGGTATTAGATCTCTACACGCAATTGCTCCATTTTATACCGACAGGTAGTGATTTATGCTCATGTAAGCATGTATTAATGGGGCTAAGTCCCTCTACAATAGAAAAAACATTAAATAATTTAATTTTGACTTCATCTCCCAAAAATATATAATATAGTGGACGTTTTATGCATATTTGAAACTATAAATCCACTAAATATGTTTATTTACTTATAATTAACATTTATAAATATTTTCTAACATAATTTTAGTAAAAAAAAAATAAACAAAATTATAAGTTATTCATATCAATGTTTTTTAAAAGTATTTTAAACAATCAATATTGTAAATTTTAACAACATTGTATTTAGTGGCAGACATTTTTAATTATTATTAGTTTAGAAGACGGAGCCTAAAAACTGTGCAGTTTATTGTTCCACTCCACCCGTTTTCGGCACTCATGATCAGTTGGAATGATTAGATTTAGTTATTACATTGTGTTATTAAAAGACTCACAATTCAAGTCTTCAATTTCATCTAAATCTGCTCCTGATATTTTATAACTAAAAATAATTGTAGTTCGAGCTAGGACTTAAAGAAACTTGAACATACAGGAAAATATAATTTAACTATAATTTATGTCCCAACCACTAGTCAAAAAATACAAGTAAGGAGTGATCTGGGTTATTCCATTAAACCTGCTGTATATTACACAAATTGCTCCTCATTGTTACAAGTTATTAGTATGCAGTAATCCCTATTTCAACTTCAATGATATAAAAAATAGATTGATCAATTGATAATTTCAAGAAAACGAAATTTAATTCTTGATCTTTTATATCTTTAATAGATGGGACAAGATTAACTATTCTCCTGGAGTACACTTAGAATACTACAGAAAATAAAACTGTTAAATAACCATAACAATATATTTCTAATAGAAAAAAATCGGCATTTTAAAATTCCACACCATATCCAATTAATATTTAAGTAGACTCAAGCATTATTTTAAAGGCTTTAGTTATATTCCACATTTATCCCTCATTAAGAACTTGAATAACCACCACTTCTCATAAAATGTAACAAAAAAAAAATACCAGATTTTTTAAATTTATCACAATGAAATATTTATTAGTGAAAACAGAGTAGCTACCAACAAAAAACAACAAGGTGCTACACAAAAATTATTTTATAATTTAAACTTGATAAAGAATTTTAATGTATCAGTTAAAGAATCGCCAAATAATCACCTTTCGAGGTTTCGTTAATGTCCCATCAACATCAAATAAACAAATTGTACTTCTGTCTTCCATACTTATGGAAGATCCAAATAATTAGTTTCACTGTTCCGCCTGAACTAACACGTGGAACTAAATGATAATATTTCTTGACAGCTCGGTACAGCTGATAAATAACAACCTCCCTACACTAGAGAACAGCAATAAATCGATAGGCATCTGTTTGAAGTAAAGAGGTATAAAGGGCTACAAGAGGTAAGGAAAGATGAAGATGAAAGTAAAAATGTTTAATAATTATGTCATCATCAAAATCCAATCCTTTTCTGCCGCTTGTGCAGTGTAATCTATAGCATTTCCAAGTCAATTGTAACCCTGTCCAAATCAATTGTCACCTTTTACATTTCAATTGTAACTTTTTCCATTTCAGATGTAACTTTTTCCATTTCAATTGTAACCCTTTCCAAATCAATTGTCACCTTTTCCAATTCAGATGTAACATTTTCCATTTCAATTGTAACTTTTTACATTACAATTGTAACCCTACCGGACATGAATTAATTGAATATTATTGAAAAATAATTATTTTAATTACAATAATGAATTTTAAAATTAAATTTAAAAACAACAGTTATTTTTTATTAGTATTAAGCACATGAGTTTATATATCTATTTTAAAAAAAATGCTGATACCTAATTGTAACTTTTTCCGTTTCAATTGTAACCCAACCGGACATGATTTAATGCAATATTATTTATTTTTTATTGAAAAATATTTATTTTATTATTGAAAAATATTTATTTTAATTACAATAGTGACTTCTAAAATAATTTCGGCATATTTTTTCGACATTTTTTTCGTCGACTAGATAATTGATATTTAGTGCTGATTTCAAGTAATTTAAATTTTTTAAATAAAATTGTTGGTAACTAATTTTCAAATATTTATTTATTTGGTAAGAGGGGGAATGGATTTCCGATTTCGATTTTCCGTTGCTATTGAAGTTTTCTATGATAAAGGGATAGTTCATTAAGTTTTCGAGGGTTCTTATTCCATATTTTAATTATATTTTTGATCGCGCATGCGCGTTTTGCATTTTCGTTACTGTTGGAATTTTCTATGATATAGGGATCGTTCATTAGGATTTCAAGGGTTCTGATTCCATTTCTTGAATCAGATTTTGAATCGCGCTTACGCATTTTGCTTTTCCGTTACTGTTTGAGTTTTCTAAGATATAGGGATCTGATTCCATTTCTTGAATCGTATTTTGGATCGCGTATGCGCACTTCGCTTTTCCGTTACAGTTGAAGTTTTCTATGATATGGGGATCTTTTATTAGATTTTCGAAGGTTCTGATTCCGTTTTTTGAATTGAAATTTTCATCGAGCATGCGCATTTCGAATTATTATTACAGTTGACATTTCTTTGGCACAGGAATCGTTTATTAAGTTTTCAACCACTATATTTTCGAATTTACTATTGGATTTATTGTTCTTATTGAAGTTTTATTCGTTTATAAGGGCCGTTTATTAGATTTTTCAATGGTTCTGATCCAGTTTTTCGAATTGGATTTTTTATCGATATCCTTTCGGATTACCGTTACTTAAATTTTAAATTGAAATCGCCAAATTTGACGTTTCATTTAACGAGAGATCTTACGGTTGAAATTTTGATTTGTGTATAATATGTGTACCTAAAAGAGAACCTAGCTTGACTGACAGCGTACTTGGTTGCGTTTTGAAAACTCTCGGCGTCAAAGTCACGAAATAGGCCCCCCTTAGTTGATGACGCACCCCCCCCTTAGTCGATGACGCACCCCCTTCCCCCCCCCCCCCTCCACTTTGAAAGAGAAATTAGGAAACATGATATTCGAAATGAAAATATGTGAAGGCTAAATTAATTCTTGAATGGAACAAAATCGGACAAGAGACAATTATTAAATTAGTTAAATCAATGCCTAAAAGGCTTAAATGTGCAATCAAACAAAAAGGTTTACCAACCAAATATTGATAGATTGTTACTACAGTAAGTATTATTATATAATTAGTATTTCGGAATACTTTTGACAATTATAATTTTAATATTTCTTGAGTTTATGCTAAATACTTCCAAAATAAAATTATTTTGATGTGAATTTTGTTTTAGCTAGTATGTACAGTCCTCTTAACATCAACAAATGAGTAACCTTTCTTTAAAAATAGATAAATAAATTAAAAAAAAGGAAAAAAAAAAAAATTCTCGGTTAATTCAGAATATTTTAGACACTCAGTGTATACACCTCTTCACCCCTCTCAATAAACATTTTTATTTTTTTATTTTCTGGTTGGTAAATTGATTACTGAGCAATTACTTACTGCGTATGAAAATTATATAATTAAATACTGAAAATCAGTGTAGCGAAATGGAAAAATGGCCAACTAAATTCGTCACACATAATATGATACAACCAGGGCTCTATTTCAAAATAAAGTACAAAAGTACAAGTAAAAGTGGAAAGATTCGTGTTGAGAGGTTACAAGTTACTTATCGTCAATTGATAATAATAGTTGTATTCATTTTTTTTTTTTTTAATTTACTGTTTTTTAATGTAACAATTTTAAATTTTATCGTGTTTAAACATTATAACAATGTTTTAACAATACATTATAACTATATAATATGTTGTACTTTACTTTACAGCTGGTGTAAACCGGTGTTTATAAAACCGGTCCGGTGTTAGATCCAAAGAAGTGTATTGATCGGGTATTGATGCCGCCATGTTATGATTCCCACATTATCACGTGAACTATTAGACCTACAGATTTCAATGGCCACTCAAACTAGAGCCAGTTAAATGCGCCGTAAATTAGTTTATAATGATTATCTTCGGAGGAAGAACAGTTTCCATGATATTTGTTCATAAAATGCTGATCTCTCGTAAAAAAAAAATTGTTTTTTGAAAAACTTTATATCGGGAACTATTAAACGAAAATAACTCATTTAGCGCTCAAATTTAATTTCCTTTAAAAAAAAAGGTATTCATGGTGTTTTTCGCGTGGTTGGAAGTCTTCAAGATGAACACGGAATGAAAAATTAACGAAAAGTTTTTTTTTCTTGAATAAAATGTCGCCATTTTTGAAGGTAGCGGTTTTTATTTTATCAAGACTTATTTTACATAAAATACCCTAAAATTTCGTAGTTCAGATTCAAGCCTTCTCTCCCAACTCCCCGTTCTCTCCTAATGAGTACCCTATTTTGAATGACGGTTTCCAAAAAACTAGCTCAAGTCAAATCCATTAGTCCGCCATCTTTGGGCGCAATTCTGGCACAGTGCGGCGACTTTTTTTTTCTGGGAACATTGGTTTTTTTTTTAATCACTCGAAACAACGGCATGCAATTTATAGGAATGTTTAGAGGGTCTAGCCCTCAGACTTATAAGGACTAAAAAATCCTAGATGGAAAGCCAAGCCCCACCGATTGGAGGAGAGGCCACTGAACCTCCTCCCACCAAGCCACCAACCTCTTATGAACAATACACTCTGTAATAATGTAATGTAATAATATACAATTAGAAATTTACTAAATAATTTCTACTTTTGTATAAAATTAAATGCAAACAAAATGTTTCCATGGAAACTAAACCGAAACTTTTGAAATATATTTTCCTATTTAAAATATATTTCCTTCATAAACTATTCTCATGTAGAGAAAGATTTTTTTTTTTTGATATTTGAAGGAACACATCTTAGAATGAAAATATGTCATAACAAAATAAATAAGTAATACGTTTATTATATTGTAATAAAAGCCTAACACAATGACAATAATTTGATTGATGTTCTGATTCATATGAAAGATCATTTTCCATCGGAAGATAAGGGATTACTGATAAGATAACGATTAAAAACAACAGTTATATCAAATAAGCAGGTACGAAGAGTAACAATTTGGGCGATTCTTGGCCGAAATGGAATTCAAATGAAAAGTGAGTCAGAGAAAATTTTCAGCATTTTACAAAATTATATCAGATACCAAATATTTCAAATTTATAAAACTGGTAGAGAGCTACTCAAAAAAATATAATAAAGCTAATTTGTTGCATTGCCTTTCATCCACCAGTTAGCCTTAAATCAATTTATTATTTTCTTAATTATAACATTTATTTATTCACAAATCCAATCATCTCTATGAAATATTATTTAACAACCAGTTAGAAAACAAAAATTATTGCATGAGACAGATTCTGAGAAGAAACCATAAGTTCAACGCAACCCATAAATAAATAAATAAAGTTAATAAAAAATAAATAATAATAATAATAATGAAAAGAAAGGTAAATAAAAGGAGAGCTCTTGTCGAAGTAGCGTTTATTCACAGAATTCTAGTTGATTAATAAATAAATGTATTGGCAAAAATACGATTATTGAATAATTAAATTTTTTCATTTCCATTAATGTTACAAGATTTTATTATTAAATAATCGTATTTTTGCCAATAATTTTTTTTCTATCAATGTTCAAATACAAGAAACAGAAATAAGGAGCTAATGTTTCCTCTTCAATGTTACTGCTTAATTAAAACTCTTTTGCCCTTAATATTTCTTTTTTTAAATTTTCATCTTTTAGGAATAATTTTGATTATCTACCGTTATGATCTCCGTTCGTCTTTAAGCAATTGTTCTTCTTAACTCTCATATTAAAAATGGATGACATCTAAAAGTTCTAACCCCTTTCCTTACTCCCACATTTCTTACAGGCTCGGCTGGAGGTAATTTCATTAATTACCTTCCATTGTTCATAGAGTGCCTACACCTACCCTCTAATAGTTGATTAAACTTTAAATTATGTGAGGTTTATTCCTATTCTAAATTACCACTGCAGGGCAACGTTTACTCACAATTATGGGTGATACTTCTTGGAATGTTGGAGGAGCCTGTTAATTTAACCTAATTTTCATTTGAGTCTTCATTAAATCTTCATTATCTGTCTTTCATATCTTCAGAAAATTCTTCACATTTAATTTGAGTATTTCGTTCATTCAGTTATTTTCTAGGAGAAACTTTGTCTATAATCTCTTCGGAAAATTCTTGACTTTCCACTTCGAGTTCCTCAACCTTTTCATTTACTTTTCCAATTTCATTAATTAGTCAACCAAGCTTTTTGACTGACCTCTCTCTAGAATTTATAATTTCCTCTTTCTCGTGGTGATTATTTATTATATAGGTTATAGTGAAGAGAATATATTCCTTCAATTATTTTATTATATTAAATAATCACAACATAGTTCTATCAATGTTGTGGGGTTCTACCCCACCTTCAGAATATTTTACGATGTCTTATTTGCCCTTTTAAATTATATGTTGTTTTAATATTAGCTATTTCTCCATTTTTTCCTTTTATCCACATCATTATTTTTTCATTTTATTTACAATAATAATGTATTTATAGAATAAAAATATGTTAATAAGGAGTTCCTAGCTCTTTATCAGTTTCATTGTCAACTATGTTTAAAGGACGATCGTCTCTTCACCATAACATATATAATGAATAAATAATCTTCCAATCTAATATATAAAAATTAATGTGGGTTTGTTTGTTCCTATTTTATGCACTGCTCTACCGTTCATCCGATTACAATGAAACTTCGTCAACTCTTTGCTTGCACTTGCGCGAAGGTTATAGGCAGACTGGGTTTGAAAAAATCGTAATCTAAGTGGTTGAAAAAACATTATTTCTAAGTCTAAGAAATTTTTTTCTCGAATAACTCGAATAACCATAAACTATACATCTTATGGAAAACTATAGGTACTCATTTGAAAGATAAATAAATTCTATACAAAACCAAAACAAAAACAAAATTATCTAAATTGGACCAGTATTAACAAAAATACTAAAGATATAAAAACAATGTATAAAAGCATATTGGACATAGTATCCATGTTTTCAGCGCAGGTTTCCATGGAAACACGTTAATTTTTTTTTTAAATAATTCGAAATACATTTCATATACACACACAGGTTTAAAAGTTTAAAAAGTAAAAGTTTAAAAGGGAGCTAATTGAATTATCAGTATAATAGAAATATACCACTCTTTCACCGACTGATTTAGTAATCACAGTATCTCAAAAACGATAATGTCTAAAATGCTCAAATTTTTAATGGTGGCTCTCCTTATGTTGTATAAGTGCAATTAGGCGTTATTTGAAAACATCGTGCTCTAAGTGATTTAAAGATATTATTTCTTAAACTTAAATAAACTTCGCATCAGAGTTAGAAGACCAACATGCTGCGAGAATAGAAAGAAAACGTTCACATGCTACGCTATCTCGACGAACAATACATGTTGATTTGAATCTTGCTGCATTTCAATATGATGTCAACTACGATTACAGTATGCACCACAGTGTAAAGATCGGCGAAATGGATAATGTGTGTGGAAGAACATCTCAAGTTCAACAATAAAACATCAGCAATGTGCTGTGCTAATGGCAAAGTTAAATTAACGACATTGCATCCACCACCTGAACCATTGTTCTCATTGTTATCGGGCGGTTCTCCTGATTCCAAACACTTTTTGCAGAACATTCGCAAATATAATTCAGCGTTTCAAATGTCATCTTTTGGAGTCGACAAAGTTTTCCAAGATTAGTGCCTGCCTACTTTTAAAATTCAAGGGCAAATACATCACCGTGTTGGCTCATTTCTATCAGTTCTGGAAGCTGAACATAAATTACTACAAATCTACTTTATGGATGATGATGTTGCACAAGTTGATCAACGCTGCGATGTTATTCCAGGCAACCAACGCCACATTATATCCTATTTGCAAACATTTTTCCACCAACACAATGCATTGATAAGATTATTCAAAATTTGAATTAACAACTTACCGGCGGATGATTACGCAATTCAAATACGAGCCGACAAAACACCACCACTCTCGGCATGCCCGACGCTACAACGCACCGATCATCAATGAAGTTGCGATTGTCAAAGTTGGCGAAGAACGGGATAGGCGTGATATAATTCTTCATCGACGGGATAATACAATTCAACATGTCGCTGAATCACATCGATCATACGATGCGCTGCAGTATCCCATCATTTTTGGGAGGGGCAGGACGGATATCACTTTAAAATTATGCAAACTAATCCGATTATAGGTAACTACAGATTTTTGTTTTCATTTTATAAGATGAAAAATGTTAATTGCTTTTCAACTTTCAAACATTCGTAAATGTAATTGACATTTTTCTTAACTTTCGTTTTCTTTATTATTCTTACAGGTGAGCAACTCAATAAAAAAGTATCAGCGATGAATTATTATTCATACCGCATAATGATACCTCGGAATGGAACAAATCATATGCTGCAATGCAGTAAACTATTTCATCAATACGTCGTAGATATGTGTGCCAAAATTTAATCCGAACGTTTGTTATTCATTCGCTTAAATCAAACATCGTTGCTTTCAGAAGAATACATTCAATGTATGTAATTGATGCAATTGCAAACGATGGAAAAATTTCCGACATTGGCAAAATGGTCATACTTCCAGCAACGTTCATTGGAAGTCCACGGCATACGCATGAATATGCAAGATGCCATGTGCGTTCATATGTCCGCCCTAATTTTTTCATCACATTTACATGCGGGACGAGATGAAAGAGCTTCTATTGCTCGGTCAGGTTCCATCCGATCGACAAGATTTGACTGCACGAATATTCAAGCAAAAACTGACGAAATTAATGGACTTCATTGTGAAGAATCAAGTTTATGGTGAAACTCGCTGCTGGATGTATTCGATTAAATGGCGGAAAAGAGGACTTCCACATGCTCATATTCTCATATGGCTCATAACGAAAATACATACAGCTCAAATTGATGATGTCATTTGTGCAGAAATTCCTAATCCTGATAAAGATCCACTGCTAATCGATATTGTAACGAAAACCATGGTGCATGGACCATGAGTACCAATGAATCCACAATCTCCTTGCATGGTAGATAACAAATGCGCAAATAAGTATCCCAGAGACTTAGTTGATGAAACACGTCCTGGTGATGACGGATATCCGAAATACAGATGCCAAAAACCAGAAGATGGACGTCATACAACAATAATCAGAATGAGAGATGTTGAAATTGAAATCGACAACGGATGGATTGTGCCATATTCTCCTTTGTTATTGAAAACATTCAAAGCTCACATTAACGTCAAATACTGCCATTCCGCCAAATCCATCAAATATATATGCAAATACGTCAACAAAGGTTGCGATATGACAATAGTCAGTATTGACAGACCTGATGCGCGCAACGATGAAGTGAGTCAATTCCAAACAGGTCGATATATCAGCAACAACGAGGCTGTTTGGCGTATTTTGAGTTTCCCAATTCATATTCGCCATCCCAATGTTGTTCATCTCAGTGTTCATCTTGAAAATGGACAAAGAGCCTATTTTAAGGTAGACACTGCACGAAATGTTGCCTCTGCACCAGCGCACACAACACTTAACCACAACCGGACTTATCCAGATGATGGATTTGTCCGGACATTATTGTGAGGTTCCAAAGTTCCAAAGTACTATACATTGAATGCTATGAGAAAGAAATACAAACGATGTAAGCGAGGCTTGCGTGTTGAAGGTTATCAAAATTTGTATTCGTCTGACGCATTAGGCCGTATTTACACAGTACATCCAAATAATGCTGACTGTTACTATTTGAGAATGCTGTTGATTATGTCCTACTTCATTTGAAAATTTGAGAAAGTTTAATGGTGTAGAATGCCGAACATACAGAGAAGCTTGGCAAAAGCTTCATTTTCTCGAAACTGACCATCACCGGGAAACAACATTGACGGACGCATGTGCCAGCTGTCATCCGCTACAAATTCGAACATTATATACCATCATTTTGACTATATGTTGGCCATCCAACCCGACAGATTTGTGGGGAAAATTCAGAGAGGATTTGAGCGAAGATATTTTTCACTGGGTTCGTACTGTTAGCAATGACAATTTCATTGAGTATTCGGACAATATTTTCAATCGAAGACATTTGGTTAACCATCAACAATAAACCACTCATTCAACTCGCGCCAAATCGTTCTGCCCTTGATCTTTATGATAACGATTTATTGAGAGAACAGCAGTGCAATGCTAATAATTTGCGTGCATTTATTGAAACAAACGAACAACTTTTGCTTGCGGAACAAAAATTGGCCTACTACGCAATTACAAATGCCGTATCAAAAGGCAGGGGTGGTCTATTCTTCCTTAATGCGCCTGGTGGCATTGGAAAAACGTTCCTCATCAATTTGCTATTGGCTCACATTAGATCTCAAAATGGAATTGCTTTGGCTCTTGCTTCGTCAGGTATTGCAGCTACATTATTAGATGGTGGACGAACAGCGCATTCGGCGCTAAAATATCCATTGGGTATGCATTTATCTGAAGCTCCAACATGTAACATTTCAAAAGGATCTGACAGGGCTAAAGTTCTTTAACATAGCAAACTCAGTGTCTGGGACGAATGCACCTTAGCTCATAAGAAATCGCTTGAAGCACTTGATCGAACTATTAAAGATTTACGGCCAAATGCACAACCGTTCGGTGGCGCTCTCATGTTATTATCTGGCGACTTTCAACAAACTCTTCCAGTGATACCTAAATCAACACTAGCTGATGAGCTCAATGTTTGCCTCAAAGCATCGCATTTTTGGAGAAATATGCAAAAACTCACATTAACGACAAATATGCGCGTACGTTTGCAGCGCAATGCATCGGAAGCCGCATTTTCCAAGCGTCTATTGAACATAGGAGAACAACTCATTCACGAATTTTTCCGCAAATTGTTTCCAATTACAAAAATCATAAATGGTTTTGCGAACGTACTATTTTGGTAGCAAAGAATATCGACGTCAACGCGATCAACCACGCAATTCACGAACACATTTCGGGCGATTCAGTGACTTACAAATCGATTGATAGCGTCATGAATGCGCGTGAAGTTGTAAATTACCCAATCGAGTTTTTGAATTCGTTGGATCTTTCCGGTGTACAAATTGTCACTAAAAGTCGATGTGCCAATTATTCTCTTGCTCAACATTAATCCACTCCGATTATGTAATGGAATAAGACTCGCTGTGAAGAGACTGATGCCGAATGTAATCAAGGGAACTATCCTTAATGGAAAGTCGAAAGGAGAAGATGTGCGCATTCCACGCATTCCCATCATTCCCACCGATATGCCAATCGACTTAAAACGACTGCAGTTCCCCATTCGACATGCGTTCTCAATGACTATCAACAAGGCACAAGGTCAATCCTTTCAAGTGTTCGGATTAAATTTAGAAAATCTATTTTTTTTCACATGGCCAGTTGTGTGTTGCATGCTCGCGAGTCGGACAGCCAACACATTTATTTGTCTTCGCTGAAAACAGGAAAACCAAAAATATTGTCTACCCTAACGCACTTGAATAATAAAGTCAAAAAAATAAAATGAATATCATTGAAACCTCTTCTTTATATATCGTATTTCAATGAATATATTCATTATCGATAAGAAGATAAATATCATTACTTTTTTCTATTTCCTTTTCATTCTATTATTTTATCATTATTTCTTAATTTCTTCTGCGGCAGCAACGCGCCGGGTACCAGCTATACAAATAATATAAAGGGATCCTTATTTAATTCTGAGGATACTTGTTTTACAAGATATTTCCTGTAGGAAAAAAATTATGTATATTGTCAATGTTGTAAAAGTGTTTTTGTTATTTTTTAAATTGATTTTTCCTTTTTTCAAATAGCTCATCAAATTTGGCGGATATCATTTTTATCAATTACAGCAAATCGGATTTTTCGTTCTTCTCTTATTTTCTTTGTTCAGCCATTATATCTATTTTAAGCACAATTTCTTAATTTAAATTCTAACCAAAAGGTCGGCTATTTCAATCATAATCATCACACGAGATGCCAACAGATCTTGGAGCTTTTCTAATTATAACAAAACAAAACAAATAAATAATAAGTTTGAATAACAAAAAAAAAATCTTTACCCTATGATAGTGATTTGCAGATATAGTGTAGTTTATATACTCTGTTACCCATTTAGTAATCTGCTGAAAGATACTCTGGTTGAATTCGTGGAGAAGATTATTTGGATCTAAGATAAAATTTTACACTTATAATAATTATATACATTAAGTATCTATTTGTTTTTCTTACACTGGGAACGACGAAAGACTCGCGAAGAATACAATGAACTCTAAAGTTAAGCCTACCTAAAAGAAAAATCTTTCTTATATTAAAAAAATAATCAGTTAACTAACATAAGGATAAATTATTTAAAGAATCGAATTCCAACAATGCTTAAACGTTGGCGAGGAATGAATAGTAGGTGATAGTTCCTAGCGATCGGAACTTGAGCGAGATTTGCTTATGTGCTGATTATGGCTACTAGGAAAACCACTTCGATGACATCAGATAAAATTATTCCGAACTGAAATATAATTTTTTATTAAATATGGATGTAAATACTTTATATGCAAAAAATCTGGTCCGCGAGCATATATTTATACCTTTTTCATTACTTCTAGTAATGGCTAATCTTTTTCAAATTGACCGTTAATTATTTCAAATTAACAAAAATACTTCTAAAGGTACTTTGGTGGAAGGAATTTTAAAAATTCGGCAATTAAGGCCTGTCAGACTATTTCAATGTAGATAAGACCTATCTGATATTAAAGACCATTCAATTGTACATAACGAGTTTGGTAGAAATCGTTAGAACCTTGTTCGAGGAAGTTGTAAAAATGTGTAAAATCAATGATATAAATTGGCACTTACGGTAAGTCGATTTGGACAAAAAAGTTGCTGTAACATCCCAGGCATGTATCTATCTTAAATACACAATTTCAGGTTGGTACAACTTTTCGTTTTTAAGCTAGACTTACCACATACTCACACATGGATAATTTTGCGAAACTTAGTTACTTGGACGCAGGGTGAACTTAAAACGTGTATTTCCTTTGAAAACTCAAATTCGAAATTTTTCACGATCGCAATACTTTCCCTTATATATTTCATATATAGCTAAGTGAAAGTAAAAATCTAAATAAAGTTATAATAAAATGTCTAAAAGTCTGGCTGTAGCCTTCAACTAGTTAGCATCGTTTCTATACAGCTTCTGCTCCGTTACTTATAACCCATTCTCATTTTCTATTCAACAAATTGTGAGTAAAAATTTGTTTGCTTCTACTAACAAACAAATTATTTGTTAGAACGTCACTGCAATTTGAATCAACTGACGCCTTTGTTTGTGAGGCAAACAATTGATGTAGAATTAAAGTACGACCTGTAGCGATATAGCAGAGATTAGGTGGCTATCAGTCCCCACTCTACAACTCGCGCTTCCCCACCACTGTTATCCCCTCTACCTCATACTAGCCACTATTCATAATGGCACAGTGCCCAGTCTGTAAGAACGGGGTTGCCAGAGATGATAAATTAGCGCTCGCGTACAACATATGTAAGGCAATCTTCCACGGAAAATGCTTAAACATATCAGAAATTTAAATCTCTCAAATGAGAAACAAAAAACGATGGAGTTGCGGCAGTTGCGAGAGCTCGGGCAAGCCTGGTAACAGGCAGTATAGTGCTGTCCCAAGCAAAAATATAGAGGAGAATGTCATGGCCATACTTGCCGAGATCGGTAAGGTTACCGATGACATCAAGGACATTAAATGCTCCATGAATAAGCAGTCTGATGTAATTTTTGAAAACCTTGAAAGATTAAAATCGATAGAGGAACGAGCCAAAAAACAAGATGACCTCATAGAAAAATTATTAATTGAAAATAATAATCTTAGAACCTCTCCTTAGAAAATTTTATTACTCATGTTGAAAGTAATGGTTTCCTTTCGTTTTTTCTTTTTCTCTTTTGTTTTTTTGCAATTCTATTACAAATATCAATCATTGTGCCTTTCTACTCCAACCCCAACTCTCCTTTACTTTTTTCTGATAAAAATCCTTCTTTTTCCTATTATGACTAGTATCCTATTGACCTGCCACGTTAACTCCCAATCCCTTCCAGCCCATTTTGATGAATTCCTTGACTATTTCCTTCAGGATTTCTATCACATTATTGCCGTCTCAGAAACCTCGCTCAAACCAAATATTCCCTCCTCCTCTATATCCATTCCTAATTACACACTCCTTCGTCACGATCGGGAGGACCGAACTGGGGAGATGTAGGTATCTACGTTCATGACAGTTTGAGGGTAAAAATCCTTTTCAAATCCCCTTCCCCTGACACACCTCATTTAGAATATCTTTTCTTGGAAATTTCCTTTAATTCATCCTCCCTCCTCTATGTGATAGTATACCGCCCTCCTCATGTTCGATTTGATCCTACATTCGAATACTCCCTCTTCACTTACGTACCTCTATACAACAAAGTGATTATAACCGGCGACTTCAACACTAATCTGTGCTCCGACTATTATGACAAAACATATCTTTTAGACCTCATCCACTCCTTAGATCTTTTCATAGTACCCTTTCAACCCACCCACCACACTCAGTTTACTAGTACTTGGCTGGACCTTTTTATATTAGATTCCTTCCAAAACTTATTATCTTCCTCACAGAATCCAGTCCCCTTCCTTTCATGTCACGATCTTATCAAGATCTCCTACAATATTCCAACCCCTAAGCTCATTCCCAAACAAATTCCCTGGCGGGACCTCGACTCATTAACCTCTGAAAAATCCTTTCCTCGATTCACTTTCCCAATCTCTGGAACCTATCTATTCCTTTTCCTCCATTGATGAAATGGTGGAATGCCTTCCTCGAATCTCTCTATTTTCCTATATCACCACGCGCCCCTAAAGTCCTCCACCTTCAGACGTCCTCCGGCTCCTTGGATTAATACAGAAATTAGAGAGTTGATGAGGAGAAGAGATGCTGTCAGGAGACGCTTTCGACGAACACGTGCCACCGATGACTACTCCTCTTTTAAGTCCCTACGAAACCTCACCCAATCTTCCTTACGCCGTGCCAAGGCACAATATTTCCACACCACCTTATCACAAGCCAACGACTCTAAGTCCAGATGGAGAATCCTTAAAAACCTATCCGTAGTAAACTCCAAATCCTGCACGTATTACCCGGTTGCTCCTGACGAACTTAATTCCTATTTTGCTGATCCTCTTCCTATATCACACTCTCCTCCATGCTTCACTCCACAAACATCCTTTGATCCTGAAAATTTCTACTT
Organism: Rhaphigaster nebulosa; assembly: GCA_948150685.1. NCBI lineage: Eukaryota > Metazoa > Arthropoda > Insecta > Hemiptera > Pentatomidae > Rhaphigaster > Rhaphigaster nebulosa. The sequence continues at coordinate 174,658,501 of OX411307.1, forward strand.
CACAAATATTTCCCTGGAAGAGTTACTCTCCTCAGTTCTCAAGTCTAGAACGAATGACTTTGGCCCTGATCACATTCCTGTGAAAATCATCAAACTATGTCTCCCTGCCATTTTTCCTCACCTTTTACATATCTATAATTTTTCCCTCCAAAATTCCATTTTCCCAGCAACTTGGAAAAAAGCCATAGTCCGCCCATTGAATAAAGTTCCGGTTCCCTCCACAGTTTCCGACTTTAGACCTATCTCCATTCTCTCCAACTTATCAAAACCGCTTGAAAGAATAGTCCACTCCCAACTTAATAACTTCCTTGTGCAAAAAGCTCTCCTCAACCCTCTCCAGTCTGGCTTCCGATCTCTGTATTCCACGCAATCTGCCTTGTTGAAAATCACCCAAGATCTCCAATCCTCCATAGACCAACAAAAAATTACTATTCTTGTTCTATTCGACTTTGAAAAGCTTTTGACTCAGTTAACCATAACACCCTTCTTTCCAAACTCCAAGATCTTTCGTTATCAAATAGTGTCTTAAAGTGGTTCTTATCCTTCCTGTCTCTTTGCTCCCAAGCAGTCATCATCCCCAATAAACCTCCTTCCTCCCGCCTCCTACTAACACGTGGCGTTCCTCAGGGGAAATCACTCCCACCAATCCTTTTCTCTGTATATATTAACGATTTTCCCGATTTTATTCATCATTCACAATATCACTTATATGCTGATGACTTCCAAATTTACCAATCCTTCCATCCTACCGAGGTGCTTGAGGCTATCCGAAAGGTACAAGAAGATATAGATTGTATCAACGCATGGGCAGTACGCAACGATTTGAGGCTGAATGTTAAAAAAACCCAGGCCATCCTCATCGGATCCAAGCATCTTCTCAATTCCCTTCCTTATTATCCCTTACTCTACCTCAACCGCCTACCTATATATTTCCACACCACTGTCAGAAACCTGGGAGTAATTTTTGATCAACACCTATTCTGGAACAATCACATTTCCCAAATCAACCGAAAGTCCATTGCTATCCTTAAACAGTTCCTAAGATTTCGAGATTCTATACCTCCTAAAACCCGTCAGCTTGTATCCTCCCTCATGAAAATGAAACCCCACTTCGACTATGGCTGCCTTGTGTATGGTGGACTGTCTGGTGGGCTGGAGATGAGACTGAAGAGACTAATGAATTGCTTCATTAGATTCATCTTCGGAATCTCCAGGCGCTCCCACGTCTCCAGTTGGTACGCCGAGTTAAAGTGGCTTCAACCTGTTTTCCGACAGCAATACTTCCTAGGTATTTATCTTTTCCGAACCCTCAAAACCAAAAAGCCTCCTTATATTATTGATTGATTGTTCACCCCGTGTTCCTCTGTACACTCTTTAAACACCAGATCCCAATCTATAAACTTGTATATACCCTTTCATAGAACTGCCTCTTTCAAAAGATCCTTTACCTTTCGAGCTACTTCATTTTGGAATTCCTTACCCAACTCCATTCGCAAATCCTCATCCTTAACCTCCTTTAAGCATCAATTATTTCTCCACCTCCTTAACTATCAATCTTCCGCATTTGTGTAAGTACTGTAGTTATATATATCTTGATTTTATGTTTATATCTTATATTTACTGTTTATTGTTTTATGTTTATTATTATTATTATGTCTATTGTTTGTTAGTTATTGTCTATTGTTAGTAGACAGCACAATCAAGCACATTTTTTCTTCAAGAGAATTATTAAAACGATGATTTGTTGCTTTCAATGCCTCAATTAATTCCCGTTTCAAAAACTCGAGTTTTCCATCTAAACGTAATTCTTATTAGTGCTTTTAAACGGGCGAGAAGGGGCGATTAAGTTTTACATATTTTCTAATTTTACATGTTGCTAGACAGAATGAATCAAAATTTAAGTCACACCTTCGTGTACATAAAAAGTTACAGACAAAACCGTGATGCAGTTTATTGTATAGATTAACGTTGTTGATTGGTTTGGATTCTGAGTGTGTAAAATTGCCTGCAATTGAAAAAAAACATCATTAGTATTTACTTCTTTCATTGAATTCCGTCATGAAATAGTAAACAAAAATAATTACAAGATCCTTATACTGTTCACTGGAAAGAGAGTGAAGAACTAACTTATCCGCTAACTATGACAGAGTTGTTAAGGTATAAGTTAATTGCTTACCCAAGTGCATTGGTATTATCCTTGGATTATTCTTGTATTTTATCGCTTATTAACATCCCACCTAATGGTACAAACAGGTATTTCATCATAATCTCAAACTTCGTTTTTGGACTTTTGTCCCGCTAGATTTACAGCTGGCCACCCTGTGCGCTGTCTCGCAGTTAGTTTAAGATGTCGCACCTCTGGATCGATTCCCCACATCAGCATTTATGGTCTATTCGACATGCACTAGTTTGTCATAGAATAAATAAAACAAGCCACCGAGTCCAATTTGGATTTTTCATATAAAAAAAAATGTCGGTAATCAGTTTAAAGGAATGAATGAACGGTTGCATATCTCTCATAGCTACACTCCAATTCAAATCATGGTGCAAATCCATTAAATTGATAAATATGACCCAGAATTGAGGAATTACGCCATGCTTACCTTCACGCGTTTCTCGTTCAAATTCATAGTATAAGCGGATGTGGTTTTGCAGTGGACAATCCAACAAGAACAATTTTGTTTCATTTTTGCAAATGTGTGAAGCTGAATTTTAATAGTTGTCAGATTTATTTCCAGCTCACTTTTCTTTTTAAATCAATTTAGATTTCTCAATGAACTCCGATCATTGGGTATATTCTCCGGCATCTACTGTAATAAGTACATATGGGTACTACACCTATATTCATATAGGTAAAAAAATAACAGGTATGAAATAACTTGAATAATGCATTTTTGTAACGATTTTGAACGGTCGCCCTTTTTAGGAAGTTTTAATAAAATAAAAAGTGTTATTTTGCTCTTCAAAATTGAAGCATTTTATTTTTATTAAAATGAAGGTATCTTTATCATTTGCTATAAAATTAAAAAAAAAAGATCTTTTCATCATTTTTTGTGAAATTAATGGATAATTTCCAATGATCATTTCAATTATTGCTTTAATTTATAGAGGCCCAATAATTAGAAACGTATGAAATTCGATATTGTTATTTCAAATTGGCTCTTGCATCTTCTAAATTCTAAAAGACATATTGTGAAACTGAAAACTAAGTTTTCTACATTTGTGTTGTATTTTCAAAAAAACAGTATGAAAACATGGGGTCATAACAAAGCTCCAACCTTCCTTTTGTAAAAATATTTTACTTATTAACGGTAAATTCAAAAATATATTACACCACGTACCGTAATGTGTACTGCATACGTATGCACTGTACGACCAAAATGCATCCAAATTATGTCCTATTCATATTTTCCGTATCTATAGTGGTTTTCGAGAAAATTGGCGTTGGGTCATTTTAAATGGGACACCCTTTTTGTGAAATATATAGTTAGGTATAACAGATCCAGCCTCATTCTAAAGACGCTTACACATTTTTTCTTACCTATAAATGCCGTGGGAAAGAGGAAGTGTCTCTCTATCTCTCTGTATTGCTGTCGATGTTCCCGTCCATATTATCTTAGCTAGTTAATTCTAGATTATTAGCCAATGTAGTCAGTAGTGTCATTTCCATTATCATTGTTTGTACATCATAATAAATCTTTTTAAAAACCCTTTTGAGACTTCGACTTATTTAACTGGCGCCCAAATGGGGACTTGAGGGCTTTATTTGAAGATATTTGTAACTTTGCGGAGCTTAGAGTCAATACTGGCATCAAGCAGCATAACCACTTCTCCAAGTCTTGAGGAAGATTGCCACTGAGTATTCCAGAATATCAAGCATTCTCCACGACAACGAGGTATGTTTCAAACTAAGCAGACTTTCCAGTCTCAAGTCAAGAAAACGTTAACGAGTCAATTGAGGAATCGAGAGGTCAAGGATTTCTTCACTGAGACAACATTGCAATGGTAATTATAAGTTTATTTTAATTTTTTTTTTATCTATGTCTTTACAAGACAGACTTAGCCAACTTAGAAAATTAAATCCAAAATTTACTCCTGAACATATTGATCAATTATTAGAAGACGATACAATGGCTTTAGAAATTAAAGATCACGATTTTAAACTAATTCCGGAATACGATGGTAATCCGTTACAATTAGTAGACTTTGTAAGAAATAATAAATTCATCTATGATTTATATTGTAAAGATAACAATCCAAATAAAGATATTAATCACACAAAACTAGTCTTAACGGTATTAACTAAATTAAGAGGCAAAGCTAAAATCGAGACCTATGATAAAGAATTTACAGAAATAAATGATATTTTAGACTTTCTTAAATGAAAATATCAAGATACGCGGACAAGAGAGCAACTTATCGCAGAAATTCTTAATTTACGATCACATCATAATGAAAATCCGCATGATTATCTAGAACGTCTTGGTCAGCGCCGTTGTGACCTTTACGCACGTGTATATGCAGATATGAATATCACTGAAAAAAAAATCAGAAATGGAAAGGTATGATAAACAAATTTCTCATCACGCAGTTCATAATTTACATCCGGCATTAACAGATTTTATCTATCATATAAAATTTGAAACTATTGAAGATATTGACGAAATATTAAGAAACAACGCTCCACACATTGTTCAAAGACTTTATGGAAATAAAAAAAATTATCATCATCAGCAACCGCAGTATTCAAATTATAAAGGAAAAGATTTTGAGCCAAATTATAAAAAGAAATTTGAGAAACCAAGATACGAACAACCTTGATACCAGAAACCAAGATATGAACAACCTCGATACGAGAAACCATATCAAAATCAATATAATTATCAACAACAATATGAAAATAATTATCAAAAACCTATTTACAACCAACAATGGGAGCCGCAATTCCAACATAAATTCTTTAATAAACCTCCATCGGGTAATTGGAAAAATAATCAACAACAAAATCGTCAGCAAACTCCTGTTGAAAAGAATGATTCTAATACGGTATCGATGAGAACAGTGTCAGATAGAGTTCATAACATTGAAAATGAAAAAGATGAACAAATAAGAATACTAACAGAAAGGTTAAATGCGTTAGAAGCGAAACAAAATCATTTTTTAGAACCAGGTCCGAGCAACAACAAACCACCAGACAAAATATAGAAGTTCATGAATTAAAATTAAATGATGCAAATAATGACTTAGCAGAATTAATCGATAACAAAGGCAATAAATGGTTAATTGATAATGGAGCTACCAAAAACTATATTCACCCGGATTATGTTCCAAAAGATTCTAGGATTAATCTAGAAAACTTTGCGATAAAAACCCCTAAAGGTCGCGCAGAAGGTTCACAAAGTGTGATAATAAATCTGCTTCCACTGATAGGAATTAATCAAGAAGTAAAATTTCTAGTTTTTCCATTTAGTAAGCGATTTAACATACTCTCGGGATTCGAAACTATGAAAGCTCTACGTATACATATTGACTTAGATAAAGAGGAATTAATATTTCGAGAAAAGAAATATAAATTAGAGAATAATTTATTTTATATTGAAGATAAGAATGAAATAAAAAGAAACCGAAATAAACTAAAAAAACTGAAATAAAATAAAACCCGAAATAAAAGAAAAATTATTAAATGTTATAAGTCAAAACAAATATTATAAAAACAAATGAAGAAAAATTAAAAGCAACTGGATTACTAAAACATAAAATAATAACTACCAATGAAAACCCAATTTACACAAGGAATTATAGGTATCCTGAACAATTTAAAAATCAAATACACGAAGAAGTAGAAAAACTATTACACGGAAATATTATTAGACCAAATAAGTCGCCCTACAACACTCCGCTATGGATTGTTCCCAAAAAAATGGACGCATCAGGTTTAAAAAAAGTAAGAATGGTAATAGACTACCGAAAATTAAATCAGGCAACAATAAAAGACAAATTTCCGCTTCCGAATATCGAAGATCTACTAAATCGATTAAAGGGTGCAAAAATATTTTCAACAATTGATCTCACTTCTGGCTCCCATCAGATTGAGATGTATGAAGATAGCATAGCTAAAACAGCCTTCTCAACAGAGAATGGACACTACAAATTCTTAAGAATGCCATTCGGCCTTTGCAACTCTCCGCCAACATTCCAAAGAGCCATGACAATGATGACAGAGAATATTCCTAATGCAATGATTTATATTGATGATATCATAGTTTATTCAAAAACAGAAGATGAACATGTAAAGGATCTAGAAAGCATATTCCAAGCATTAAAAAAGCATAATTTGTCAATACAACTCGACAAGACAGAGTTCTTTAAAACAGAATTGAAATTTCTAGGATATATTGTCACCCCAGATGGTTTGAGAACAGATCAAAGAAAAATTTATGCAATTTTAAAATTTCCTATATCCCCTGATGAAAAGTCAACAAGACAATTTTTAGGCATGACAGGGTACTACAGAAAGTTCATAAAAGGGCATGCAAAAATAACAAAACCTATTAGTCAATCATTACAAACAAAAATTTATAAAACTGAAGAAATAAAAAAGGTTTGCAAAACACTAATTGAATTAATGGTTAACACACCGATATTAGCTTATCCAGACTGGACCAAGAAATTTATACTAACCACAGCTGCAAGTAATCAAGCAGTCGGAGCTGTATTGTCACAAAAAGATGACAACGATGATGAACATCATATTCCTCTTCGCGAATATTACAAAATGCGGAATTAAATTATAGCACTATTGAAAAGGAACTACTAGCAGTAGTTTGGGCAACCCAGCACTTTAAACCCTATCTTTATGGAACTAAATTTCTTTTGCAAACCGACCATAAACCATTAACATGGATCTTTTCAATGAAGAACCAAAATACAAGAATAATGAAATGGATATGGAAGTTGCAGGAGTTCGAATTTGACATAAAACATGTCCAGGGAAAGACAAATTACGTAGCCGATGCACTTTCACGAAATCACGATGATCTACATCATTTAGAAGAGAACATGGATATCGAAGAACTAATGTAAGATACAGCAGATGAAACAACACCAGAATATGAAACATTTATTGAACAATTAGAATTACCAACAGTAGAACAAATAGAAGATAATACTGAAGAAGATTTAGAAACCATACATTCACAAGAATCAAGTATGGATATGTGAAAAAGATAAAAGTTTAAATGTAGAGAAACATCAAATTATTATATCCCGAGGAAAAGATAAATTAGAATTCACGAAACCATTCAAGAAACATAGGTATACCCTAAATTGTACTGAAAAGGAAAAATTAAATGATTATTTGTCACAAATATTAACACCAGAAACAACTTATGGAATATACTGCTCATCAAAAACACCATTAATAGACAATGTATTAAACGACTATTTTATAGAAATACAGAAAATTATAGAATCAGAATATCCCACAGTAAAATTAAAAAGATATTTTTTGTTATGCAAAGATATTGAGAATATAAAAGAGCAAGAAGAGCTTGTAGAAAACTATCATATAGGGAAGACACAACACAGAGGAATAAACGAATCTTATGAAAAATTAAAAAGACAATATTATTTCCCAAACATGAGAGATAAAATAAGCGAATACATCAACCAATGTCCTACACGCAGAACAACAAAATATGATCGAAAGCCGATCAAAACTAAATTTTAACAAACTCCTACACCGGAAAGACCATTTCAGGAACTTATGATAGATGTTTTAAAATGTGAAAGTAAAATAATTTTTACAGCAATCGATAATTTCTCCAAACGCCTATTTGCACAAGTAATGACAACTAATAATGCTATAAACATATGTAATAGTATAAAGGAATATCTACTCTATTATCCAACCCCACTACAAATAACGCTAGATCAAGGAACAGAAATGAAAAATAAATTAGTCCAACAATTTTGTGAGAAAAGTAATAGTTTATTACACTATACGTCAAGTAATCATTCTAACTCATTAGGAATTTTGAACAAAGCACATGCTACTCTGGCAGAAATGCTAAGAATAATATCAAATGAAAGGAAGAACTATCTATTTGAACAGAAACTAAAACTAGCTATAAAAACATTCAATAATACATTAAGCAGTACTTTAAAATTGACACCGAATGAAATAACATTTGGAAATATATCGAATCCACAAGAAAAATATATTGATTTAACAGAAATGTATGTACAAAAATATCACAAAGATTTGAAACTTATACATGATATTATACATTATAAAATAATAACAGAAAAAGAAAAGAGAACGGAAAAGCTAAATAAAAGTAGAGAAGAACCACCAATACTAAACGATACGGAAAATCTTAAAAATACGCAATCAAGAATTAAAAACCGTAATAAATTTAGAAAAGTTAACGTAGTTGTAAAAGGTAAAAGAACATTAAATACACACATTGATAATATAAAAAGACCATCCAAAGTAAAGAAGAAACACTTTGTTGCAGACGATTCTTCGATTCAAACTTCTGATCCTTAAGTCAATGATTCTGCATCTGACGATAGTCCAGACGATCAAAGTAACTGATTTAACTAATTCTCCAGGAATATTGCACTATTCTGTAAATAATATAAAAGTTATAAACCAATATTATGAAACCTATCATTTCTTCAACATTAGTTAACTAGAAAAAGAATTGACAAATATTGAAACTCATCTTAAATATTTTAAAAATCAAAGAGCCTATCCTATATTAAACGATTTAATTAATGATATATCAGGACAAATAAAATTGCTACAATATAAAACCCATACAAGACAAAAACGAGGTCTTTTCAATGGTATCGGACACGTTATAAGTTACGTCACGGGTAACATGGATGCTAGTGACAAAGAACACTATGATGAAATCATAAGCAACGTTGAAGAAAATAATTATAAAATAGAACACAACATTGAAACATCAGTTAAAATTAATAAACAAATAATTGAAGATTATAAAAATGAAATTAAAACTATTAATCAAAACTTTAATAATAATATGAAAAATGTTGATATATTAAAACTCGATGAAGAAGCTTAGAATCTATTTTTACATGTCTCGCATTTACGAACAAAAATAAAAGATTTAACACTGTCATTTGAATTTTGTAAATTAGGAATCGTACACACTAATTTAATGATAAAAGTCATTAATGATCTACCAATAAATGTAACGTTAGTATCCAATAATACTGAAGTATTATATTCAAACAGCAAAATATTCTGCTCAGTGCATAAAAAGATTTTACACACATTCATAAGAGTACCAGTACATGAAGATGATTATCAGGGATATTTAGTAGCGACAGTACCTAAAATAAAAAATAATCAAACGTGGGAAATTGACTTACCTAATGACTTATACATTAAGAAAAATATGTTTATTTATAAGGCAAATTGCATAAATATAGATGATTATTATTGTAAAGATTTAATTAAAATTAATAATACTTGTGTATATTCAATATTACAAGAGGGTAATTTAAGTAAATGTAATCAAAAACTTAGTGATAAGAATAATATAAGATACGTAGATATGTTAAAACAATACATTATTGTTAATATAAGTAAAATAGTAGATTGTAACAATAATAGTGTATTCTTACCTAGAGTTAGTTTAATTGATATTCACAAAAAAGATTGTTTTCCACAATTGAATAAAATACATATTCATAATTATAACAACATTCCACAAACATTTTATCATATCGAACTATTTAATGTTTCTTCCTTGGGAGTACAAAATATTACAATACCGTCATTAGACCGATTAAGTTTTATTCAAGATATACCTACTAAATATTATTATATTATTTGTATAATTGCTATTATTATTATCTGTATAATCATTATTGTATTTTGTAAGATAAGATTGTCTACATTAACTCCTGCTCCTATACAAACAATTGTAACCCCCACTGCTCCTATTGCAGAAAATTCTCATAAGGTTTTATTAAGTAAATTGTATAATACTTCATTTTAATTGTTACCAGGAGTTAACAATCTTAAAGCAGGGAGAAGTTAGGTATAACAGATCCAGCCTCATTCTAAAGACGCTGACACATCTTTTCTTAGCTATAAATGCCGTGGGAAAGAGGAAGTGTCTCTCGATGTTCCCGTCCATATTATCTTAGCTAGTTAATTCTAGATTATTAGCCAATGTAGTCAGTATTGTCATTTCCATCATCATTGTTTGTACTTCATAATAAATCTTTTTAAAAATCCTTTTGAGACTTCGATTTATTTAACTATATAGTAAGGGAAAGTAATAAGATCTTGATAATTTCGAATTATTATGGACAGCTAAGGCCAAAATCGAAAAGTTGAATGACATTATTAATAAGCTATGAAAGAATTTGATGATTATCTAATGGATAAAAAAGGAAAAATATTTGTAGTGCTTGAAAACAAACTTCCGAAAATAAGATTACTAATACAGATATATAATATACCGGTGGAAAGGTCTTAGAAATATCATTATCTAATATATGTAGTTTTAGAAGGTAATGAAGAGTGAGGAAAAACTCATAAACCTGACGGATGGGACGGGTTGAGATGTGACGGGTTAGGATGGGACGGAATGGGACGGTTGGGAAAAACAACTCGTCATTGCCACAAATATTGATTTTATTAGAAACAATAATTTATTTCATATGTGCTGGTGAAAAGCACTCATGGCTAAAAAATGTTAACGTGATTTAAACTGATCAAAAAGCTATGCTATTGTTAGTGTTTCAGAACCAGTTACCGCTTGAAATCACCCATGAGTCACTTCCAGGGTAATCTTTACAAAGCTTTTGGTTTCACAGTTATTTACCTGCCATGCTAGAATGCTTATAATTAGTTTATAAAATTATATTTTATAACATTGCTTATAAATCACTTTTTCACTTGTTAAGTAAAATCACGTACTTGACCCATTGGAATTTTCACGGCGACTATGATATGGTAATTATTACTTTTTATGAATATTGTGCACGATCTATAGTTTTTACTTTCTCTTAAGGGGGGTAAGTGAAAGCTGTGTGATACACGCACCGCACCAGATTTTTATATTTGAAATTAAAAAATTACAAATTAGATATTAATTCCTATACTCAACTTCATTGTGCCTTTATTTTCGTTTATGCCATAAAGTGTATTGAATTGAAAAAGGGTTATGGGTCCCGAGATTTGCATGGCTTAGGGGCCTCTACATTGCTTAATTGCTGGCCCTGATTCAAATTAGAGGAAAAAATGATAAGTGGATAATGATGACAGTATTAAACATGTATAGAGATCGGCACCGATTTTATGACATTGCTGATTAAAATAGTATAAAATCATTTTAAAAATGACATGGAGGGAATTACTGTTAGCTTTATGCTAGGGAGATGTAAGGAACGGTTGGAATAGTTCGAAATCTGGCGAAGGAAGTGAGAAGGTGTATAGAAACAAGTCTACAATATTGAGTTAATATGGCAACAGCATCACCTACAACAAATAAGAAACAGTGGTTATCGCAACTGAAGCCACTCACTACCAACGTTAACGCAGGCTATGGCGTAATCAACCCAAGTAAAGGAGGCTCCCAAGATAGGAGGTAAAAAATTAACTCCTAATATTTCATTCGGATTCGTAATAATGTGTTTCGCTCTTTTGCTTTTATACTGTATTTTTATGTAGCAAAAGAGAAAGCTAGAAACAACAGAGAGCTCTTTTTATAAATTAAATAAATAACTAAATATTATATAAGATCAACAATGTGTTGGAACCGACTAGCAGGTTTGGCACCGCTTTCACTTGAAAATGTACAAGCTAATGAAATTGGCCTTTCTAAGCTCATTGATCATTTTTAACAGAAAAAAGTCTAGAAAAAGTCATTTAAGTAGTCTAATGCGGTCTATACGGTTTTTTTTGCAATGTCAGATGTTTAATAGTTAGACTACCATGCATGTTCGTGTAATCAATTAATCATAAGAAACACATGTTTACATTGTTTCTATAAATTTATAGAAATTAAAGGAGTTATATAAAATAACGATAAGATTTCTGCAAATTTCATTATCCTTGTAATTTCCATAACGTTATTATGTATCAGATTGTGCTTGTGATATTTTCCATTTCAAATAGTTATTATAACTATATTAATAGTTATATCAACTGTACAGTCAAAAATGTAAAATAACTACTTTGGATAAATGGCAATTTTAGTGTACAGTGAATAGAATGCATAAATCGAACATCTTACTGTTTTTGAAGAGAACATATTTTGAAGCTTGGGAGGGGAATCCACAAAAATAAGTTTCATTATTTACTCGAGTCCTTGTCCCGAGGCTTCTAAATGGCCTTGTCACAGGGACCTTTTTATGGAGGCAAGCTGCTGTAAACGAAAAAAAAGTGGATTTGTAATTTACTTTACAAAATTTCTAGTAATCGGAAGTTGTATATTCACAATTTAGGTAATCTAGGGGAGCGACATAAATCAAATTCAACGATCCGAGCTTGAATTGGAGGAGTTAACAAAAAGAATACCTATTTACTTTCTATACATATGAAGTAATTTCTTCACTAAGACTCGATGTTTGTGAAGAGCAATATAAATGCATAAGGTAAAGTACGAATGATGTAATTTATGGCCGACAAGTAAACGACATTAGCGCAATTTCCTTTTAGTTGTTTAACAGGTAAGCAGATAATGGAGAATAGGTTAGATAAAAGGCTATAATTGTGACTCGAATCCAACTTAGCTTAATATCTAAATCTTACCGCAGCTTCTGTGACTCCAATTAAGACGTTATTGAAAAGGCGAGATGTGATGTCAGAAAACTCAAAAGCCTTTCATCACACAAGCGATAGAAGTCAGCAAAGCTGTTATTAAAAACATGAATATAATCATCTATTATAATAGATCGAAAACGGCTAAAACGATTTTGATTAAATCCGTTAAATAAATGCATAATTAAATGGTCTTTAATATCAGTTGGGTCTTATCCTCATTGAAATGGTCTGCCAGGGCATTACTGCCGAATTTTCAAAATGGTTTTCTTAAAAGTAACTTGAGAGTAAAAAGTATTAAATTTTGTTTAAAAATATTTTCCCAGGTTGAAAACAAATTTCCGGAATAAGAGTAGTAATATAGTAGTATAATATACAGGACCTGATTTAACACTTGCCCAGTAGGCTCACAATGCCAGGGGGCGCTAAAAAGAAATTTGTTTAAATAGCAAAGAATATGTATACGATGAGTTTTGAAAAGTCTTCATTTAATTTAATTTTATAAAGTTTATTGATTCACGTAATTATTAGATTATTTTCTTGAGGAAAATTTCCTCTATGCACAGTAGGACGATTCGTCAATCTAAATGGAAATAGTTAACATCGAAAAAATAAATAAAGCATGCTGGCTTCATGAAAGCAACAACCTACATAAGGTATTTACAAATTATTAATCACTTTAAGTAAATTCCATCAGAATAACACAAGCGTAAACACGACAAACCCGACATCATGCAGTCAGTTTATTTCAACACTACGTTGAGAAAACAATAAAACCAGTAAGTAAATTTTGTTTTCTGTGATTTTATTTTACATCAGGCAATGAAAGGCGATCCAGTTAGTAAGTTTTTAAAAGTGTTTGATTTTTTAAATTTAGATTTATTAGGAATACTCTCCTTTATTTCGAATAGTTGGTAAACTATCATTTACGATCGCTAAAAACTTCCACCGAGATATAGACGATATTATTCAGAAATAAGTTATTCATGAAACAATTGCTAATAACTGCTAATTTGGGTGTACGCTATTGTGGTGTATTTGGGTGTATGCTATGTGTTCTTGTTTCTCCATATGGTGATAGACTGTTTATTATTTGTTTGTTGTCTTGAACAAAATTATAAAATGATTGACCGATTATATTGACAGTTTCCTTTTCATCTGATGAGTTCCTTATTTTCAAAATTAAAGAATTGAGGAACTGTATATATTTTGAATCTGGTGTGCTTTTGTGTGGGTTACTATAAGTGAAACTTTTTGGACTGGTATGAATTGGATGAGATGCCTCAGAGATGGGAGGAGGGGGTAAGTCCCAGAAGTGGTCAGAGGATAATCCAGTACGCGGTCTTTTAATTGATCTATCCCTGTGATTTTGAGCTGAGAAATTTGTTAAAGTTCGAATCTGATTGATATTTTGTACGTTATAAGGATTTTGTGACTCTGTATGGGGTAATTCCGGAAAATCGAGAGGGGAAATGGGAAAGGGGAACCTATTAAAAGTGACTATTGGCTGTATTAGCTTAGCAGCTTCTTTGTAATTAATGGGCTGTGTTGCCATTACTTGTTTAATCTTTTCTTGGCATTTTCTTTCTGAACAGGATTTATCTGCTGGCAAATGCTGAAGTTTGCAGTGTATGCATTTGGTAGTGTTCCCACACTCGTTGGTTTGGTGAGTAATGTCTCCACAATTGCTACATTTAGTTTTACCCCTGCATTTATCTTTTAAATGACCATAATTTAAACAGTTTACGCAAAAGAGAGGCCTAAAAATATATGGCTGAACTTCACGCGGAGCTAGGTAAAGGGTGACGTTTTCAGGTAGGCGCTGAGAGTGAAAAGTTATTTGCACGGAAGGTGTTGGTACTTTTAAAACCTCCTCTGTCTTGACTTCTCGGCGATATAAACGACGTACACTAATTATTTTTTCTGCACTGACTAAATTTTCGAGAATCTCTTTTTCATCAATGTTAATTGGAATTCCCCTAATAACACCGTATTTGACTGTGTATTGTTTCGGGATGAGAGATTTAAGATTGTTAGTTTTGATAAAACAGTTTGATAAAAATCGATTAACGTATTCGTAAGTTTTAAAATTAATTTCGATTTGATTTTTATTTTTTCTCCTAACAGAAATTACTTTTGAATTGCTTAAACCCAAAAGCTTTGCAATTTTCATTTCATGAACTGTCTCGAGTTTATTTTCGTCGTCTTTCTCAATAATTACAATAAAAGGGGCTCGAAAGTGTCTCAAGAATTTTGGTGAGTTTTCAAAATGCTTTGTAGGTGTATTTTCTACTGAAAGTTCATTTTCTTTTTTATTTGATATGGGATTAGGGAGTTTTTTGTCCCCTGGGTCGTCAAGGATCATGCTTTGGGAGCCGTTTACGCGATTCCACCAGCACATATTAGTTTACACAGAAATTAAGTAAGAAATAAAAAAAAAAAATCAATGAAAAGGTGATAATTAGTACAAATTAACAGCAGACGCAAATATGCCAGCTGAGTAAAAAAATGGTTAGTAATAATATTGGACAGGACTGGTTTGATAATCCCAGCTAATCGAGCTGTAGAGGATTAAGCAATGTGCACTCGACCACTGTCAACTCACTACTGCACTAATTTTTAATAGTTACGTTTATATAATATATATATATAATATAATAATAATATATATATATATATATATATATATATATATATATATATATATATATATATATATATATATAATAACAACTATAATAATATTGAACAAAAAATAATATATATATATATATATATATATATATATATATATATATATATTGTGTTCTTTCTCTCTCTGTTTCTCTAAAAGCTCGGGGTTAGCTTTCATTGTATCCCGCCTTTTCCTATCATACTCCTTTTTCTTCTTCCTAAGTTCTTCTTTTGATTCCTTTTTTTTGGATACCATTATTATTATCTATAACAAAATATTGATCCATTGTAATTACTTGACTTTTGCCAAGTTCTGTAAATGAAGTTGAGCTATAGCAAGGGTTGCCTACCCTCCTTTTTTTGAAAATTTCCATCATACATTTCCATTTTAGGAGGGTACCTACCCAGAATCAAATACGAAATCAACATTTTTAAAGATAGGTATATACATAGGTATTATATACCTATAGGTATAGGTTAATACAAAAAACTTAGGAATATGGTGTGAGTCCTCAGAGCGGTAGGTATTTGGTTTCGGATACAACGTGAAATGCTGAAATACGTCAAATATTCGCTCTTTAAATCATGCTGTTTGACTGGAACTTATTTGACCAATTGAAAAAAAAAAAAAGAGAAAGAGAGTTAGGTACTGAGACTTTCATGACGATATTACTACTCTTGATTTACCTCAAGTCAGGTGTAAGGATCAATAACCCTTAAAAACCTAACTCATCATTCTCTCATTCAATACCTCATTTCCTCACAATGTTCCAAAACGAAGCAAAATGAGAGAATGAGGTTTTATTCTTTGATCTAACCTCTGAAGTCAGGCGTTGTCATTGAAGCATTCAAAATTTGACACAACTGTGAGCTTTTAGTACTATATGGATGTCTAAGAAAATAAAATTTGAAGTATTTACTTTTTACTTGTTTACTTTTTGTGAGTTAATGAGGGATGGAATCACCCATTCACCAGCACATTGTAAATAACACACTGAACTGGAAAGTAGTTAAGTAAACGCCAGGTTAGGATACAATAAGGCGGAAAGCGGACAAGTGTTGCCCACCTATCCTTTGAATCATAGAGGCATAAAACAGGCATTGGCGCTACTTTCAAAAAAGTGTGAGAGAATGAGGTACCTTCCTTATGGACATTACATTAAAGAGTCTGTACATAACCTGTACAATGTTACAGAAAATGTATTTTGTTTTTTAAAAGTTAAGGAGCAGATGAAAACAGTGACGTGTCGAGATACGTCTGAATGCGTCATCGTACAAGATAATAAAACATGTTGAAATCAGCAAACGTCCACCTGGGACATATGAGGGAATAAGGATTTGGAATTTATAAATTTAAATTTATAAATGCAATCTTGATGAGAAAATCATTTATTTGATTAATATTTAACCAAATACCAAGAACTTTGATATAAAAAAAAAAAAAGTTATCAAGAAAAATAAAACTGGAACGCCAGAGTATTTAGGGGACTGAAATTTAATGAGTTTCAGAGAATCACCCATTAACGTCCTTCATAAATTTATCTTTCATTGCTCCCATCAGCTTTATGCCGACGGCCCCAAAATCTCCTTACCTTTTCTCTTTCTGAGTTTTTGGAGGCGTTTATTTGGGCTAAGCAACGTCGAGCATGGTTAGCAGTTGACCGCCCAGATTTGGGTAATCGCCTAGCGGGGAAAACCCACACAGCCCGCGACTATCTCCTCCCCCCGGGTATGTGAGGCCCGTCAGCCTACTGGAGGCAACTCACACCGACCGGGCGTAGGAGTGATGACCCTATCCCGTGTACATAAATTGTGAATCGCGTTGTGGTCTTCCAGGATGTCAAATAGCCGCCTGAAGGTTTGGTCCATGACGGTCTGCTTCAGGGAAAAGAAATATAGGTCCTCGAGCGCCTGCTGACCCCGAATAGCCATAATCCGTGGGTCTAGACCGATTTTTCACTGTCCTTGAACCCGAGAGAGTCGGAGGAAAGGACACTGTCGAATTGGTCCCAAAGGAACAATGGGCAGCTTGCTGCATAACCGTGATTCGCAGCAACATGAGGTTGGGTGATTCAAGCTGTCTGAGCTGCTTCAAGCGATAAAATGTCAGTAGAAATACCACATTGCCAAAGTTCTGAATGGTCTTAAGGGCCAACAGAAAAAAAAAAAAAAAAAAAAAAAAAAAAATATATATATATATATATATATATATATATATATATATATATATATATATATATATATATATATATATATATATATATCATATTCACAAACTTATGTCATATTTAACCGAATATGAAGTTACACGACCACTAACAGACGCACCTAAGATTATAAATATAAAGATATTGTGTCGGAAACGTAGTTTTTAAAAATAATATTGATTTTAAGATCGCGCGCTCAAGTATCGATTTATTTTAAGTTTTTGAATTTATACGATATTGAGGTCAATTATTGGGTGATCGGTGACGTAGTTTTTGAAAATATCAAATAAATCCGAAAAGTTAAAACAAATTAATACTTGAGCATACTATCTTAAAATCGATAGTATTTTCAAAAACTGCATCACCAATAACTCAAAAATAAAAAAAATGTAGAAATAGGGTAAGAATGTTTGCTGACACAACAAACATTGCTAAAATGAGAAACAAATAGATTGATTAGTAAAACTGATTAATTCGCAAAAGTTAATTCCTATTTCCCTAAAATGCATATTTCAAGTTCACAAACTTTAGTACATCTGTATTGTTACGCAGTATTCTAGAATCTCTTGTATCGTCATGTTGTTCAGATATGGTGCATGATATTGCTCATAAATCTTACACTGGTTCAGAAATTTTACTGACGATGGGCATGGTGAGAGTCCATTTACTTAGAGTAGTGTCATATAACGCGACAATGACTAAGCCCCACTTTAGTTTTTAACGTCCGCCTGAGTGTCTGCTCAATCGTCATGACAGACCTGATTCCACTTCAAAATTTGTTTGATCTTCTAATTGTGAACTAGCCATTTACCACAAATCGTACGTAGTCAGTTTGTGCAATTTTACGCTCCAGGTCTAAAAAGTCTTGGACATAAAGTTGTGCTGATTTGGCATATAGGAAATACCCAATGGCGTGGAAATAGAGCAATATCTTTTTCACACAGTCAATTTGCAGCTCTTCATCAGTGTTGCCTTATAAAAATATTGAACACATTGATTGACGGTTGATTCGTTGAGCTCAAGCCGAAGCATACTTCTGCATTAAATTTTTAAGGTTGAGGTTTGATTCAAAGGCATGATTTGTATCAAAAAATGCCCCTTTCTGAGGCCTCTAATTGAGATGTTTTTTCTTCCTCACTCATCCTCAAATAGAGAGAAAATAGGGGAGCTGGCGATTTCTCAATCCCCTTCACTTCTAACCTTCATTGTCACGTGGTCTTACCTCAACCTAACCTTAACTTCCACGTGGTCTCACCTCGACCTAGCCTTAACCACTGGACCACGCCCCTTTGTAGTCACGTGACCATTAGGCTAGTCACGTGATCCAGCAACGTGGCCCATGACGCCTTCTGAACTATGCTCCGCCCACAAGGACGCCGCCCATTTTAACCGCTACCTTTCTCTAGCTGGCCGATCACTATGGTTCCTCCACTCCCGTGGACCCTTCCATCCTGAGCGGCTATTTTGTTTACAATGATGTGGTCAGCATTCACACTTAACCACCAGGTTTAATCTCTCCACCCATTGAAGGGCCAGGTACCCACTTTATAAAAGCTGAGTGTACCCGACCGCCATTTAGTTTTTGTGAGACTAGAGATACTTAAGGTTTTGTAGAGGCTGAGTGTACCAGGCCGTCATTTTGTTTTTTTCCGACTTGAGATACTTAAGGTTTTGGCTAGGGATAAGGTACCCAGCTTATAACATGTAACCTTCAAAAAGGCTATATAATCTTTACCTATCCTATGAAGGCTCAGGTACCCACTTTACCTTCGATTATATCGCCTTCACTTTGTTAACGTGTTTGGAACCTTTTAATGTTTACATAACCTTTACAATATTTAACTTTTCCTACACGTAAACAGGTTTGATCATGTATATAAACAAGTTGGATGATGCCTTGTTGAAATGTAAACATGGACTTTGAACTGTTAATCACTAAAACATAAACAAATATATAGGGCTCCTTAATCCTTTAACAGCTTTTGGACTTCGAACTGTTAATCCATAAAGTTCCTTTATCATTTATAAACAATGATACAGAACCTCTTAATCCTCAGTCAGTTAGAGGATCTGAAGGTGATCGGTCGTTTAGATATTGTGCTCCAGAGGATTACCTACCTAGGCTACAACAGATAAGGATTATTTTATTTTATTTTTTACTTTTGCCACAGTTAATTATTTGTCTATTTGTTTTTTATCTAATTTGTTTTTTATATTTAATATTGTAAATACAATTAAAGTAATAGATTACGTAATTAAAATGGAAGAGCTATTTTTTAGCTCAACAAAAAGACGAAAACGAGGTCGGATGAAAACTCCACCTGATCCGATACAGTTAAATGCAGTCATAAATAATATACCCACATACTTATTAATAAACAGAGAAGGAGATGAGGGATTCCAAAAGGTAACTCCATTTTTAATACATAAATTTATTAACAATTTGATTGGAGAAGTAAAGAACATAAAGAAATTACGAAACGGAGATTTACTCATTGAAACTAATAATAATAATCAATCAAAAAAACTTTTAGAATGCAAAAAAATTGCTGATCAATTTAATATATCTCTTAAACCGCATTCAACATTAAATTACAGTAAGGGGGTTGTAAGATGTTATGACTTGCAATATTTAGAAAAAAACGAAATAATAATCGAATTAAATGGTAAAATAAATGATATTCAAAGAATCAAAATCAAAATAAATGGCAACGAAAAATTTACTCATTCATATATTGTGAGCTTTCCGACACCATTCCCTCCCGAAACCCTAAGAATTGGTTACAAAAATATTAGAGTTCAAAAATACACACCAAATCCTATAAGGTGTTTTAGATGTCTTAGTTTTTCTGATCATACACTAAAATGCACAAACCCTAAAACCATCTGTTCTCAATGTGGCGAGGAAAAACACACAGATGAGAAATGCACTAAAAACCCCAAATGTATTAACTGCAATGGTGAACATAACAGTTTGGACCGTTCGTGCCCTATTTTTAAAATGAATAAAGAAATTAAGTGTATTCAGTTTACCAAAAAAGTGCCGTATAATGAAGGTGAAAAAAATATATAAAATAGAAAATCCCCAAAATTTTAATAGACTATTCTCTGAAATAACTAGATCTCAGAAATCATTAAAAACACAGGAAACAGGTACTCAGACAGATTTATTTTTTCAATTTGAAGCTCCAGCAAATCACCAAATAAAGGTGACCACTAAACATTCCTCTCCCTCTCCTAGCACATCGGCCGTGTTGGGACCTAAACCACAGCGTACCGTCATGACTAGGGCATGTACGGCTGCGGCCGTACTTGCCCCTCCCCCACCACCGTCCTTATCTCCGGCCCATCCCCCCTCCTTGCCCCTCTCCCCGACTCGCCCCCTCTCCTTAACTCCTTCCTCACCTCTCATTCTACCAACGGCTCTCCACTTGAACACCACCGCTTCAACCTCGTATTCCAAACCTTTAGATATGGCACCTTTAGATAAAGGCAAATCTGAAGGCGGCGAACTCATCGAGGTAGATCCGTCAGGCAGTGAAGACGGATATACCGAAGTTACGTATAAAAAGGGAAAAACTAAAAAGAAAAACCCAGTGAATAAAAGTAATAACGCCGTAACGAAATAAATAATATGAATACCTACTTTTTGCGTACATTTCCGTGTTATTACTTTCTATATCTAGCTTTATTTTATTATCTCCTCTTTATACTGTATCTATTATCGTTTTTACTACAATCATTATTTATACACTATTTTACTATTAATATATATTTCAG
The DNA here is from genome assembly GCA_948150685.1 of Rhaphigaster nebulosa. Classification (NCBI taxonomy): domain Eukaryota; kingdom Metazoa; phylum Arthropoda; class Insecta; order Hemiptera; family Pentatomidae; genus Rhaphigaster; species Rhaphigaster nebulosa. The sequence goes on from OX411307.1 coordinate 174,679,972, forward strand.
ATTTAGATCACAACTTTGGTCTATCATAAATACTTCCGCTATTAGAACAAATGTAATTCATACTGCTTACTCTTACTTTAGAAGAAATGTATATACTTTACTTTATTTTTTAATTTATGTTTATTTTTTTTTTTTTTTTATTTATTTATTTATTTGTTTATTTTCTTTCTATTACCCATCTATTTCTATGGAGATCAAATATTTATTTTGCTATTCTATCCCATACCTAAATTATGACTCTTATCCAGTGGAACGGTAAGGGGATTAAAAGTCACTTTAATGATTTGAAGGTACTAATCGAAGATGAGGATCCATTTTGTATATGCCTCCAAGAAACGATCAATTCATTCTTAAAGGCTTCGAAATTTACAGAACGGATTGTAATCCAAATTATGAGCGCGCATGTAGAGGAGTAGCTATAGCTATAAAAGATACAGTATATTCCCACCATGTAGAAATAGATTCTCCCCTTCAAGTAGTAGCAACTGCACTTCATCTAAATACCACTTTTACAGTTTGCAATATTTATCTTCCTCAATACAACACCATAGAGACAGAACACCTGCTCCATATCCATAGACAATTGACGGAACCAGTTATATACACCGAAGATTTCAATGGCCACAATCCACTAAGGGGCTCACAAGATATAAACTCCAGAGGACGAATAATTGGGAATTTTTTAGATTTAACTGATCTTCTATTAATTAATTCCGGCGAGCCAACATATATAAGCTCCACCTACGGCACATTTTCAACTATAGATCTCTCTATATGTAGCAATTCACTGATTGATATTATAGACTGGACAGTTCTACCAGAACCTTATCACATCCCAATACCTCTAAAATTTAGGAATGTTGAATACAATAATCACAGAATGCCTAGATGGATTTTAGAAAAAGCAGATTGGCTCCTATTCACTTCTCTAGCTGCCCCACCTCGAGATCTCCTAAATAGTCTGACTATCGATGACGGTTGCCAGGCTATAACCGAGGCTATATTGACAGCTGCAGAAGCCTCTATTCCAAAAAGTAAAGAATGTTGCAAAAGGCCACCAATTCCCTGGTTTAATGACGATTGCAAAAATGCTATACGACTGAGAAGAAAAGCACTTAAGAAATTCCAAAAAAACATGAACATGACAAATCACATGGAATATAAAAAACAAAGGGCCTTGTGCAGAAGAATTATAAAATATCAAAAAAAAGAATCATGGAAATCATTCATAGAGTCCATTAATTCTTCTACCCCTTGCAAAGTTGTATGGGATAAAATAAGGAAGATAAGAGGAACCAGTTCTCCTTATAGATACACCTTGATATGCGAAGGGAAACTATGCGACAATCCAGAAATGATAGGAAGTAAATTTGCCGACTATTATGCTGAGATATACACAACCACTTTGGGTAGATATACACACACACAACCACAAGTATTGACAGTACCTTTCAGAAATTAAACTTCTCCGACAATAATCCTTATCAGGATTATAATGTCCCATTTACTATGTGGGAGCTCCAATCAGTACTTCAAAACGTCAAAGGATCTTCACCCGGACCTGATAATGTACATTATTCTATGATACAACATATCCCAAATACTACACTGAACTGGCTCTTAGATCTCTACAATCACATCTGGATTAGTGGTAACTTCCCTAGCAGCTGGCATCAGTCTATAGTAGCCCCTATTCTGAAAACTGGTCAAGATAAACGCTACCCATCCAGCTACCGACTGATTTTTTTAACCAGTTGCCTGAGTAAAATAATTGAACGCATGATAAATAAGAGGCTCATATGGATCCTAGAAAAATGCCACTACATCCAAAACTTCCAATGTGGTTTTCGTAAAGGGAGATCGACTATAGATCACCTGGCTCAAATGGAAGCCGAACTACAGTACGCATTTATCCAAGAAGAACAAGCTGTAGCAGTTTATTTCGATATGCAGAAGGCCTTCGATAAAACCGACCAACTATCAATCTTGAAGAAACTGCGATCATTAGGATTCAGTGGTAATCTTCCCAAATTTATCCAAGAATTCCTTTCAAACCGCTCCTTTCAGATCCGTATAGGAACATCATTGTCCAAGCAATGCGAATAAATAAGTGGAGTACCACAAGGCTGTGTTTTGAGCACCACGCTTTTCGCTCTGGCAATTAGAGACCTTGGAAAAAATCTACCACGTGGTGTTAAAGTGATGCTCTTCTTCGATGATCTCGCAATTCTATGCCGTGCAAAAGACATCCTCTCTATAAAAGAAAAGCTGCAAGTTGCACTGAATCGCATTAATGACTGGTCCAATTCTTCGGGTTTACGTTTTTCCTCTGAAAAGACAAAATGTGTCCACTTTAGTAGAAAAAGGAACACCCCACAATCACCTGTACTCTTTCTAGGTGAAGTTATTTTACCGTGCGTGAGCATCTGCAAATTTCTAGGTTTGTCATTTGACAGACGCTTGTCTTGGGAACACCACATAAAATCATTAAAAGAAGCTTGTACTAGGAAACTTCAAATATTGAGAGTCCTTAGTGGTACTAACTGGGGCGCGGACAGGACTACGATGCTTAAAGTGTATCATGCTTTGATCCTTTCCCAAATAGATTATGGCAGTTTTATTTACGGTTCTGCTCGAAAAAATACCCTGGCCAAATTGGACTCAGTACACCACACTGGAATTCGTCTCGCGACAGGAGCCTTTAGAACAAGCCTTATCTTGAGCATTTGTGTCGAATCTGGACAAACACCTTTGTTCTTCAGACGGCAGAAACTAGCCATTAATTATATAACAAAGCTATACCCACAAACCACACACCCCACTCACAAATACGTATTTCAATCCAAATTTTCAGTGCGATTTCAACAGAAGAGGAATACCACATTTCCATTAGCAGAAAGAATGCCCATTGCAATAAATAAGCTGAAACAAATCAAATTGAACACAATAGAAAACGAAATACCTCCTTGGACGTATATACGACCCGAGCTATACCTCCAACTCTCAAAACTCAGAAAAGAAAGTACAATGACAGAAGAATATAAAGAGCAATACCATAAAATAATCCTCTCTATGCCTGAACACCTAATAATATTCACCGACGGATCTAAATCAAATTCATCTACAGCATCTGCCTTTGTTACTCCCCATACAACCCACAAATTACATCACCTTTGTAATATCTACACCGATGGAGATCAACGCCATCGGAATGGCTCTCCGAAACGCCATAAAATCCCCAATTAAAAATATTGGCATTATATCAGATTCACTGAGTGCATTAAAAGCCATGAATAACATGTATCCAGACCATCCAGGAATCCATTGTATTCTAGGACTTGTAAAAAAGCTAAAAGATGATGGAAAATCAATATGTTTCATTTGGTCACCTAGTCATATAGGCATTAAAGGCAATGAAATGGCTGATAGGGCAGCGAAAGAAGCTCTCACCCTTCCAGGACGTGGTAAAGCTCTTTTGTCAGCATCAGAACTAGCTCGGCCACTAAGAGAAGCCATACACCAGGATTGGCAGGCACTGTGGGACAACAGCTCAGCTAGCAAACTGAGGACTATAAAGAAGGACGTAGGGCCGTGGAGCAGCTCCAGCCGCAGTAGCCGTAGAGAAGAGGTAGCCCTAACGCGACTGAGAATCGGTCATACGAGTTTGACACATCTCCACCTAATAACGAAAGAAGCTCCTCCCAGATGTCAAAAATGTGGCAACATATTGACAATATCGCACATTTTAGAGGACTGTCCTTTCTACATCAGAAAGTTAAAGGAAAGTGCAATAGCTTTGAATATATCAGTATCTCTGGGTAATAAGGAGGAAACGGCTACTAAGATTATCAACTTTTTATCCAAAGAAGGCTTATTGATAAATATATAATTCTATTTAACATATTGTTAAATCTATTTATTATTATAGTTAATTTTTCCTTTCTTTTTTATATTGGAAATAATATAATATAATATTAGAAAATAAATAGGAATTAATAAAAATAAAAGGCGTTGATGACCAATAGGTTTTACGTCTTGACACCTAAATAACTAACTAACTAACCTCTTAATCCTATCATGATATCAGGATATGTAATGTCAATATTATTATTAGCCAAAGTTTTGTATCTTTTTTAGTTCAGCATTAAGGCTTAAGACTCTTCACCACGTCAAGGTAATGATACAACGAATCAGTACAAACTTTTATGTTTGATATAATCCATTTAAATCTTGAACTGAAGATGAATGTGTAACATTCGAAACTAGTTTTCAATAAAACAAAATTATAGAAGTGGCAAATAATTTATCAATCCCTAATACAACGAAGAGGTTCTTTTATTTTCTTCTAATTTTTATTTATTTATTTTTTATATATTTTTTATATAATTTTTTATTAATAATGTAGCTTTTATACAAAATAAACTTATAATGAAAATCTGAATTTATACGAACGTAATATATAAAACTTAATGTAAAAAAAATTATATATATGTATATATATTTCTAAAAACATAATATAAACCCTCTTTAATCGATGTCATAAAAGGAAAACCCTTTACTTGTATTCAAATTTAATTTTTAACTTGGAAAAATAAAGAAATCGCCATGAAATGATAGGCTGATCGGCATAGCATAGCAAATATTTAAATCGTAGGTAATAATATTTATCAGCTTGCTAAGCAAAATTTATTTTCGATTTAGATAAGGATAATAATATATTTCATAAAAATCTAGATTTTTTAAACATATTTTCATGTATTTAAAAGATAAATAAAAGCATTTGAATAATTCTGCTGAGCTGATTGGAGATCTCTTCATCTCAAAACCACTTAGATAAAAAGAAATTTAAATGAAACAAAAACAAATTAATGAATTTATTTTGCAAAAAACGAGAGGTCAGAACATTTTCTCAGGTCATAGAAAAACTGAATATGGCAGAGGATCAATTCATAGTGGCCTTAAGATGTTGGATTTTCTTAAAAATATATATAGTCCAGAAGTAGAAATAAAGTGTAATAATCAAGATATATTATATTTATTGGTGTCGAATATGGATATCCATAATGTTGACTCAGGCTTGCCTAAATTGTTAAGAAATACTGTCCCAGATATATGGGAAGGCAATAATAAGCTGCAAGAAAAATTCCTCAAAATTTCCAAAAACTTTTTAAACAGAAATTTAATGTCTGCCCAAAAAGCTGCTCACTGCCTACTTACAAGGGGAGTGCTCGATGTGTCCGTCGCCAATTTTTATCAAAATTTATTGGGCGGTTCTACATTGAAAAAAGTCGAATCGTGTCCAACGGTTTCGTCCAATGGGTCCTAGGAGCTGAGAAAAAAACACCCTTAAACTGCTTTATTTTATACCTCGGGTTCAAAAAACGACATCGACATGTTTTTTCTAGTAAAACATTTGATTTTTAGAGAATATCAAAGGAAGAATAAATACATAAAAAAATAATTGATTTTTGGTCAAATAAATTTAAAAGTTTTACCTAATTTTAAAATTTAACTTATTAGGTAAAACTAGCCTTACAGATTGTTTCACATCAAAAATGATGGCAGATTTTAATTCAGGACTCCAAAAAACCTTACTTCTAAAAAAAAATCATCAAAAGCAAACAAATTTTCTTTTCAGTTCCCAGGGTGCTGAAAATATTTTTAAAAACACAAAATCACAAGCTCTGTATCTCGTCTTCAGTACATCCGGTATGGACGTTCTTGGGCTCGTTAGAAATAGGGAAGTTTCTCCTTTCCAAAAATATAAACAACTATTGCTTTACCTTCGAATGTCCGTGTAAAAATTGTGATTAAAAATTTTTTTTTAATTTTTTTAATTTAAATTTAACTGATTCTGTATGGTATTCATATTTATGTTCCAATGTGTTAGTTGTTTGATGTTCTTAAGAAAGTTAGTTCCTTGACTTAATGGGCCGGTTAGAGCCAGTCAGCCATTGGAACAGCCTGGATCGCAACACTGTGAATCCCACTTCTTTACCCTCCGCGTAAGCATTATATAATATGTTTTTAAATAATATTAAACGGATTTCAGCCTGAGAATCAAGGAATTTTTAACGTAGAATGAGTATATAACATACTTTATAACAGTTAGAACGTTATTTAGACGATGGGGATGTCATTATTTTACAAATTATAATATTATTGCTAGTAAAATTATAAATTATGTAAAAATGGTATTTTTGAGCCTAATGCAATATAAATTAGCAAATCAAGACTGTAAAAATATATATTTTTTTTTAAAATTATGTGTCAATGCTAAATTATGAATGTTAAAATTCATTCAAGTTCCTCGAATGTTGAAATTTTCTTGTTTAAAACCACGAACAACTCAGGAAGAAATATGGCCTTGTGAGTTGGATATTCATTATACCATTCAAAAATAATATATTAACCAATAATAATAATCAATTTTAAAAATGGAGTTTTAGCAAATGTTCGGGGAATTTTTTTCGGAGTTCCTAGATATATACACTATATGGTATATAAATATAAATGTATGCTAATATACGTTAAATATATATATACATATATATATATATATATATATATATATATATATATATATATATATATATATATATATAAGTTAAGGTCAGGAGGAATACAATGTAAGACCTAATTCCATGCCTGATTGTAAACATAACTCAGATAGTATATATACAGGATTACTGAGAGAAATAAAGTAGTATCAGTTCAGATCTCGTGAGTGTTATTTCTTGCTCCCCTTTCCTTTCTCTGTTTTTTTTATCAGTTTCGAGTCGCGGGAGCTTAACTGGTGCCGAAACCCGGGACCGCGAATACCTGAGTAACGAGGAACGGAGGACCCGTTTTTTTTTCTTTTTCCTTTCTCTAAGGCAATGCCAGAGGGAGTCGTGCGACCGGCAACGTTAATCATATCAGACGTCCCACCGCTGCCACAGGAAACCATGGCAGAAGCGCACGCAAACACGCTAGCTTGGATGAAGGTACGAGCAGCGACGACGCAGGACATGAGACGTGCGATATCAGATTTGGAAAGATTCACTGGCGAGATTGGTGAGTTAAATCACTTCCTCGAGGCCGGAGACCGGATAAGGGCAGAGCTAGAGATGAAAATGTCCGAAAACATGCTAAATCAAAGAGATGCGGACTCTTTGAACGCGGCGTTAATATGCAGGATAAAAAGGAGCATCCTGAATCTGATCCAGGCCGATGAAGAAACTCCATGGAACGTCGTGAAGGACCGTCTGAAAAAAGCGTTTGGAGGCGGCAGATGGACCCCGGAAGAGGATATTTTTTACATGTTCCGGGAGACAAAACGAGCACATCAATCAAATGGTCAATATGCCGGAACACTATTGGCCCACTATAATAAGATCACTGAGAAGATGAGAGAGACAGTGAACGCAGCGGAAGTGGAGGGCAGAATGGGGTTCCTCTCGACGATATTGAAGGTGCAGTTGGCGAAGGAGATCGGGAGGAAGGAGGGCCTAGCTAGAGATCGCACATTTGTTGAATGTGCCCAGGAGTTAATAGACTCCAGTGCCAGAGAAGAAGAAGCCCGGAGCGTAGAAGAAGACGGAGGATGGAACAGAGTGGTACACAGAAGACCCAGAGCAATGCCTCCCATGTGGGGGAAAGGAAAAGTCGAATATGCTGGAAAGGAGCGAATAACAGTAGGAGAAAGGAGGCAAGGGAAGATGAGGAATAACAGAAGGCGTGAAGACCGGAGATGTCATGGATGCGGAAAGGCAGGACATTTGGTGGCACAATGCCCACGCACCAAGTGCTTTGAATGTGGAACAGAAGGGCACATTGCCAGACAATGCCCATACATGAGTCGGAGGAGAGAAGGGTTCAGACCGCCAGAGCCTATGAAAATAAATGCACAGAAAATATGGAGAAGAAACAGACCTCAGTGGGAGTCGACCGAATCTTCGGAAACGTCCGAAACAGAGGAGGAGGCACAAGAACCAGGAAATAGAGGAGGTGAGGGAAATGGTAGTCCCTTCCGAAGGAACCAAGGGCGACGAGCAACAGTGGAGAGGAGAGAACGAGAGGAAATTTGAGGAGAGGAGCACTGGAGAGGCAACCGCACATTAGTGAGCAATAGTGTTGAAAGTGAGTGTAGCGGGCTGCCTATAATTAGAGTTGCGAGCGGAGAATACCTAGTAGACACAGGGAGTTCCAACACAATATTGAGTAGGAGTACGTTGCAGAGGATGTACAACGGAGAGAGGACGCCCCGGATAAAGGTATGTTCTTGTAAGTTAATCACCCTAGGTGGGCCTTGTAGAGTAGAGGGAGAGGCGATAATAGACCTAGAGGGATGGGGAAAAAGGGAGGAGAAGTTGAAAATCCACATAGTAGAAGGAATGTCCAGGGAATACGGAGGTATTATCGGGTGTGACTTGCTGGGAAGGATAGGAGCGAGAGTCAGGAATAGCGAGGGACGCTGGGACATTCGTATAGGGGGAAGGAAATATCAATGTTTGAGATCTCTAGGAAAGGATGAGGCGCGAGTAGGAGCCATTAGTCAAGTGGGGGATTGGAGGTATGAGATAAAGGAAGAATATGGCGATATTTTCTTCAAAGAGGGCGAGATATTGGGGACAACGGGGAAAACCGTGCACGAGATTCCGCTGAAGCTAGACAGGGTGAGTTACGTAAAAGAGCGGCGATACCCGCAGGCGTTGCGTCAGCATATCCGGCAGGAACTAGAGACTCTGAAGAGACAAGGGATTATCGTAGATAGTACGTCTCCGTATAATAGTCCCCTCTGGGCGGTAAAGAAGAAGAGCGCGGAAGGTGAGGAAAAGTATAGAGTCGTGGTGGACTATCGAAAATTGAACGAGAATACGGTAGACGAAAGATATCCTATACCGAGATTCGAGGACATTCTAGATAGACTCAGCGGGGCGACCGTATTTAGCACGTTGGATTTGAAGGCGGGATACCATCAAATAAGGATGCACCCCAAGGACCGACCTAAGACGGCTTTCACCTTCGAGAGGGGCCACTACGAGTTCACTAGGATGCCGTTTGGCCTCAAAAACGCGCCCATTACTTTTCAACGCCTCATGGACGAATTTCTGCGGGGGATAGACGAATCTATATGTCAGGTCTACATGGACGACTTGGTGGTATTTAGTAAGGACAAAGCTCAGCACGTGGATCATTTGCGCAGTGTGTTCGATCAGATAAGAAAATTCGGGTTGAAGTTGTCCGCAGAAAAATCACAGTTAGGTCAGGACCAGATAAATTTTTTAGGGCACACTATATCGAAAGAGGGAGTGAAACCCGACAGTGCGAAAGTGGAGGCGATAAGGAAAATGGCAATCCCGAGAGATGTGCAAGGGATCCGGCGGTTATTAGGGACTTTAAACTATTATAGAAGATTCGTTCCTGAGATGGCAGAATACCTTGTACCCATTAATAATCTGTTGAAGAAGGGCCAGAAAGTGGTTATAACTCCGGACATGGAAGATAATATTCGAAGGTGCATGACCCGACTCCAAGAGGAACCGGTATTAGCATTTCCCGATTTTGAAAAGAGGTTCATAATTACCACGGACGCCAGCGAATATGCATTGGGGGCGGTTCTGGCGCAGGAAGGGGAAAAAGAGGAACGACCGGTGGCGTACGCCAGTAGGCGCCTCACGGACGCCGAAACGAGATATAGTGCGCTGGAGAGAGAGTTACTAGGTATCGTGTGGGCTATAGATCACTTTAGGGCCTATGTATTCGGAAGGAAATTCACAGTCCGCACAGACCACAGACCCCTGCAGTGGGTCGGGAAATTAAAGGAATCGTCCGCTAGAGTCACTAGATGGAAAGAACTCCTCAGCCAATACAACATGGAGGTGGAGTACAAGCCGGGGAAGGAAAACGTTTTCGCTGATTGGCTGTCCAGGGCGATGATGATCAATGCGGTTGAGGAGGACAGAGGGGAGTCGTCCAGAGACGTACGACAGTTCCTGCGGGAGTGGACGCCAGATCGAGAAGGAGAACAGGATGGACCGGAGGCCACCGACCCAGAACAGTCGACTGCAGAGGAGAGCTCTACAGACGGGAGATCGACAGATATGGAGCAGATAGACCAAATAATTAATGACAAAAGACGGCAGATCATTTGGAAAACGAGGACAACGGGGCTGCTCAAAATAGATTATGGGGCATACGAAGGGCGTAAAATCGCCACCATTTGGTCTCAACCGGGGGTCAGGCCAGATCAGATTAGTCGGGTACTGAAAGATGCGTCGAGACCAGGAAAAACCCATTATTTGTACGTGGGAAACGAGACAATTTGGGAAAAAATAAAGAGATTATGGCAAACCGAACAGATCGGAATCGACAGGACATTTATTCGGTGCACCCTGATGGTAGAGACAATCCGCGACGAGAACCAGCAGAAAGAGATGACGCTCGCATACCACCAGGGAAAGACCAACCACCGAGGCGAGCAGGAAACACTACAGGCGTTGAAACGCAGGTATTTCTGGGGAAGAATGAAGAAGACGATCAAAGAGGTGATCGGGAGATGTGAAATTTGCCAGACTACGAAGTACGATCGGCACCCGCCAAAAGCGCAGCAAGAAGAAACCCCCACGGCGGAAACACCGTTGAGTGACTTACAAATCGACACCTTCACATGGAGGGGACACAAGTGGGTCACTATGCTCGACTTATTCAGTAAAGTGGCCATGGCATATCCGGCGCACGAACGATCATCTGAGGCGGTGTTAGGAGCTCTGCGGGTGTGGTTCCAGTTTTATGGAGTTCCAGATCGGATATCATCAGATTGCGGCAGAGAATTTGACAGCTCTCACATCAGAGACGAAATGAAGGTACTAGATGTGCAGTGGCATCTCAACACCCCAGGTCACCCAAAGAGCAGAGGAGGTATTGAGCAACTCCATAGCACGCTGAGTGAACACCTACGTGTGTACCACGCAGATAAAGGTCTAACACCAGAGGCGGCAATGCCGAAAGCAGTGGCGGCATATAACCACTCAATTCACGCCGTGACGGGATTTGCCCCATTCGAGATTCTCTTTGGGCTTCGGGGACGACGCAGAGACAGTGGGGAGACGGCGACAAACGACGAAACGTCTGACAGGCTGATCAATAATCGGATAACGTTGGGAAAATTGTGGGAGAAAGTACACGGACGTCTAGAGGGGGAAAAACGTAGGAGAGTGGTGAAGGAAAATAGGAAGGTTAAAGACATATGGGGTGGCATTAAAATAGGAACCATCGTGTACAGGAAAGTAGGGTCCAACAGGAGTAAAGAGCTGCTAAGGTACGAGGGCCCATTTAGGGTGATTGTTATTAGAGAGCATAATATAGTGACCATTCAAAGCGTGAGAGAACCCAGAAAGCGTAGAACTGTGCACATTGAACAATTAAAGCTACCAGCGGGTGAGCCAGAACAACCTTAAACAGGCCGGAGCATCCTCTTCGCCGTATATAATCTTGTGAGAGGCAGTTCTTCTTTATTATTAGTACTATTTTATATATTTTTTTTTGTTGTTTTGTTTTATAGTTGTGTATATAGTGTTAGCGAAACATGTGTCTTATCGCTCAAGAGAGTAAATTTCGTTTTTTTGTGCAACAGTTACTATAAGTTTTTTGTTGTTATGTTTTCTTCGGATAAGTTAATATTGTATGTGTTCTCAGCATAACTGTATATATTAGATTATTTTGTGTTGTACTTTAGTTGTTAGGTTTTTCAAGTATTTAGTTGTATATATTTTGTTTTTTTTTAATCATGTTCATATTAGTTTACGACGGATGGTCGTAAACTGGTAGAGGGGAGTTAAGGTCAGGAGGAATACAATGTAAGACCTAATTCCATGCCTGATTGTAAACATAACTCAGATAGTATATATACAGGATTACTGAGAGAAATAAAGTAGTATCAGTTCAGATCTCGTGAGTGTTATCTCTTGCTCCTCTTTCCTTTCTCTGTTTTTTTTATCAGTTTCGAGTCGCGGGAGCTTAACTTATATATATATATACGTTAAATCTGTCGAGGATAATAAAAAAGGTCAAATGTCAAAAATACATCAAGTTATAAAGGAGATTCAATCGAACGTATGTAGTTTACTATAAATCGACATTTCTCCCGATTCCGATATATAGAATTTAATGATATCCCAACTCCTTTAAATTTTATGTCAAAGAATCGAGAGGTATGGCGATTTATAGTAAACTACTAAACGTTCGATTTACGACAGTAAATAGTGAACATTCAATTGAATATCTTCTAAAACTGATATTTTACATTTGACTACTCTCGACAGAAATATATAGGTACTTAATATAAATATATAGTTTGCGCAAGACAAGGACACTTCTTTTTAAACAGAAGTTTGCGTTTACCTGTGATGTGTGGAAATACAACATTAAATGGAGTTGACCTGATACCTCCGGAGATGGCGAGGAAAGTAAACGGACAGAGATATCATATTCGACATTGACAGGGCTCACACATATCCAGTTTCAGCTGTTAATAGGGATATTTGGAGCTAAAATGCTACATTTTCGGCCATGTACCACTAAAATTGACGTCATTCATTTGTTATTGCCAATATTATTTTGAATGAAAATTTTGATAACATATTAAAGATACATCCACAAAGTTATGTATTATTTTATTCAATTGTGTCGTTTAAAAAAATATAAATATATTAATAGCATCCAGAAATACAAGAATTCAGAGAATTGTAATGAATTTTAACCTTTCCGTTTTAATTGAAATCGTTTCAGTCTGAACCAATTCAATTAATAAAGATATTTTATTTATAAAGATTTTGTTTTCAATAATGTCTTTTCAAATAATTTAGGCATATTTTTTTCGTTTCTTAGATAATTTATAGCGACATAGTTATTTGAAAAAGGCATAAGTGCCATTTAGCAAACTTTACAGGAAACACATGAAACATTTTTTCCCAAATCATACTACTTATTATATAAAAGGACGGCCCGTTTTTCCCAAATCATACTACTTATTATATAAAAGGACGGCCCGTTTTTCCCAAATCATACTACTTATTATATAAAAGGACGGCCCGTTTTTCCCAAATCATACTACTTATTATATAAAAGGACGGCCCGTTTTTCCCAAATCATACTACTTATTATATAAAAGGACGGCCCGTTTTTCCCAAATCATACTACTTATTATATAAAAGGACGGCCCGTTTTTCCCAAATCATACTACTTATTATATAAAAGGACGGCCCGTTTTTCCCAAATCATACTACTTATTATATAAAAGGACGGCCCGTTTTTCCCAAATCATACTACTTATTATATAAAAGGACGGCCCGTTTTTCCCAAATCATACTACTTATTATATAAAAGGACGGCCCGTTTTTCCCAAATCATACTACTTATTATATAAAAGGACGGCCCGTTTTTCCCAAATCATACTACTTATTATATAAAAGGACGGCCCGTTTTTCCCAAATCATACTACTTATTATATAAAAGGACGGCCCGTTTTTCCCAAATCATACTACTTATTATATAAAAGGACGGCCCGTTTTTCCCAAATCATACTACTTATTATATAAAAGGACGGCCCGTTTTTCCCAAATCATACTACTTATTATATAAAAGGACGGCCCGTTTTTCCCAAATCATACTACTTATTATATAAAAGGACGGCCCGTTTTTCCCAAATCATACTACTTATTATATAAAAGGACGGCCCGTTTTTCCCAAATCATACTACTTATTATATAAAAGGACGGCCCGTTTTTCCCAAATCATACTACTTATTATATAAAAGGACGGCCCGTTTTTCCCAAATCATACTACTTATTATATAAAAGGACGGCCCGTTTTTCCCAAATCATACTACTTATTATATAAAAGGACGGCCCGTTTTTCCCAAATCATACTACTTATTATATAAAAGGACGGCCCGTTTTTCCCAAATCATACTACTTATTATATAAAAGGACGGCCCGTTTTTCCCAAATCATACTACTTATTATATAAAAGGACGGCCCGTTTTTCGTTTGTTAGGTCTAACCGCGAAAACTACACAACCAATCATTACCAAATGTTAACAATATCATTTCCATGATTCCTAGATAGTTTTACAATAATAAAATCTACCGATATCAATATTGCAGCAGCGAAAAACCACTTCTATATTTTATTTGCGGATAAATCGAAAAATATACTTTTTTCACTGGTTATACGATATTTGATATTATGCTCATTTAAAAGATAATTGAATTCCCTGCGAAAAAAAAAACACGTTAAAACTGCTTTATTTTATATCTCGAGTTTGAAATATGATATCGGCCATGTTTTTATTTTACTACCGCTGCAGGTCGGAGGAACTGCAGAACATAAACGCGCTGCTAGGAAAATATTTTGTAGGGAAAATATTGTAATCGGCTCAAATTTTTATATGCAGTTTTCAACGGTTCTACGTTTTCTAATGCCCCCTGAGCAAAAAACAACATATTTTTGGCCATTGGTTTGTCATTGTCGCGATTATTTCTTGAAAGAATGAACTAATTCTAATATGAACTTCAATTAATTTGATTTTTTAATACTACATTTATACATACAATAATTTTCAAATTTCCAATTATGTTAAGTTAATCTATATACGTATATACTCAAATACAGCAATAGCGAAGCATGGCCGGATCAGGTAGTAACAATATATATATTTTTTAATTTAATTCATTGTTGTATAGAGTAGGAGTTTATTCAGATGGCAAAACTTCGTGAATTAGAATATCAATTGTCGTAATTTAAACCATTACCATTTTTTTCCATATATCGTGAGCAGGAATCGATAGAGGTGGTGTTTACTTTTCATAATAAATCGAAACTTAAATTTCGCGTTTTTGGCGCTTAAGTCTTTATCAAAAAACGACGTCGATATTAATTGCTAATTTTAATTAGTTATAAGATTTTTAAAAAAATTTAAGGCATCTTAGCTTTATTGTTATACAGTTATAAGAAAACATTAATAATGAAAATGAAATTTCATGTATTTTCATGTTGATACAATTCCATATCCTAATGAAAATTAAAAAATATATATATATATATACTTGTAATTAAAAGTCGGAAATATTGGAAATAAACTGAATATTTTGAAAATTAATGAAGAGCCATAAATAACATTTAAGAAAAGAGACAAACATTGTTCTTAGCATATTTTCAGACAAATAAGAAAAATGGCCTTGAATAAATCTCTTTTAAAAATGAATGAATTTTAAAAAAATATTCTGTACTCATGGTAATAGTGTTATTGGATATTCAATCCAAGTTTTTATTTACCCTCCCATCCTCTCCTAACAAGCCGTTTGTGCTTCGTTCAGGTTGGTCCTTGCAGGCCTAATTCAGTAGGTTAGTTTTCTCCACCAACTTGCCGCCATCTACGAGTATAGCATTTCCACGTCAATTGTAACCTTTTCCAAATCAATTGTCACCTTTTCCATTTCAATTGTAACTTTTTCCATTTCAAATGTAACCTCTTCCATTTCAATTGTAACCCTTTCCAAATCAATTGTCACCTTTTCCAATTCAATTGTAACCTTTTCCATTTCAAATGTAACTTTTTCCATTTCAATTGTAACCCAACCGAACATGAATTAATGCAAAATTATTACTTTATTATTGAAAAATAATTATTTTAATTACAATAATGACTTTTGAAGTCATTTCGGCATATTCTTTCGACATTTTTTTCGTTTATTAGATAATTGATATTAAGTGCTAATTTCAAGTAGTTTAAATTTTTGAAATAAAATTGTAGTTTATTTATTTTTAAATATTCATTATTTTTTATTTATTTAGTGGGGGGAGGATGGATTTCATCGATTTGGTGATCGTTCATTGTGTTTTCGAAATTGTTAATGTCAAATTTTCTACCGAAATTTCGTTCGGCCTCGAGTATTTCTACTTAATTATTAGTTTTCAAAATTCTTCGGTATAGGCATCGTTTACTAGGTTTTCAAGGGCGCTATTTCCATTGACTATTGGATTTTCGATCGCGTATGCGCATTTTGTTTTTCCGTTGCTATTGAAGATTTCTATGATAAAGGGATCGTTTATTACGTTTTTGAGGGTTCTGATTCCATTTCTTGAACTGGATTTCCGATCGCGCATTTCGCTTTTCCGTTGCTATTGAAGATTTCTATGGTAAAGGGATCGTTTATTAGGTTATCGAGGGTTCTGATTCCATTTCTTGAATTGGATTTAAGATCGCGCACGTGCATTCGATGCCTATACCGAAGAATTTTGAAAACTAATAATTAAGTAGAAATACTCGAGGCCGAACAAAATTTCGGTAGAAAATTTGACATTAACAATTTCGAACACAACCAATTGTAATCCTTTCCAAATCAATTGTCACCTTTTCCAATTCAATTGTAACCTTTTCCATTTCAAATGTAACTTTTACTATTTCAATTGTAACCCAACCGGACATGAAATAATTCAATATTATCCATTTTATTATTGAAAAATAATTATTTTAATTACATTAATGACTTTTGAAATAATTTCGGCATATTCTTTCGACATTTATTTTTTTAAATAAGATTGTCGTTTATTTATTTTTAAATATTTATTGTTTTTTATTTATTTAGTGGGGGAGAGGGTGGATTTCATCGATTTGGTGATCGTTCATAAGGTTTCCGAAGCTGTTAATGTGAAATTTACTACCGAAATTTTATTCGGCCATGAGTATTTCTACTTAATTATTAGTTTTCAAAATTCTTCGTTATTGGCATCGTTTACTAGGTTTTCAAGGGCGATATTTCCGAATTCACTATCGGATTTCAGATCGCGCATGCGCATTTTGCATGTCCGTTACTGTTGGAGTTTTTTATGATAAAGGTATCGTTTATAACGTAGTGAATTCGGAAATAGCGCCCTTGAAAATCTAGTAAACGATGCCAATACCCAAGAATTTTGAAAACTAATAATTAAGTAGAAATACTCATGGCCGAATAAAATTTCGGTAGTAAATTTGACATTAACAACTTCGAAAACCTTATGAACGATCACCAAATCCATGAAATTCCCCCTCCCCCCCACTAAATAAATAAAAAACAATAAATATTTAAAAATAAATAAACGACAATTTTATTTCAAAAATTTAAACTACTTGAAATTAGCACTTAATATCAATTATCTAATAGACGAAATAAAGATCGAAAGAATATGCCGAAATTATTTCAAAAGTCATTAATGTATAGCATTTCCACGTCAATTGTAACCTTTTCCAAATCAATTGTCACCTTTTCCATTTCAATTGTAACCTTTTCCATTTCAAATGTTACCTTTTCCATTTCAATTGTAACCCTTTCCAAATCAATTGTCACTTTTTCCAATTCAATTGTAACCTTTTCCATTTCAAATGTAACTTTTTCCATTTCAATTGTAACCCAACCGGACATGAAATAATTCTATATTATTCATTTTATTATTGAAAAATAATTATTTTAATTATAGCATTTCCACGTCAATTGTAACCTTTTTCAAATCAATTGTTACCTTTTCCATTTCAATTGTAACCCTTTCCAAATCAATTGTCACCTTTTCCAATTCAATTGTAACCTTTTCCATTTCAAATGTAACTTTTTCCATTTCAATTGTAACCCAACCGGACATGAAATAATTCAATATTCAAAAACCTAATTAACGATTTGTGTAACAAAGATAATATAAATGATATCAGAATATGGAAGAGCGCTAAAGCAATCACAATTCCCATTAACAAAATCAAATCAGAACCCTCGATAATCGATATCCGTACCAAAGAAATGTCACTGTAATTGTAATTCGAAATGCGCATGCTCAATAAAAAATTCATTTAAAATAACGGAATCAGAATCTTCGAAAACCTTATGAACGATCCCTATATCATAGAAAACTCCAACAATAACGGAAATGAAAAATGCATATGCACGATCAAAAATCCAATTAAAAATATGGAATCAGAATCCTCGATAACCTTATAAATGATACCTTTATCATAAAAAACTCCAACAGTAACGGAAATGCAAAATGCGCATGCGCGATTAAAAATATGGAATCATAATCCTCGAAAACCTTATAAATGATACCTTTATCATAAAAAAACTCCAACAGTGACGGATATGCCAAACGCGCATGCGCGATCTAAAACCCAATTAAAAAAATGGAATCAGAATTCTCGATAACCTAATAAACGATCCCTTTATCATAGAAATCTTCAATAGCAACGGAAATGCAAAACGCGCATGCGCGATCCAAAATCTAACTAAAAAAATGGAATAAGAACTCTCAAAAACCTAATAAACGATCCCTTTATCATAGAAATCTCCAATAGCAAAGGAAATGCAAAACGCGCATGCGCGATCCAAAATCTAACTAAAAAATGGAATCAGAACTCTCAAAAACCTAATAAACGATCCCTTTATCATAGAAATCTCCAATAGCAACGTAAAAGCGAAATGCGCATGCGCGATCGGAAATCCGATAGTGAATTCGGAAATATCGCCCTTGAAAACCTAGTAAACGATGACTTGAAATGAAAAATTGACATTAACAACTTCGAAAACCTTATGAACGATCACAAAATCGATGAAATCCACCCTCCCCCCACTAAATAAATAAAAAATAATAAATATTTAAAAATAAATAAAAGATAATTTTATTTCAAAGATTTAAACTACCTACTTGAAATTAGCACTTAATATCAATTATCTAATAGACGAAATAAAGATCGAAAGAATATGCCGAAATTATTTCAAAAGTCATTAATGTATAGCATTTCCACGTCAATTGTAACCTTTTCCAAATCAATTGTCACCTTTTCCATTTCAATTGTAACCTTTTCCATTTCAAATGTTACCTTTTCCATTTCAATTGTAACCCTTTCCAAATCAATTGTCACTTTTTCCAATTCAATTGTAACCTTTTCCATTTCAAATGTAACTTTTTCCATTTCAATTGTAACCCAACCGGACATGAAATAATTCAATATTATTCATTTTATTATTGAAAAATAATTATTTTAATTACATTAATGACTTTTGAAATAATTTCGGCATATTCTTTCGACATTTCTTTCGTTTATTAGATAATTGATATTGGGTGCTAATTTCAAGTAGGTAGTTTAAATCTTTGAAATAAAATTATCTTTTATTTATTTTTAAATATTTATTATTTTTTATTTATTTAGTGGGGGGAGGGTGGATTTCATCGATTTTGTGATCGTTCATGAGGTTTTCGAAGTTGTTAATGTCAATTTTTCATTTCAAGTCATCGTTTACTAGGTTTTCAAGGGCGATATTTCCGAATTCACTATCGGATTTCCGATCGCGCATGCGCATTTCGCTTTTACGTTGCTATTGGAGATTTCTATGATAAAGGGATCGTTTATTAGGTTTTTGAGAGTTCTGATTCCATTTTTTAGTTAGATTTTGGATCGCGCATGCGCGTTTTGCATTTCCTTTGCTATTGGAGATTTCTATGATAAAGGGATCGTTTATTAGGTTTTTGAGAGTTCTTATTCCATTTTTTTAGTTAGATTTTGGATCGCGCATGCGCGTTTTGCATTTCCGTTGCTATTGAAGATTTCTATGATAAAGGGATCGTTTATTAGGTTATCGAGAATTCTGATTCCATTTTTTTAATTGGGTTTTAGATCGCGCATGCGCGTTTGGCATATCCGTCACTGTTGGAGTTTTTTTATGATAAAGGTATCATTTATAAGGTTTTCGAGGATTATGATTCCATATTTTTAATCGCGCATGCGCATTTTGCATTTCCGTTACTGTTGGAGTTTTTTATGATAAAGGTATCATTTATAAGGTTATCGAGGATTCTGATTCCATATTTTTAATTGGATTTTTGATCGTGCATATGCATTTTTCATTTCCGTTATTGTTGGAGTTTTCTATGATATAGGGATCGTTCATAAGGTTTTCGAAGATTCTGATTCCGTTATTTTAAATGAATTTTTTATTGAGCATGCGCATTTCGAATTACAA
Source organism: Rhaphigaster nebulosa (assembly GCA_948150685.1). Taxonomy (NCBI): domain Eukaryota; kingdom Metazoa; phylum Arthropoda; class Insecta; order Hemiptera; family Pentatomidae; genus Rhaphigaster; species Rhaphigaster nebulosa. The sequence continues at coordinate 174,699,996 of OX411307.1, forward strand.
TTACAGTGACATTTCTTTGGTACGGATATCGATTATCGAGGGTTCTGATTTGATTTTGTTAATGGGAATTGTGATTGCTTTAGCGCTCTTCCATATTCTGATATCATTTATATTATCTTTGTTACACAAATCGTTAATTAGGTTTTTGAATATTGAATTATTTCATGTCCGGTTGGGTTACAATTGAAATGGAAAAAGTTACATTTGAAATGGAAAAGGTTACAATTGAATTGGAAAAGGTGACAATTGATTTGGAAAGGGTTACAATTGAAATGGAAAAGGTAACAATTGATTTGAAAAAGGTTACAATTGACGTGGAAATGCTATAATTAAAATAATTATTTTTCAATAATAAAATGAATAATATAGAATTATTTCATGTCCGGTTGGGTTACAATTGAAATGGAAAAAGTTACATTTGAAATGGAAAAGGTTACAATTAAATTGGAAAAAGTGACAATTGATTTGGAAAGGGTTACAATTGAAATGGAAAAGGTAACATTTGAAATGGAAAAAGTTACAATTGAAATGGAAACGGTGACAATTGATTTGGAAAAGGTTACAATTGACGTGGAAATGCTATATATTATAGTATTCCTGTAAAAATTGGGCCGAATGGCGGCGGCTCATTGAGGAGGCCAGGACCCACCAAGGGTTGTAGCGCCACGTAGATAGATAGATAGATTCCTGTATTATTTTTATTTATTACTGCATTAGCAAAATGGAAAATTTTGAATTGTCAATGTTAACTACGTCTCTCAAGTATTTGAAATAGAATGGTAAATGGTATCAGAGTCATTGTCGGAAGGTTAGCCTCTAGTGGCAAAATCGAGAAACCGGGGATCGATCCTACCTTAGTTGGGGCTTCGGGTTTTGTGAAAAAAAAACTGTTATCGGTTATTCCGGTTATTTTACCATGAATTAAAACTGTTCGATTTTTAGCGAAAAAAATAACCGGTTTTTGGAAAAAATGGGAAAACAGTTTTATTTTTGAATTTCAAATAAAATCACTTCCCATAAAACATATATATATATATATATATATATATATATATATATATATATATATATATATATATATATATATTTTTTTATGACATCACAAATAACATTTATTATTTGAAATTGTTTAAAAAACTGGACATTGGCAAGGCCTTTAATCCAAGTAAATTTCTCATTGATCTTCAAGAACTAATCAAGAAAACCTTTTCACAAGTAAACAATTAGCTATAATCCTGGACATAACTGATTATTAAAAAAAAAACCTTGATAGTACTCGCTTTATGCCGTGTGCCTTACCAAAATCACTTATGTGAGCCGGTGAGAATGTTATCATTGTCAAGTTCTCTTTTCTTTTTTTTTCGAGGAAAATGAATGTTTTGTAAATTTACTTAATAAATATTACGTAAGCAAGATAAAATGAAATATGCTTCAATTCTAGTCAACAATGCTTTAGAATCTGAAAAAATATGTTGTACAAGTTTTAATGATTATTTAATAACTTGTTTCAAAGAGATCATATCCATTACGCCATTTGCATTCTTAAAGGCAGACTTTCGCTGGTACTGCCCGCGGTTGCGAACGGTTAAGTTTGCGGGAAGTTTACTACTACTTTGACTGAATTGATAGGGACATATTTCGCTGGTACTGCCCGGCAGTCTAGATATGGCGTAATACGATTGGCAAGCTCTGCCAGTCGCAACCGAAGCGAAAGTCTACCTTAACCAGAATAAAAAGTCGGGGAGAATCATAATACTGTAAGTCAAGTTTTGCAAATTTTCTTTTTAAGCATTACCAAAGTGAGATAAAATGAAATACTGGCTCTATTCCAGAAACTAAAGCTTTAACGTTTAATAAAATTTGAGTGCAAGTTTTGTTGTTAGTAATTTTTTCACGTTTTGAGTTCGGAAAATTTAAGTATTTTTTTAAGGCTACAGAGCAAAAATTAAATTTTCAGCAATTTTCTTCAAGTTTCAAAATGGGTTTTTGTGAGATTAAAAAAAATTAATGGCTACAGAACCTAGCATTCAATTATCTGCAATTCTTTCACGTTCCTAGTTCAGTAGTGCCAAGGGATTGTAAAGAAGACTACAGAGCTAGCTTTCAATTTTCAGCACTTTTTCTTTTTTCAAGTGCAGTAATTTTAAGGCCACAGAGATATGGATTTTTTTTTTTCAAAGCATGAATTTCGTGTCCTGTATGTATTTTTATTTTTAAGAAACTAACAAACTGACAGACTAGGGAAATAATTGATGATGAGATAGAAACAAAATAAGTTATAATAAACTAAAAGAAATCTGTAAACTTCAAAACCGCTACTGCGTTACTGGTGAACTTTAAATGAGCAATGAATATTAGGCTCTATCTGGATTAGACATCTTTAATTCCCCTCGAGCATTAGAAAATAAGAACATTTAGTTAGTCAGCAAATACCATAAGGATCCTTTTCCGTAATTCCTGTGGTACAAAGAAAATTTACGTTGAAATACATTTTATCATTACAAGGATTATTAAGTTTTATTATTCAATTTTATTATATAAGTCAATTAGTGAATTACATTATTTTTTTTTTTTTTTGTTACAAAGAAAATTTACGTTAAAATATATTTTATTATTACGATGAATATTAAGTTTTATTATTCAATTTTATTATATAAGTCAATTAGTAAATTAAATTTTTTTTTTAAAGGAGAATTTCATTTTTTATACCCTTGTTAAATATTTTTTTTACATGTTTTTTTAAATAAATAAAAAGTTTATTTTAGTAATTAATTTATTACAGTACATCTCAGGTCTTTGTAGTAATTCATTACAATTATAATTACAATTGTTTTTGCTGAAAACACTGGTATTGTCCTTGAAATAGACGGCAGTTGAACCCAGATCCATTTTTTCTGCTGTCTGGGATTGAAGATCCGGCGGTGTAGACGTGAATCAACTCGTCTTCTGGACATTCTTCATGAATGTTTTGTAGGACAGCTGCTTCAATTCATGATGGATGGAAGCGTATTTTGGCATCCAATGGTTCTTAAGTTTGTTGCGAGCTAGAGGTAAGTGGTTGAAGAAGTCCCGGCATGCATACTGCAGTGCAGTATCCAGGAGTTAGTGTAGCCGTTTGTGTTTTCAGCCTCGATGTAGCTTGCTGATAATTTTTCCATTGATATTTATATACTCGCCTAAAGCGCTCCCAAAATCTCAATAAATTTTCTCGGTACGGTGAAAGAGGTTCAATCTGAGTCTGTGCCTCTACGGCTGCAATAGGGTAGTACTTAGCAGCGCCTGTATTAATAATATATATTAATATAATTAAACTATTGAATCTGCCTTAATTTGTGGGAAATATTGTTTTATTTCCCACCACTGAGAAACTGTGGTTATCCTATGGGAATTTTCTGATGAACTCAAGGCTTGGTATTCCTGAACACTTTTTTATATCGATTCTTTCTTTGCTATCTGCGAGATATAAGTATACCACTGCTACAAACAAAACTTTGATCACAACATTTCTTATCTTACAGTATTTCTGTAATTTTAATGTGAGAACAATAAAGGGCTATAACTGTATTATGAATAGGTGCATGGTGCTTTGTACAGGCCAATACCTATCCTTATTTCCCCTTCTTTGTCTTTCCGGGTTCGCTGTCATGGGCCTACGACAACCTTTTATCTATTCAAAAAGATTCCTTTATAGCCACTAGCTGAAGGAACCTGCTATTGGCTCTCGGAATCTCATCGCACGTTGTGGATTTTATTAAGACTTGAGATAGAAAAACCGCTCTTGAGGAATCAGATCTCAATCATTCACACACCACAAAGAGTAGTTTCTTTTTTTTTCGTGATTCAATGACTCGTCAGCAAAGGAACTAGCTTCGGCTCAGTAAAATACAATTGAGGACTGGGGGACAGGGATGTTGCTACAACAATTTATAGGAAGGGAATAATCTAGGATTTGCACATAATTTTGACCTGATTTCATAACTGTATTAATCAGTTGACATCTGCATGGTGGTATAGAAGGATCAATCCCTAACTATATTAATAATTTTACTTTTCCCAACTATATTATGAAATATTGTAATTTTCCCAAAATCTTTTGAATTTGAACATTTCACTTGCCTGCTGTGAATGTTGACAGTACTATTATCCTACAAAGATTTCGGGGGTCAATGTCCAGTTGAGATAACAGCCCATAATACCTTAAATTATAGGAAGGGCGCGGTCGGATGTTATGATTTTCAATATATGGAATTAGAGGAAATTAAAAAGGAATTAACATCAATGATTAAGGACATAGGATTAAATAAAAAAATAACGGTAACGAAATTTCTACCCTTAATTACATAGTAACTTTTCCGACTCCTAAACCTCCAGAAACATTACTAATTAGTTATGAAAAAATTAGAATACAGCCATATATTCCTAACCCGTAACGTTGTTTTAATTGTCTGGGTTTTTCTCATCCTACAACACTATGTAAAAAAGAAGCTATACGTGTTCAGTGTAGCCAACCTAGACATGGAGAAAATATTAGATGGGAAATCAAAGCAATACAAATTAATAATAAAATACCTTCAAACGAAGCCAAAAAAATTTATAAAGAAAAAAATCCTACCCATTTTAATAAGTCTTTCGCAGAAATTGCCAAAAACCAAAATAAAACTACCGAAAGAAAGATTGGCAATCCAAGCCAATATTTTATATTATTTTTCGGAAAATCAAAAAATAATAGAGACTAATAAACCCAGCCCTGCTGCAGACAATGGTAAACAAATCAATGTCAATTCCATTGGAGCCCAGACGGCATCCATATAATCTAATTTTTCTCGGCCACTTTCACCAATTCCAGGTACTAGTTGCTTACCGATACCCCCACCTCCTTCTCCCCTCTCCACCGCTTCCACTCCGTCTATCCCCACCGCCCCCAACCTTACTAACCTACAAAACATTTAAAAAATGTATGACATCCGAAAATTTAATCGAATAGAAAAAACATAGCACAATTTGCAGAAAAATATTTATTCAATATAAAGCTGAATCCTGGAAAAAATTCGTGAGTGGAATAAACCCTTCTACAAGTTCTGTCATTGTTTGGGACAAAATCCGAAAACTAACTTCCAAACCCTCTCACCCCCACATTACTATATTAGTCAACGGGCAACTGTCCGATGACCCATCAAACGTTTCAAATACCTTTGCTTACTACTTCTCCGAAACAATACTCCAGACGAAATAATACTCCAGAGGAAATTGAATTTCAAAATAGAACATATGATGACTATAATTTACAATGTGGGAACTCAATATCATACTAGACATCTTAAAAGGTTCCTCACCCGGCCCGGATAATTTACATTATGACATGATAAAAAATCTTTCAAATAGCACTAAAAAATGGTTACTTGAGAACCACAATCACATTTTGCACACCGGCAAATTACCAAATAACTGGCACGATTCAATAGTTATTCCAATTCCAAAAACCGGTAAAGATAAATGCATGCCATAAAGTTACCGCCCAATCTTTCTCACAAGTTGTGTCTGCAAAATAATGGTGCGAATGGTCAACAGAAGGCTAATGTGAATTATGGAAAAGAATAACTTCATACAACCATTTCAATCGGGATTTCCAAAATGTCGATCGACAATAGACCACTTGGTAAGCTTGGAGACAGAAGCCCAGTATGCTTTTATTAATAGGCAGGAATTAATCGTTGTCTTCTTCAATATGCTGAAAGCATTTGACAACATAAATCATTCCATTATGTTCCATAAGCTGTCATCTTTAGGAATCCGGAGACAAATGTTCTTATTTATCAAACAATTTCTGACAAACCGGCATTATAAGTTACAAATTGGATGAGAACATTCCCAAGAACAAGGACAGATAAATGGGGTGTCCCAGGGATGTGTGCTTAGCCCTACTCTCTTTTCCTTGGCTGTAAATGATTTTGGACGTAACTTGCCTAAGGGAGTTAAACCACTTCTATTTGGCGATGATCTAGCCATCTTTTGTCGATCCGGTAACTTACAAGATATTCAACTCAAATTACAGGACGCAATAAACAGAATACAAAACTGGTCAAACAATATTGGCATTCAATTTTCTACAGAAAAGACGAAATGCTTCCACTTTAGCTGAAAACGAAACACACAAAAAGCTAAACCTTATTTTTACATAGCTGTACTTCTTGGGATGCCGATAGATATCTACTTAAACTATACCTGGTATTGATACGTTCCAAAATCTACTACGGTTTTGTCCGTTCACATATGCTAGCTAAGGTGGATACTGTCCATCATGCCGAAATCCGAATCGCGACTGGAGCATTTCGAACTAGTCCTACTCTTATCCTATGTTCTGAATCTGGACTCTCACCTCTTTTATTTAGAAGATCAAAAGTAGCTATAACCTATGCTTCAAAATTATACCCACAGCAAAGACATCCGACACACAAATATATTTTCGATACTAAGTTTTCCACCTCTTTCCGACAAAAACGAAATCCAACGCTTCCGTTATCAGAAAGAATATCCTCAGCTGTATCTTTCCTTAAAACCATAGCACTTAACAAACTCGAAAATAACAATCCATCCTGGATCTCGCCAAGTACTCCAAAAATAATACCGAACCATCTAAATACAAAGCCCACTTTTCCCGCCTTCTCAAAAACATGGCGGACGCTTTAAAAATCTGCACCGACGGATCTAGACCAGACTAATCAACAGCCTCATCTTTCGAAACTAAGGGTTCAACCCATAAGATTAAACTACACAAATTATGTAACATATACACTGCCGAAATTAATGCAATAGCAGCCGTACTCCACTTTTGTACGACTTTGACCCATAATAATATAATAATAATTACAAACTCACTAAGCTCATTAAAAGGCCTAAATTATATGTATTCGGAGCACCCAATAATTTCAAATATCCATTCCTACTTAATAACTCTACAAAATCTAGGTATAACAGTAGACTTTATACGGATTCCCAGCCACATGGGAATTATCAGTAAACAACTGGCCGACCGAGCCGGAAAAGAAGCACTCGCGCTATTTGGGCGTGGTAAAGCATTTTTAACGCCAACAGGTCTAAGTAAATCCCTGGAAAAGGATATAAAAGATAGATGGCAATCCATGTGGAATGAAAGCCTACCGAGTAAATTAAAAATTACAAAAAAAAGAACTAAAGCCTTGGAGCTCATCCAACCGCAAATGTGGTAGGGAAGAGGTCATACTGACTAGATTGAGAATAGGCCATACCAGGCTTACTCACTCCTACCTCATTACAAAACGAGGACCACCGAAATGTCAGTATTGTAACAACAATATCACAATAAACCATATTTTTCAGGAATTCCAATATTTCACCTCACACCTCAATAGTTTTGGTTTAAACCCTGATCCATCAACAACTCTCAGAGATGACCATGTAACTATAGAATCGGTCTTCAAGTTTTCAAAATCAGGAAACCTATTATCAGACTTTTTACATAGAATTAGATAGATAGTAGATAACTAGAATAAAAATCTTAGTTATCAAATCCCTTAGTCTGTATGTATGTTAAAAAAATAAATAAATAAAGTTATAATAAAAATATACATATATATATATATATATATATATATATATATATATATATATATATATATATATATATATATATATATATATATATATATATATATGTAACGACATGTTTTTGAGAAGGCGGGAAAAGTGGGCTTTGTATTTAGATGGTTCGGTATTATTTTATTCTTATTTTCGAGTTTGTTAAGTGCTATGGTTTTAAGGAAAGATATAGCTGAGGATATTCTTTCTGATAACGGAAGCGTTGGATTTCCTTTTTGTCGAAAGGAGGTGAAAAACTTAATATCGAAAATATATTTGTGGGTCGGATGTCTCTGCTGTGGGTATAATTTTGAAGCATAGGTTATAGCTACTTTTGATCTTCTAAATAAAAGAGGTGAGAGTCCAGATTCAGATTCATATGTATATAAATTAATAAATAGAGTTGATGACCAAAGCAGTTTTACGCCACAAAACACGAACGATCGAACCCGTAACTTATTGTGTTAGTGTGGGATAAAATTTAAAAAAATCTGATTCTACAACACATCTAAAAGAAATTCCTTGGTAGTTTGGCTGATTTATTAATTATAATAACTAAGAATAAAGCTTTGTGGTAGCTAAAGTGATTATTAAAAATAACAAAAATTACGCATTAGAAATCTCCTTAAATGCAAGAAATTAAACTAATCAATAACATTATTATAAAGATAAATAAAGTATTTCTTCTTTTAGTGAGATACTTTCATTTTATTTCTTGACAGACCCCCACTAATGGGACTTATGATATAAATGGCGTATCACCATGTCAAGTTCTTGGAATTGTGCTTCTGTAACGGGCCTTTTATCCTAGATTACTGAGAGAATACGTCGCACAAGTTGACCCAAGGAGAAATAATGAATGTTTGTCAAAGGTTTTTATAAACTAAGTTTCCAATTATTTATTGCCATCATGATCTATTTATTTCTAAACTTTTGTTTATTTTTTATTTTTATTCAACGTCACCCTCATGGTTATTTGTTATTTGTAATCTACTTTATTGAAATCCCGTTTTACCTCTAGGTAGGTGCCTTAGGAACTCGTGAAGATGTATGAATAACATCAAAGCAAAACGAGAATGTATTAAAATATCGAAAGGTGGATACAACGAAATATTAGTAAATCGTGCATCCTTCCATGTTTGGGTCCAATATCTATGTAATATAGAGTCAGTGTTATTATAAAGAGAGAAGAAGGAATTTCCTTAAAATACAAGTTTTTGTCATTTTTTTTTCGTTCTAAAAATACTACACAAGCCTGCGATGGTTGTGTTTTTAGTTTTTGATAACAGCTCTGAATTCGAAAATGACCTTTATCTTCTTCCATAACATCAGGATTTTTCGCGAATACAAATTTAAAAATGTGTAAAAAGTTAAAAAATAGTGGAAATATGATACTTCAAAATATACTAAAAAGGTTTTCAATTATAATTTATTCATTTGTTTTGTTCATTCTAATCAATCTTGTATTTTTTTCACAGTCTGAGCTAAATGATTTGATTTGAGACTAATATCAGACCAAAGGAAGTTCAGAATTGCTTGGTTCCAGGTTTAGAGAAAAGTACCTACTAGCAGTTGCTACCTCATACTCCTGGTTTAGGTACAGAAAAAAGTTTTTTTTCCATATTTATTTCCAGATTGCGGATAATTCTGACGTGATGGGAAAAATTAAAGGTCATTTGCGGATTCAGTGCTAAAAAATACAAAGAATCAATTATCAAAATTTAAAAAAAACATGTTACAACCCAAATTTTGCTGGCTTGTGTTATCAGAGGATTCTTTCAGCTTATTTAAAACAATTCTACTGATCCATCAGAATATTAATTGAATAATAAAACTTAATAATCCTTGTAATGATAAAATGTATTTCAGAATATTAAGTGCTTCCGTACTTCAGACCTTGGCAGTTGCCAGTTTACCAAGTTGTGGCATTATTTTTTAAACAATGTATAGAATATAAGATGGGCAGAATAGAAGATATATCTATTGAAAATTTTAAAATTATTAAAAGAAGCAATAAATATATCTTGATGATAGGAGCACATCGAATGATATATTTAGGAATATATCGAATCATAGGAGCACACCTCGAATTGACATGTAATGCTACGAACTAAATAAAGAATAATAATGAAGTGTCATATTTGCTTATCTATTTAACAAATTAAACTTGCCTGGATACTAGATATCACTTCTCTTTTCTACAACTCAAATAAAACACTAGAAACAAATAACACAGTTGACATTTGCAATGCCCCGGCCAAATAACTCCAAGATGGCGGAAAAGCTGGAAAGAATCGAGGGCAAACTAAATTTCATATGTATTTTAGAGGTCATTTTACATAAATCGGGGAGCGGAGTAGCCCAGTGGTAAGGCGCTGTGTTACTATGCTCCCGGTCCCGGGTTCGAGACCGGCTGAGGCAGATAATTATTTATTCTGTTCGGGAGACCCTCCTGGGGATCAACCAGCCTCTATAAAGTGGGTACCCTTAATTGGGGAAAAACCTGGCGGTTCAGCGTGATCTTGGCCAAATCACCTCCTTGCACAACCGTTGGCTTAGAAACAGTACGGTCCTTACCAAGTACTGAACCCTTCATGGGTTGTAGTGGTACAGGATTTAAACATAAATCTCCTACAAAGTACCCAAAAATTCGATCCGCGGAACATGTTTAAAATGGCGCCTGAAGTAACGGCGGGAAATTATTTAAAAACGCTATAACATTGTTGTTATCAGTCATAGAGACGTAAAACTACTTCTATTCGAAGTAAAATAAATTATTTACATACTTTATTTATACCAATTTTACGCTCAAAAGCTCGCTTAGGTGAAAAGTGAAAATAACCGGCGAGAAACATTCTTCATGATTTTTAAATCGGGATTTTGAGTGGAGAAAAATACATTTAATGAAAAATGCCCTGAAATAATTATTATAGCACTATCCATGAAGTTACTATTTCACTGCATATTTTTAACAAAATTCCCCAAATTCGTTCTAGAAATCGGGATTCAAAGCGCGGACCACCAATCCCGCCTGGCTCCAGCCCTCCTTGCACTCCTATTATTTCCCTTAAAATTGTACTAGTTATACTCTTGTGTATTTCTCCAATTTATTTCTAATACAAAATAGTATTATTCCTTGTAAAGGGTATTACATTTTCTACGCCCAAAATGAATTCATAATTGAATTTTACCTCAGCTTACTAATGAAATTGCCATATTTAATTTATTATTTATCCTAAATGAAAATGATGGCAACCTAATAAAAAAAAGTATTACAAAATTTAGAATTAATAAAAAATAGATAAATTGTAGCAATCGTTGAAAAGTTTCATCTTTTTATCTGAGAAATAGTAATCTCCTAAAGGAGAGGGTAAATATGAATTATACATTCGTTTTTGTCAATAAACAGTTTTTATATTTTCGATATTTTTTCCTTTTTTTTAAGCAGTTCGTATGTTAAGTTTAAAATGGATTCAGCAATTTGATTTACTTGTGATGAAGTTGTGATTCCCAACGTGAGTGTATCAGTGGGAGAGAAAGGTTTAAATAACTGAATTAAATCTCGTGAAGTTCGTTGTGGCGATTGATGAAAAATTTGGTACAGTAAGTACTCTACAATTTGGTACAGTAAGTACTCTACAATTTGATACAGTAAGTACTCTACAATTTGGTACAGTAAGTACTCTACAATTTGGTAAAGTAAGTATTCTACATCCAATATATATTTTAATTTCAGGAAAGGATATATTCGCTCCTTTTGGGACAAAATCGAAAATTGCATTGAGAAGCCGAAGAAACAGGTTTGTTGAGAATTACTAGATAAGACGTACCATCGTTTGATTTTAAATGAATCTTTTTTATGAATTTACGAAAACTAACAGATAAATCGAGAAAAAGAAATAAAACGGGTAAAGTCAATGAAACGTTCGTACACTTGCTATGTTTTATCTAGATTTGTTAATGAATTCTAGTTGATGTAAGTAGAGGAGAATTGGGCGAGCTGGGACAGCATTTCCTCCATCCCCTCCACCGCTAACCTTAAGTGTCACGTGGTCTTGCCTCGACCCTACCTTAACCACCACGTGGTCTCACCTCGACCTAACATTAACTATTAGGCCACGCCCCTTTTTTATTCACGTGACCCTAATGCCCCACCATCTTTAGCCACGTGATCCAATCATATGCTCCGCCCACATGTTTCAGTCACCTGAACCATTGCACCCTCTGGTCAATGCTCCACCCGCATGTTTTAGTCACGTGATCCAGTCATGTGACCCGCGGCACCACCCGACCTATGCTCCGCCCACAAAGGCTACCCCCTCCACCCTTTGAAAGTTCAAGTACCCACCTTATATAGCATGAGTGTACCCGGCCACCATTTTGTTTTTTTCTATCGTTTGAGAGACTTAAGGTTTTGTTGATATTTCAAGTACTTTGATATTTCCATTTTGTTTTCCAAACTTCGAAGGGAACAGGTACTAGTAGAGGTGCCTCATAGACGAACTTATGGTATTTTTGGAGGAAACTGTGGTCAGAATTTTGCTCTAACTACCACGATTTTTTTCATATTAGTCACTATTAATACTATCTGTCATCTGATGATGGCAAACATTCTAATATTTCCAGTCACCTATACAAAACCAGACATTTTGATCCTGAGACGATATAGAAATATCTAATAAATAGTTATCATTTCATGAAAGATATCAAACAATTTGAATTATGAAGTGAGGATGGAGCTAATGCCTTCCGTTAATTTTCTGTCTTTTCGAGGAAATATTTAACATTTTGGATTGATTGGAGTTGTTTACCAAAATATATTGGAGTTTTAATGACGTCCAGCTTCCTCCTCTTTATAAAAAATAAATATCAATCTAATAAAAATAAATAAAATCTAGTCTGAGATTGCTATGTTTACCAATAAACACACCTCGGCAAGGCGAAAGGAACTGGGAAAAATGTCTCATAGACGAGATCCGATGCTATTCTTCGTAGAAAGTGTGATCAGCATTGTGTTCTAACTACCTCATTTTCCCTCTATCAGCTACTCATTTTAAAATCCTAGGGTGCTATGAGACACCTCTTAACAATGGTTCTCATCCTGGTGAAGTCCACAAATGTTCTGCCCAACAGAAAGTTAGTGTGCAAAAGCAAGATGGACTCGTTAAAATTGATTGAATTGATATTTGATTAATTGATAAACATACTTCAATGAGGAAACAGGTACCGATAGAGGTGCCTCATGGACGAACTTATGGTATTTTTGGAAAAAGTGTGATCATAATTGTGCTATAACTACCATGATTGTGCTCATATGAGTTAATTTTAATATTATCTATAATCCGATAATGCCAAACATTCTAATATTGACAGTCACCTATACAAAACAAGATATTTTGACACGGAGACGAAATAGAAATATCTAATAAATCGTTAACATTTCATGAAAGAAATCAAACAATTTGAATTATGAAGTGAGTATGGAGAGGGGTTAATATGAATATTTCTAAATTATCAGTATATTTCTGGAAGAATCCTGAATAAAGTTTTGAGTCTCTTAAACAGCAGTAAATATCTGACCAGTTAATGTTTCGCCAATTCGGGCATCATTAGGACTGAAAAAAAAAAAAGCAACATAATATCATACAAATGGGGACCAAATATAGCACATTTTACATCAACATTCTCAGCTAATAGCTAATAATAATGACATCATCTATCCAGATATTATGAAACGGTAAAAAGGCTCTATATCATTGTTTGTAAATGATAAAGAAACTTTAAGGATTTAATATTTAATCCTTTTACGGCGTATTAATTGTTTAAACTATGAGAGATTAAAAATACATATAAGATTAAAAATTGTTTTGTTTATGTTTCAGCGAGATGAGTAATGATAGAGGATTAACAGTTCAAAGTCCATTGTTTACTTTTAAAGGAAGGATTAAGAGATAGAGCATTATTGCGAAAGCTAAATTTGTTTAATTTTTACCGGAAGGATTAACAAGTCCTAAATCATACTTTATGTTTTGGTATTAACAGCTCAAAGTCCAAAAGCTGTTAAAGGGTTAAGAATTAGTATTAAGTTATTATACCGACTCGTGTACTTTAAAAACATTTCAAAGCTATGAAAAGGTGCAACCTCTTTGGCCAGCATGATACCGTCGTTTCGATTTATCGATATATTTGTAAATTTGTAAGTCCATTGATTATACAATCAGAGATTAAAAATACATTGAAGATTAAAAAGTTATTTTGTGTACGTACAAAAGTTAAACTTTTTAAGAATTAGTAGTTCAAACTCCTTAAGCTATTCAAAGATTAAGAAGCCCTACTAATGGTGTTAATTAAAAATTAGTTATAGGAACTTAAAGTTCGAGTATGAATTAATGATTAATTAATATTCATCAATTAAAATTTACTGCATCGTGTTCGTAGTTATTAATACCGACTCGTGCACTTTGAAAATATTTCAAAGCTATGAAGGGTTAAAAGTTAATTCTTTTAAGACCATTATTTATACTATCAGAGATTAAAAATACGTAGAACGTTGACAAGTTGTTTTGTTTATGTTTAAGCGAGATAAGTAAAGATAAAGGATTAACAGCTCAAAGTCCAAAAGCTGTTATAGGAATAAGGGACCCTACTATTTATTTATGTTTTAGAGATAAACAGTTCAAAGTCCAAAACCTGTTTTAGGATTAAGGGACTCTATTATTTATTTATACTTTAGAGATAAACAGTGCAAAGTCCAGTAGTTGTTATAGGATTAAGAAGCCATACTATGTATTTATGTTTTAGAGATAAACAGTTCAAAGTCCATGTTTGCATTTCACCTCGGCATCATCCAACTTGTCTATACATGATCCAACCTGTTTACATATAAGTAAAGATAAATATTGTAAAGGTTATGTAAACATTGAGAAGGTTGCATAAATACGAAAACAATGTAAAGTTTGTGTAACCTTTGGGAAGGTTACAGAGTATAAAGTGGGTACCTAACCTTTCATCGTATAGGTTAAGATTATATAACCATCGGGAAGGTTACAGACTATAAAGGGGATACCTGACCCTTCATCGTATACGTTAAGATTATATAACAGTCGGGAAGGTTACATACTATAAAGTGGGTACCTGACCCTTCAACAAAACATCAAGTCTCTCGAACGGTAGAAAAACAAAATGGCGGGCGGGTACACTCATGCTCTATATGGTGGGTACTTAAAATATCAACAAAACCTTAAGTCTCTCAAACGGTAGAAAAAAAACAAAATGGTGGCCGGGTACACTAACGCTATATAAGGTGGGTACTTGAACTTTCAAAGGGTGGAGGAGGTAGCCTTCGTGGGCGGAGCATAGGTCGGGAGATGCTGCGGATCACGTGACTGGATCACGTGACTAAAACATGTGGGCGGAGCATATGAATGGATCACGTGGCTAAAGATGGTGGGGCGTTAGGGTCACGTGACTAAAAAAGGGGCGTGGTCTAATAGTTAAGGTTAGGTCGAGGTGAGACCACGTGGTGGTTAAGGTAGGGTCGAGGCAAGACCACGTGACACTTAAGGTTAGCGGTGGAGGGGATGGAGGTAATGGTGTCCTAGCTCGCCAAATTCTCCTCTACTGGTGTATATTTTTGTTGATAATATACTAATCTGTATATAGGGATGCGATTGGGCAATCATTGATTATGATTATCCCAAAAATATGTAACATTATAAATAAATATGAATTACATATTTTGTCCTATAAATTGGATACCTTTCCAAGGGCCTGATTTGTGATTACCAATTATTTAATAATTAACCAAGACAATGTTCCTACTTCTAAGTTTAATAATAATGCTAATAACCATAATGCTAATCAAGTTTAATGCTAATTAAATATATAGCAAATATATTCAAATTAATAATGGACGTTGTTACTACAGAAAAACCTCCTTCCTAACATTTATCTTTATTCATCAAAATTAAAGTAATAAATTGTTACAAGAGTTTAACCATGGAATTATTCAGACTAGACCTAGCCATTAACTGTTCTAACATAAATTTCTTATCTGTAATAATTGGTGTTGATGGTCCTTCACCATCTCTCCATCGGGTTCCTCTGCATATCTTAAGTCATGGAGCCAGAGTCAGAACATTTGTCATCTTCAGAGGGAACACTTGTCGTCCTCGACGTCGGCCCTCAAGCGAGATCAGAGAAGAAGTCCCCTTTCCTTGCTTCCTCTGCTTCTGTCCCGCTTTTCTTCCTTGTTCTTCCTAAGAGGGGGTCGAAGACGTTGTCGGTTGGTTGGATCCCCGGCACTGGGCAGTACCTTTTTCGTGATTGGCCAACTAGTTTGATAGAGGGAGGAAATTCTGAGATTTCTGTGTATAGTTCCACCCCTTGTCCGGGATGGGACTATCTCTTCGAATCCATTAGTATCCTCTAATCGAATTTGGTGCTTCCCAGGCCTCCGCCGTTCTTTTGGTATGCCAGCCAGGATCTCAGATTGACTGGTTTCCTAAAGTTGATTACGTCTTCTAGGACGGACCACATCTTGCCTTTGTCACACTGCCCACTTCTCGGTAGGTTTTTAACTTATTAACTTATTTCTTATATCTGAGGGTAAAAGCTAGGTAAGTGTTGTGGTGAATTACCTTCCTACCTGCTGGTCCCTTACCCTACCGTTCGCACCTTGTGCTTGTTATATATAATTTGTACCTAAGAATAATATTGTTCAAAAATAACACCTATATCAATACATATTACACCTCACATTCATAAAATTGTAGAACATTACATCAAATTAAATGATAAATTTTCATTATCTGTCATGTGTAGGACTGATGAAATAAGAGATTTGGTAGCGGCAGAAGGGAAACTTCATCAAAACTGTTATAAAGAATTGTCGCCGTTTTGATCTGAGTTGTGAAAATGCTTTCGCTCATGTTTGCAACTCAATATTGGAAATCTTAGAGTTCGCGCAATTTTCCATAAATGATTTATTAGACTTTATGGAAAGCAAACCGGATTGTAAAAATAAGAAATGGTCAATAAAAACACGAAAATCAGATGAGAGGAATACTTTGAGAACTAATCAATTATTAGCCAAGCTACAGGTTCCAAACTTACGTTGTTATAAAAGAAAATAATAGAAAATTAATAAATGATGAATGCATAAATGAATACCCGATTCACTTTATTTTTTTTTAAATCCCTTTATGCAAAACTTCCATCCGAAACAAATATTTCAGAAGATAAAAAAAAAAAAAAGGTTTTAACAATAAGTAATTCCCTTATCCAATTCTCAAAAGTCAACGAAAGGTTTGGATTAGCGGCCCATTTACATAAAAAATACGAATCGCGAGAACTTAGCAATTTAATCAATCCATTGGAATTTTGTGATTCTTACGAGAGAGGACAGGAGAGGACAATCTCCGAATTTCTACTTCTGAGTTAGCAGATTAGGATCAGCTGGGGCTCATACATTCAAAGTATTTTAAACGAAAGAGGTGTATGGATAAAATTCGAATAAAAATATTTTTTAACTTTGGACATTGCTGAACCGGAGTCCATACATAAAATTAAATGCTTGAGAGATCTCTTTCCATGTGTACGGTCATAAATTTTGTCAAACATAATATCATCTTGGCAAGGATAAGGGAAACATGTCTACAAAAAAAAAAATATATCATTTTCAACCGCTGAGATTATTCTACTACCTTGCCCAAAGTCATCTATAATTGTATTATTAATTGAATTGACAAAGAATATAATCAGGAAAGATATATTAGTGGAACTATAATAAATTCAATTAAATACTTATCTTTTTTTTACCAAAAATTAATAACAGAAGAAAATTTCTTTCTTTTTTTTTTTTTAGGTTTGCTTCTTTATTCACACCTATCAAAAATGTCTGATAATAACAAAGTTATAAGTTTTTAAAATCATTCCCCACCTCTACTTCAGGCCACATTTTGAATATGTTCGTTTCACGGCTCGGATTCATGGGGACTTTGTAGATGTGTGTTTTAATGAGTTCTAAAACATATATGAAATTCAGCTTGCTCTCGATTCCTTCTAACCCAAAGTGAAATTAGACTGGGATACAATGACAAAACTGAAATAAACACCATATTCGCCGAAAGGAGAGAGAGGTCTAAGATCACATGACTTCCTTGAGAATGACCATTTGGTAACTAGATTCGGAAGATAGTAATATCTGAAAAAGGGCAGTGGGTATGGCGTCTATTAGCGTCGGTTATTTTTTACTCTTAATTCTTTATGTCTTGGACTCAGAATTTTATTTTCTAAATCTTTTAATTCTAAAATTGATAGAGAACCATTTAAAAAATCTATTCACTACTTCAAGTAAAGTACTACTTCCGGTTATCCTATTTGAACGAAAATCTAGTATGTTACTTATGTTGACAAACAAGTTTTATATACCAAATTTGAGAATTTTTGCATTTAATACTCGCATATTTGATGAGTCTAATATGATCTCCTAGTAAAATACAGCTTCCGGTTTGCCAATTTGAACAAAAATCTATTATGTTATTTAAATGAATATATAAGTCATAAATTCCAAATTTGAAATGATTTGCATTATATTTGAATATAATTTTTGATGAAAATCTATTATGACCTTCAAGTAAAGTTCCACTTTCAGGGATCACGTAGTAACCAAAAAGGGAGGTGCACATCTTGATTTTATAACAATCCCTTTGTTATAAAATTTCAATTTTATACGGCTAACCGTTTTTGAGTTATTCCAGATACGAACGAACGTACAAACGTACGCACAGACGTCACGTCGAATTGGATTCAGGGATGGTCAAAATGAATATTTCCGTTGAAATCTGAAACCGAACATTTTCGCGATTACAATACTTCCTTTACTGCGTACAAGGAAGTAAAAAGGTAAACAAACCGAAATTCACGGAAACGATTTCCTTCCGCTCGCTATCCTCTTTCCTTCTTTAAGTAGCTTTTAAGCTAATTTTGTGTAATTGTTCGTCCTATAAACTTAATAAATCGTAAAAAAATAAACTTAAAACCTTTGTTGAGAAAATTAAAACTATTTCGGTTTTTTTAGTTGTTTTTTTTTTATCGATCTTTGGAGCTACTAGGACTACTAAAAGGCGCGGGGACCATAGGCAGTTGCCTGCATTGTTAATCCGACCCCTGGCTCTTGGAGCTCCCAAATTTGAGGGTTTTATTTACTTTATTTTATATAAACTCAATTAGTTGTAGGTGGCTGGCAAAATAATTATTGCTTCATTTATTATTTTGTAAGATTTTTTTTTTGAGAAGAAATGAATATTTTTGTTTTATTCTTCGTATTTTCATATTTATTTGTTAGTAATTGTTGTGCTTGATTATTAGTTGTGTTGTTTTCTTAACAAGGATTTTTAATTTTATTTTTACGCTTAATATAAGCAATGCTTATTTTAACTTTCATAATTCTTCATTGAATTTTCATTTTACCCATTTCCATTTTATCATGCCTATGGAAACACAGGCGTGAAATTAGGATTCTAAATTATCGAATCCTTGTCTCCCGTAGCACAAATGTTTCAATAAAATCCCTTTTAGTCAGCCTTTATTGATTTTATATAATATACTGAATTCTTTAGAGATAATGCAACTCTATACCATCATGGTTTTTCACTTGACTGGGTTTCTGTGTCGACGGTTTTCATTCTGATTTGAGGATGTAAATGATATTAAATTAAAAGGCAAATAGAAAGGTAAAGTTAGATGCTAAACTTTTCGAAACTGAACATACTTAAATTCAAGAAATAAAAATTAAATATTCCTACAGTTTATCTAGGAAAAGGAAGTTATAGTTAACGAATCACAAAAAGTGAAGAATTTTAAGAAATAACTTTTATTAATAAGAACGTGCAACGAAGACATCATTCCTATGATGAATTGAATAAAACTATGTTATGTGGTATACATCTACTAGAGTTCGATTCCAGGTCTGCTTACGGGAGTATTACTCAAGAATATGAATTATAGGTCTCCTTCAACAGTTTGACTACAAGAATGTAATCGTAACTGCAAAAGTGATTTATGGTAAATATATCAAGGAATGTTATAGGACTCGTAAGAAAACTATGGTACAATGCGAGGTGCGTTATCCCTTCAACAAAGTGGATATTGATATTGTTAATATAAGTTCTAGGGGAAAGGATCATTTGTCGAAATGAGCTTTGTATTCCCTTAGTCATTCTAAGGGATCTTTTGTACTGTGAGAAAGGCTCCAGATAACCAGTCCTAGGCTATTAGAGATAGCTTTGTCCTTTGAGCTATGGGAAATACCAGTATTTTATTATATCTATTAGTATTGTTAATTAGCCTTATGTGTTAAATGTGAAGAAAGTTATTATTATCAATGTCTACAGTTCATGAGTCTACCATAACTTATGATGCTATAACTTATTCATGTCATAACTTATGATTATGGCTCATTAAATTAATCGAGTATTTTGGGAATTGAAAGAATAAGTAATACTGATATTAATTCAATCACCCGTAACGGTTCAATAAAGAATTTAAAGTGGAAGCGTACATACTCGCAAGTATTATTATATGACATTTGAAAAACACAATGAACCAATACAGAAACTGTTTGCGTATATGATATTTAGGAAAACATAACCCGATTTCTTTACAAACTGCGGTTTTTCTCTCATTCGATCTCAAGACTTTAAATGAATCTTTCATATTGAAGATTTTTTATCAATAGAATTAAAACTTAACAATGGTGAAAAAATGAAATAAAACAATAGTAGTGAGATAGAGAGAATCTTGGCGGGAGCCAGTGCGCAGGCGAAATGCAAAGGATGATGGGAGAAATCCTGTCGTCATAGCTACTGGCAGAAGGGTTTCGGATCTATATGGAGCAGTGTCTTTCATTCTTCGGAGGGGTAAGTTCCGTCCCACGGCACATAATATTTTCGAAAAAAAAAAAAAAAAATATATATATATATATATATATATATATATATATATATATATATATATATAAATATATATATATATATATATATATATATATATATATATATATATATATAAATAAATACATACATACACTAGCTTTTCTAACTTAATTGTCATAAGTATTTTCTGTCGTAAAAAATTTTATTGTTTTTCTTTTAATTTTAAATAGTTTATATTATTAAATTAAAAAAAAAAAGTAATAGCTATTAACCTTTTATTCTATTCACACTTGTTATAAGGCTATATTAAGGATATACAATGTTTTTGTGCATTTCAACCAATACGTTTACATCTATTTGTTATGTAAATAAAGTATTTCATTTATACAATATATTATTTGAATTTTTTAAATATATTTTATGGTACTAGTTTCATATTTTAACTAATGCCTATATCATAATTTGCTAAAGGAGAATTTATGCATATAATTCTTTTTATTTTTTGTTTTCATTCAAAAAGATGCGTATAGATTTTAATGTATAACCACCGGATATTTTGTCAAGGAAACCTGAAAAGAACGAAATGAATTTTAACATTCACACAAAGGATTGGGCATTTATGATGGTCCAACAGATTAAATTTTAATTTAATTTAATATGCACTATCCAAATAACTCAAAGCAAGGAGTAAATTACCTATAAACAATAAGAGAGGTGACGAGAAACAAAACCAAAAAAAAACCATTACAGAACTACAACTGTAATATTATGATTGGTTTTGATATTCGTACAAAAATGCAAAATAACTATTGATTAGTTTCTGACATCATTCTTCTCCATTTAATATTCCCCATCCTTATTTATTTCAATATGAAAAAATAAAAACCAATCACTATTTAAAAAGGAATGAAAAAAAAGTGTTAAATTTAAAATAGAACAAAAATCATCGACCAATTTCTACTTTTTTTTTTATCAATACTTTAAATTTCTTATAAGAGATTATAAAAAAAAAATTTTTTATTTCACTTCCGACTATTCCACGCCACTTTTGAATCCAGTATTAATTAATTTATATTTAATGGACACGGATAAACGGATAAATCTAGTACTTTCAAAAGATTGTCTTACAAATAGCAACTAATTTACAAATATTATTAAAAATTTTATACATTTATTATGCAGAAGTAGACCATATAATTCTTTACCGCAATTTGTTTTTTTAATAACTAAGACATTTGATGAAAAAAATGATGTTTTTAATTCTTACTAATTGATTTTATTCAAACGATGGTACCAAAATTGTCAAATTGTATTATCATGCCTGTATCATTGTAGTTAAAATTGTAAAACTTATAAAGTAAGGAAAACATATATGAACATATTTCAATTTTAGGAAAAATCTTTTATTTATTTTATTTTGTAATTGTTTCACCAATTTGAAAAAAAAAATAAATTAATAAAACTTATATTTATTTTAGAAGCCAGAAATGAAGACACAACAAAAAATTCAAAAAATACTTGAATACTACTATGAGGGATTTAATTCAGATAAGAAAAACATATATGGTCCACCTAAGTAAATTTGTATTGCATGATTTTAACTCTTACTGTAAATCAGTGTTAAATAATCTTTCAGGGCAAAAACGTGACTGGAAAAAATAAAATAAATTGTCTTCAACAGCTTGTTTGCGAGCTATAATTAACATATAAAAGGTTTCAATTTTCGAAACATAGTGAGGAAAGTTATACTTATAAAGTTATACTATGAAAATAAATCCAAAATGATAGAAAAGAACGACAGAAAGTTTCCATAAAGATTTAACTATTACTACTCTGATTTTATAATATCCTGTTATTCCCCGCCAGCGATTGGATTTATTTTTTTGGAGTTTCTGTCACATCATGAATTCTGAACGATAAGAATTTATTTACACAAGTTTCTATTTAAAATGAAAGTACTATAAAAACAATTTAACATAAAAAGAAGGAAACTAAAAAGACTATAATGCGCAAAAATATATGTTTACAAACAAATTGAGTTTCAGAAAACTGTGTGACCTTTGGTGATAAAATCAAGTTTTATTGATCAAGTTCGGGTGGCCATAAAACTTTAACAGAAAGTTTAGCGCTGGCTCTAAATGCCATACCCTCAGTGAAGGATAATGGGGGGGAGGGGGGATGTCCTCAGATAGGGCTCATAATGTCATAGTCATAAACGAGATTTCAAATGCTCAGTTTAAAAAAACAAACAAATTGCTACATAAGTTATTATAAAGTGATGTTACGAAATAAATGTTATTTTAAACATGATATTTTAAGAAAATATGAAATTATATTAATACTGGTCTTGTCTAAATATTATTAATTGAATTATATAGAATTAAACGTGAAATTTTTGGTAATTGCCAAATTCTTTCTTGAGTTGGAATATTTTTTCTTCTACAGTAATTTTTTTTCTATACGCAGGATGAGGCAAAACATTTTCTCCATGCAGTTCCGATGATTTTTCCTAGGTCAAACGAGAATACAAAATGGCTTGGTTCCTTGGTTGACCAAAGCGTGGTACTTTGCACTCAAAAACGAATAAACTCTTTTTAACTGTTCAAAGTTCCTACTACGGCCGATAAATCACGAGTAGTTGCATGTGGGTCCTGGTTCACACATTCTAGAAAGACGTCATCATCAAACACCGATGGGCGACCTGATCTGGGCTGTGCGACAGTATTTCGATGGATAATTGACTCTCCTTCTATGGCACAAATTTCTTCAGCGGCTGCCTTTGCGCTTAAACCTTTTTTCCAGTAATGTCTCAAAAGACTGCGAATCACGATTTCTTTCTTCTGACATTGCACGTGCGTTTAAAAATGTAAATGATCCCATAAAGCCAACTCAAGTCACGTGGAATTAAAGGATTAGTCAAAGTAAACATTGACATAAGTAGTAGGAACAAAAACATTCTCATAGGATTAATAATGAGAGCCGGAATTTAGGGTTGTGTTCATGCACAAGGACTTTTGTATCAACCTAGTGATAAGTACCATATTACATACAAATTTTGTTTGAATAATTATATAAAAATGCAATAAGTTGTAACATATTTTTCGATACAAAAAATTAGGTTGGCATCCCAATAGGATGGCACCCCGATGCGGCGCATCTTTTGCTTATAGGCTAGGGCTAGGCCCTGCATGAAGCCTACACCCCTCAAATCCTGATTTCTTCGATTTCCTGGATACCTACATCCCATACTACAATAAAATTTGTAACTCTGTAATAAAATGTCATTCATTCCGGTTCTCCTATTCCGATTATCTAGCATTAGAATATCGCTCTTAAATTTTTACTTCCTACATTGATCACAGAAAGATTGAACAAGGACGAATTTCGTTTATTTCGACCTGATAATAAATTGGATTAAAAAACTACAACAACAATGCAACAATGCTTCCACGACCTATTAGCGAAGATAAATCCTAACAAATCTGAACAATACCTTCACTCTACGTAGAAAACTTACTATCGTCTGCTGTTTCGTGTCTTTTACTTATGTACCACTGAATACTGTGGAATGAATCCGTTATCCTAGATTCCAATTCAACTTATTCTAACTCGCTCCGAGAGACTCACATTGATCCCTTTGACATAAAAGTATGGTGATCAATCAAACCATCGGATCCTCCCTATATCAGATCCTTTCAATCTAAAATCCCTTGTAAAATCCTTAATGCCCCTCATTATGTCAAAAATGAACTCATTGCCTTAATATTCCATTTGTAAATTACGTACCAAATATGCCTATCTGTCTTTTCACAACGAATTACAGTATCACTCACATCATTTAGTACCTAAACTCTCGTCCATTACTTTTCAGGACGTCTGTAAAACAATTGGCCCGGTGACTTTCTGATTTAATAGCTCTACATTTGGATTTATACTGAAGTGGATAGCTTTTCCACATGCCAAATTGATGTCGTTTATTTCGTTTTTTTCGTGTATCGAAATTCGTTATCGAAACGTGTATAAACGTTTAATGATCAAAAAAACATGTGAACAAGTTAGAAAAAATTGGGTTCATTTATGCCCGGGACACGCGTGTTTAACGGAAATACGTCGGCTTTAATAAAATAATTTTTAATAGACATCATGGCATTTTCAACACTAAAAAGTCCTTCTTGGTGTTCTATTTATGGTGAAAACGTTTTCATGTCTCAAGGATCCAGAGAAAAAAAAATTATAAAATGCAGGAACGATATCTGAACACTTAGGCTTTGACACGGGAGCGATTATATGGGGAGTACACTTGGCCAAGTCTCCCCCACGGCAGATATATCCGCACTTTTGTTGACACGCATTGACGCATTGATTTTTTGTCTTCCCAGCACCGCTTCAATTGACAATATGGTCTAGACCGATGCCAAAAAAATTATTATTATTTGAAGAAAACTTTGATTACAATTTTTGAGTTCTTATACTATTAACATTACAAAAAAATAAGAGTCTGCCAGTCGAAGATCATGCTACCTGAAAAAATGGCGGCCAAAAAACTATAATTCCTAAACGGTGCATTGTATCGAGAAAAAAAAACCATAGGATATTAAATTGAAAAACATCAAATTCTGCGTCTAATGATTGCCACAACATAATAATT
The DNA here is from genome assembly GCA_948150685.1 of Rhaphigaster nebulosa. NCBI lineage: Eukaryota > Metazoa > Arthropoda > Insecta > Hemiptera > Pentatomidae > Rhaphigaster > Rhaphigaster nebulosa. Next base: position 174,725,193 of record OX411307.1, read on the forward strand.
TGGTTAACTGGTGTAGTCGAAAACCACGGTCATAAACGACGATTTTGTCAAAACAGACAGTGAGAATACTATATATGAGTCTGCAACCGGAAAATGAGTTCTTTATGAGAAAAACTCATAGGACTAAAGTTGTAGAGCATCAAATTCTGCGTCCATTCAGCACATTTTTTTTTTAAATTCGGTCAAGTACACTTCGAAATTCAACTAACACTCAAACCTCGTGAACGTTAAATAATAAAATAGTTCTAACTTCAAGTCCTCACAAAAAAGACAGAGAAGGGTGCTGCCGTTCCTTCCACTGAATCACTCCGGGGATCTCGCGGACCACCGGTTGGGAGCCACTGGTTCAGAATATGAGCAGCCAATTTCAACTTTACTAGTTCCAATAGATCTATTATCGTCGCTAGTGTTTGGTGAATACCAAGAAAGAGAATCACCAATAATAAGACTATTATTTCTGTCAATTCTCACTACATCCTCCCTTATTTTATTTTATTTGTTGGCTATATTTATGTATTGCATTCTGAACCGGTATACCTTTTTGGAAGTTTTCTTCTACTTTTCTGAAGGACCGGATCAACAATGTAGGCAATTTAGGCAATTTAACTACTTATGGATCCCGCGTCTCCTAAGGGCCCTGAGCCGAAGTAGTTTTAATTTGCTTTATAAAGATTTTAAGTTTGTTTTTGGATGACGAACAATTAAACAAAATAAGATTAAAAGATATTTAAGGGGGGGGGGGAGGAGGGAGAGGAGTGAAAGGGAATCGTTTCCGTGAATTTCGGTTTCTTTACCTTTTCTCCTTTCGGAGTATATAATGTTGATTTCAATTTTGTCATTGCAATTGTCGACTGCGTTATATGTTTCTAGTGCTTTATTTGAGTTGTAGAAAAGAGGAGTGATATATATAATCCATCTAAGTGATTTAATTTGTTAAATAGATAACTAAATATGGCATTTCATTATCTGTCTTTATTTAGTTCATAACATTATAATGTCGACGATTCGAGAATGTTCCCTCATCATCAGGATATATTTCTTACTTGTTTTAATTGTTGGCAACATTGATATTGGTGTCAAAATATTTCCAGGGCAGACGTCAGCTGAGCCCGGACGTGGAGCAAAATAGTGCATAGCCCCTCTCCCCACTTAATATTTCATGTTATAAATTATGAACATGTACAAATAACATTAAAATTTCACTTTCCGAATTTTTTTTGTTGCAAAAAATGATCTCGTCATTGTTTATGGAAGCAGCTCGTTTGTGCTCTGTGGAGATTATATCAGATTCGTAAATCTTTGTTGAGTAATCGTACTTTTATCATTATAGACCAGTCAGTTGAGGGATTGTATTATAAAAAAGGTGGGGTAGATTTTTTTATTTTTCCAATTTGTTTGTACGAGTGCATGCATCTAAAAAACAAAAATCCTAATACGGATGACCTTTGGAGTGCTATTGGCAGCCTAAAAACTTCAAAATTTAAGAACTTTTTTGGGTATTGCGCCTAAGATTCCTAGAGGTTGCATTCAATCGAAAGCTTTATAGCATGGTAAATTACAGAACATTAAATTTTACGTCGAATGAACGCCACAGAATAATAATTAGGTTAGGTTATTACTTTTTCAAAAACTGAGACTAAGTGCAATAAATGTTTTTATAACTTGAAAATGAGTACTCTAAGAGAATAGTTATGATTTTATGAAAACTCATAAAATAAATGTTGTTGAGTATCAAATTCTGCGTCCACCTCTTGAAATCGGCAATCCCCCTATCTCTGGCAATTGGCTTATTAGTCCAGTAGAGATATCATTTTGTATTGCAAAAGGTGGAGTCATTTTGATTTACAGGTATGTTTCATGTATTGCCCATCTTGTGAAAAATCCAAGTTTTCGATCTCTTCCATCTTAGTATGGCGGACCTGGTTGGGATCGGTTCTTTTAATTAAATACAATTTAATTAAAAGTTACGTACCTACTTGCTAAATTTAATTTATTATTACCAATATTGAACTCAATGATGGGAGATGTTTCTGTCACAAATTAGATATTAACTCTATAATTTACTTCATTGTGACTATATTTTTGTTCATGCAATAAAGTGTATTGAATTAAAAAGAGGAAAGGGGCCCCGAGATTTCCATTTCCTAGGGACCCCTACAGGCCTTAATCCGGCTCTGCTTTTCTGTTGTCCTTTATCAATCTCCTCTTTCTCGTTGTCATTCTGAGTTTTTTCTTTTTCCGGTCTCGGTTCCTCCGCTTCCGAGTTTTCAGGCTTCCAACCGTCCTCATGTGGTTTATCGACGGCGTTCGCCGGTTCTTCTACCACCAATACTTGTCTCCTGAAATTTTTCCATACTTTCAAGCTTTCCGTCTACTTCCACTTTTATCAAGCCTCTGCGGTTTTTTATTTATGTATTTAACCTTCTGCAGGATCGACTATATAAAGCCTTTGGTGATTCGCTATTTAATGGCCATGCCGTGTTTTGTTGGATCAGTTATCCACACTTTTTGACTGCTTGTTAATGGTTGTAAGACGCCTGTTCGTTTCCTCTTGTCAAAATTTATTTTGTGTCTTCTCTTGATGTGCACATCCTTATTTTAATTTTTTTTTAATTTGCTTTCTATTAATTGGCTTGGCTTATTGTTGATTGAAAGAAGAATTCACCTTAAATGTCTTCCATAGAGCAACTCCGCAGGGCTAGGGCTTTGTTCAGATGGTGTTTTTAAATTCCAGCAGTGCCAGGTTAACGTCTGTAATAATGGGAACTGCATATCTTGCAAAAATGTTTTTAGTCTCCCCATGACTCCTTCTGATGTCAAACTATTCAGCTCTAGAAATTTCAACTAACTCAAGAAATTTAAAGTAATATTCTTGAACTACTAAGTGCCATTTCAGAGGCTCTGCCCTGTTCGTTCTATTCACTCAGCATACTGTACAGTTAGAGACCATCCTTTTGATTTCCTCTGAACACCCTCGACACCAATCGGATACATTAGCTCTTCTTCTTCACTTGACAATGCCAAAATTTTCTCCACAATTTTTCTTCAGCATCTTGGCTCTTTACTGCGGGTAATGAATAATCTGGTTCCCTTGAGTAAGAGACCCTTTTGCACGTTAAAGTTCTCATTTCTGTTGTCTAAGAATGCATGTTTAATTTCCTGGCACTCTGGGTCTTCTTCCTGAGCCGCTTTAATCTCTTGGAGTTTGACATCGGAGCAGGGTAAAACTTGTACAATACTATTTACTAAAAGCTTTAACTCTTCCTCAAGTGCATCTTCCTGTGAATCTGGACTAACTATTGGATCTCGTGATAATATGTGTGGAGTAAAAAATTGTTAACCAGGGGTGTACTGGATTTTATAATTGAAGTTGAGGAGCCTTATTCTATAACGCTATATTCTTTCTGATAATTCTGCAATTGGCTTTACCCCCAGTAATTCCACTAGTTATAATTTTTTCCTGACACTAGGAAATCGTGTTCCTTATTCACACTCCTTCCGTAACATGTACGATCTGAGAATTGTTTTTGATATACCACAGGTCCAGAGTGTACTCCGAATGGTATTTTTTTAAAAAAAATATCTGCCAAAGGGATTTATAAAATTTGCCACTTGCCAGCTTTCCTCGTGAAGCGGCACCTGCCAAAACCCGTTTGATGCGACAAAGAAAAAAAATAGTGCCATCTCTCCCTCTTTATACTTTTATTTAGCTCAGTATAGTCTACTCAATGTTTTACCTTGTCGCTCTCTTTCCTCGGAAACTATTAGTGGTGCGCACCAGTCCGTGGTCTCTATGATCGGCTGTATGATGCCCTCCTGCATCATACAGCTGCATCCACCTCTGGACTTTTTCTCTTAATAGCAAGACTACTCTCCGAGGAGCTGTAATTGCAAAGGGGATCGCCTCCTCTATCAACGATATTTTATAACTCTCTACCTTTATCGTGCCAATTTTAGAAAATATTTCTGAAATTTTCTGAAGGTATATCAAAAAAAATTCTCAGATCGTACTGAAAATTCATGGAATATTTTCTGCTACAGTGCTTGGTCGGTATCATCAACATTCAGTCTAATTAGGTCTAAATTAAGTAGGGATTACGAGCTTGATTTGTTATTATAAATTTGGGGGAATCCCAATTCATCGGCAATGTAACTATTCAATGAAACAATTCAAGGACAATAGGCGTTTCCATCCCGTTCGAGACATGTGTCAGGGTGATGAGGAACGCCGACCCACTTTCCATGCACATATGGATATTTTAAAGGAGTACCAGGCCTATTTGTTGAACATTTTATGGACGGATTAGCCGATGTTCTCCAACAACAGGCTCTTCAACAGATAGAATTTCCGAACATGTATAAGGATTTTGTACTTTTTGCTTTTCTGCCCATTTTTCCATTTTCTGGGAAAAAAGGGGAAAGGGTATTTAAAAAAAAGTAATAAATAAATAAAAAAATAATAAAGGCTTCGTAAACCCTAATGTTCAATGCCCATACCACATTTCGCTGTGTACACCGAAAATTGTACTATTCCAAATACGCATAATCAGCCCGAACACGATCCTCGTTTTTCAGCCCTCATTGATGTTTAAATGATTCACTTCACGAGCAATGCTAATTTGAATGCATATATATATATATATATATATATATATATATATATATATATATATATATATATATATATACATATATATTTAAAAGAAAAAATATATAGAAGGCAGTTGCTGTTTAGACTTCGGCTGGAAAGGTCGCAGAGAACTTCCTTCCAGAGCTGAAGATAAGCTTTCTCTCTTATTACATTTACTATTTGCTGCTTTTTTCTCTATATCTTTATAAAACTATTTTTTTTTTAATTTTGATTTTCAATTTTCTTTAAATTTCCTTATTTTTTTATTTTTTCTCTTTAATTCAATTGGAAAATGGGCAGCCTCAGGACTCCGCCACTTTCCAGGAACTAGCCCCATAACTAAAAAATGAAATTGGGCTCTGGGTAAAATTAATTACACCCCGACAAAATTATTCCCCAAAGTGCAGAAAATATTATACTTAATTATTTAATAGTAAAATAGAAGATCTCACAGATCTTCAGCTTATAGCCGCTCATTTCTTATTCGTTCCTCGATCCTCTGGAATTCCCTTGCTCTTGAAATTCGCCGTGCTCCTTCCCTCCGTACTTTCAAATCCCTTCTTTTTTCATACCTCCTCCACAAACAAATAACACTGAGGATTGATTATAACCCAGGTTATAATTAAATTTTAATTTCATAAAATATGGATACCCATATAATGTGGACCTGAATACAATATATGTATATATTATTTATGTATATGCATTTTCATTAATATGTAATTTTAATTATTGTAATTACTATTATTACAATTTATTTGTATAGTTAATTTTGTTTGTTTTTATTTTATTGAAAAAATGTTAGAAAGTATATTTTTACTTCTGTATAAAGTATTACTTAATTTATTGTATTCTGCTTTCTTGTAGTTTTTTTCTTTTTTGTTTCTGTTCTTTGTACTTTTTAACGATAACAATTTTTATTTTTTCTCATTTTATAATACCAGGCTCAGAATAGTATTATGCATTCATTATGTAAATGTAAGTTATTCAAGGGGACATTAGTCCCAGAATAAAGTTAAATTTTCTTTCTTCTTTCTAAAAGCAATCGCTCAAGAATACTTTAAAAAAACCTCTCTATTTTTCATCCAGAAGGTAACCACAAATCTGATGGGGAACGTAAAAAATGTTAAAAAAATTGGAATTTGGATCTTTTATAATACAAACATTAAATTGACAACAGTTAAATAAGCTATTATCCAATACAGACTTTGAATCTGAATCTGAATTATCCAGTGCAAATAACACCACAAAATACTTTAAATTATTACAAGGGGGTGATCCGATGTTATGATTTTCTATATATGGATATAATGGAAATAAAAAAATAATTAACAGCAATAATTAAAGACATAATAAGGATTAAATAATAAAAAGTAAGGGTAGTAAAATATTAATTCATAACTATGCTGTAACTTTTCCTTCTCCGAAACGTCCAGAAACATTGGTATGAATTGGTAAAAAAATAAAAAATAATAAAAATTGGTTATGAAATTGTTTGAGTGCAATTCATGTATCGTATATACCAAACCCACTGCGTTGTTTTAATTGTTTACATTTTTCTTATCTTACAGCGCAATTTAAAAAAGAATCCGTATGTGTTCATTGTGGTCAGCCTAAGCATTCAGAAAACATTGGATGCAATTTACCAGCTAGATGTATTAACATTAACGACTCACATAATGCCCTTAATCGCTCCTATATCGCGTTCAAAATGCAGTGCTGCTACACGAAGCAAAAAAATATACAAGAAAAAAATCCTACCGTGTTTAATTTGTCTTTCGCAGAAATAGCAAAAAATCAAAATGAAACTATTGAAAAAAAAGATGTTGCTGTTCAGGCCAATATTTTGTATGATTTTTCAGAACATCAAAAAATAACAGACTAAGAAAATCGTAATGACATTAATGAGATTATAGCTTATTCAAGTGGAGCTCCCATGCGGCATCCACGAGCTCAGACCGATCGGTCACCCGACCACTATCGCCTGTCTCGGATATTTACAACTAACTCCCTCGTCCTGTTTTTTATTGGGTACCCGAATGGCCATAATTCTCTATTGAGATCCAAGGGCATTAACATGCAGGGTAAAATTATAGAATTTTTTTTAGACATTTCTAATCTTCTCCTACTAATCACTGGCGAGCCCATCTTTCTTAGCTCCAGCTACGGAACTTATTCAGCCCTTGACCTCTATTTCTGCAGTTCTACATTATTTAATCCTATAGATTTGACAGTTTTTCCCTATTTGTATACTAGTGACCACTTCCCACTATGTATCAAATTTACAAACATCAATTCCTTTCGCGTAAATCCAAGATGGGTGTTAAGCCGAGCTAATTGGCCTCATCAACTCAGATCTCTCCATTCGATATGAGCATTGGCAAACGCTGCGAAAGCATTACAAATCCTAGCAGCTAAACCATCCATATTTGAGAGATCGGTTTTTGTGAGAAAAAAAAAAACGGTTACCGGTTATTCCGGTTATTTGACCTTCAATTACAACCGAGCAATTTTAACCGATACAAATAACCGGTTTTAGGAAAAACGGAGAAAAAAAAATGTAAATGTATTGTAATGTTTCATTTGTTTTTTTGTTGATGAATTTCGCGTACTGTATTCATTTTGTCTTAGGCCACAAAGCTATCATTCAATTTTCAGCATTTTTTTTTTGTATTTCAAAGTAGAAGTTAAAGTTGTTTTTTTTTTACATAATTTATTTTCTATCGGTTTTTCTCCGTTTTTTCTGATTTTCGGATTAAAAAAAAAAATTATAACCGATAGTGTAATAAAACTGATAAAAAACAGTTATTCGATATCAAATAACCGGTTATTGGTTATAACCGACCGTTTTTCGACATCCCTAATTCATACCAACGGCCTCAGCCTCACCAAGAAAACCGCTTGTTCCACGGTTTAATGATGCTTGTAAAAAAGCTATTAAAGATCGTCGTAAAGCATATAAAAAAATCCAAAAATGTATGACGTCTGAAAATCTGATTGAATATAAAAAAATTAATTTCGGAGTTCACTGCAAGGCTCGAAATTGTTATTGAACTTTTCAAAAAGTTCCGGTTAAACCGTTTTACAAGAACTTTTACAATTGAAGTATTAACTTAAAAGTTCTTCACAAAAGAACCTTCTGATAAACAATTCCTTAAGAACTTATGTCATTAACAGTTTTTGACAAAAGTTCTGTTAATATAAGTTCTTGCCAAATTTTTTTTTATAAAAGTTCTGTCGATGGAAGTTCCACTAGAACATTAAAATATAAGTTCTCAAATATAAGTTTTCATATACTTATGGTATAAAGCTTGAGAGGGATATTCAGGAGGTGGAGGAAATCTTGGGAGACAGCAGCATTGTTGAAAAAAATAAAAAATCTTATAACAAAAAACAGATAATAAATTAAATTCGAAATAAAAGAAAAAAAAGAAAAATAATTACCTTTTTATTTAATATTAATTTTTTAATTTCAATAGAAAAATTAATTAAATCACTTACAGAATGTTTATTTAAAGAAATAGCATTTTAAGATAAGAAAACCTTTAAGACACAATTTTACAAGTATTTTATACATTTAATTGGCAGAAGCTATAAAGGAAGAATTAATGGCCATGGGATTCCAGGTTCGTCAGGTAATCAATATATTAATATAAAGAAAATAAAGAACAGCCGGATGGCAAGAACAAAATAGTCTTACCACTATTATATGTTGACCTTGACCGATCGCCCGGGGTTGAAGCAATTTATGAAGTCACGCACCTATACTATACCAGTATAATTGTAGAAAAACCCTATAACAAGCGGGAATTAGTGCAATGCCATAACTGTCAGGCCTATGGCCACACTAAACATTATTGTCACCACATGCCTAGATGTGTCAAATGTGGTGACCAACACAAATCTGAGGACTGCAGAAAATCCAGGCAAACACCCGCAACATGTGCACAATGCCGCCAAGGGCACCCGCCTGATTACAAGGAGTGTCGGACTTATACGATTTTAAAATCAAGGATGCAGGTAGATCCTGAACAGGAAGAGACATCTAAGCCACAAAGGTAACCATCCAGAATTGTGAATACAAGAGCATCCTATGCTCGAATATTAGGAGAGCCAGAAGAAATAACACAAACTCAGGCCCTGCCACAAGAACAACCTCAGCCTCAATGATTCCGATCCCAACCTCAACCCCAACACCCACATCCCTCCATCCCACAACAAATGACGTCGGTCTCTCTCCTCTAACTTATTCCTCCTTCCAGTCCATACTTTCCTTTAAACCACTACCGTTAAAATTCCAGCATCACTTTTTCCTATAACAATTGTCAGTTGACATCCGCATGATGGTATAGAAGGATCAATCTAATTAGGGATTGCTAATTATTTGCCACTTCTATAAATTTGTTTTATTGAAAACTAGTTTCGAATGTTATGCATTCATCTTCAGTTCTAAAAACACACAAAAAATTCAAAAATAAGCAATTCAAAATATAGTTTGGTATTATTATACACATTAAATTAGTTGTAATATAAATCAGTATTATAAAAAAATTATGAATTATGAATTTAATTAAGACAAGAAATCAAATACATGTTGGTACTCACCAAGGTTTAAATAGATCATATCAAACAGAAAAGTTTGTACTGGTTCCTTCTCGCATTGAACTAACACTGAAAGAAAGGCAGGTAGGATGTTTATAGGTAAACGGTTTAAGGGTCGGGGTTTTTCCAGTAATGTCGATGAGTAATTTGTTTTTCTGTTATAGATGGGAATAAATTTAAGATTGGATTATTGGAGATATTTATTAGGCCATTTAAGCAAAAATCTGGATTGGATTTGAAGAATTTTATTATTTCAAGTGCTTCATGTATATTTAATTTGAGGCTGTTTTCAATTTGATGTATTAATTTAACTCCTGAATCTTGAAATGAATTGCAAAGTTGGAATTCTCTGTCTTATTATTATATGCACGTATATGTTCCATTAACCTGATTTAGCGATCTTCCAGTTTGTATTTGACTGCACAATCATTACAATTTACTATACTCCGCTTTTTTGGAAAAGGTCTATTTTGTCTTTAGGAGAAGAGAAATATGAGGCTAGGGTTTTTTCTATTTTAAATGTAGGATTTAATCCTAGTTTTTTCAATTCATTTCCGACTTGCAAATAGACATCAAATTGTTTTCACAAGTATCCCACCACTAGAAACAATAGAAATTTTAGAACAGTTAATCTTCCGATCGATTCTATCACCGCTAGAAAAACTAGACCTTTGCAATTTTATGTCTATTTGCATAAACCATCATTTTTTTAATTTGATGGAAAATTCTTCAAACAGGAAGAAGGCTTACCGATGGGCTCCCTTCTCTCACCCCTTCTGGCAGATTTATTTATGGACAAATTAGAACAAACAATTATTGATCCAAACAATTCTGAACTAGCTCAACATATCGTATACTGGTATCGGTATGTAGATGACATTATATGCCTATGGTCTGGTACGACAGGACAAATAAATAATTTTTTAAAGGAAATAAACGAAATTCACCCCTCGATTAAATTCAGAGTAGAACTGGAAAAAAAGCAAAACCATAAACTTTTTAGATTTAGAAATCTCATTAAAAAACAAACATCATGAATTTGGAATTTACCAGAAACCCACCCACACGGATGTCGTTATAAACAAGGAAGCCAGGAGACCGTTAGCACATAAACTCGCAGCCTTTAATAGCATGATTTACCGTCTTTTGAACGTATCATTAAATGAAAATAACTATAATAAAGAAATTGAAATAATATATTCCATAGCAAAAAATAACGGGTACAATAAAACCACTATCAATTATATTTTTAAAAAACAAATACATAAAAAGACAATTAATGATATCTATTCAACAACCCCCGAAGATAGGCCCATCCCGAAACATTATGTTTTGATTCCATATTACGGCCCTATATCCACCAAAGTTCGGAAATGAATTGAAAAAAACTAGAATTAAACCCTGCATTTAAAATAGAAAAAACCCTAGCCTCATATTTCTCTTCTCCTAAAGACAAAATAGACCTTTTCCAAAAAAGCGGAGTATAGTAAATTGTAATGATTGTGCAGTCAAATACAAACTGGAAGATCGCTAAATCAGAGATTAAAGGAACATATACGAGCATATAATAATAAGACAGAGAATTCCAACTTTGCAATTCATTTAAATGAAAAAACTCATAAATTCATCAAAGACTCAGGAGTTAAATTAATACATCACGTTGAAAAAAGCCTGAAATTAAATATATATGAAGCACTTGAAATAATAAAATCCTTCAAATCCAATCCAGATTTTTGATTAAATGACCAAATAAATATCTCCAATAGTCCAATCTTAAATTTATTCCCATCTATAACAGAAAAACCAATTACTCACCGGCATTACTGGAAAAACCCCGACCCTTAAACCGTTTACCTATAAACATCCTACCTGCCTTTCAGTGTTAGTTCAATGCGAGAAGGAACCAGTACAAACTTTTCTGTTTGATATGATCCATTTAAACCTTGGTGAGCACCAACATGTATTTGATTTCTTGTCTTAATTAAATTCATAATTCATAAATGTTTTATAATACTGATTTATATTACATCTAATTTAATATGTATAATAATACCAAACTATATTTTGAATTGCTTATTTTTGAATTTTTTGTGTGTTTTTAGAACTGAAGATGAACGTATAACATTCGAAACTAGTTTTCAATAAAACGAATTTATAGAAGTGGTAAATGATTTATCAATCCCTAATTATAACAATTGTTGCAGCATATTCCCCTCCTAAAGAATCTATTTCCGAATCTCAGTGCAATTCCTTCCTTTATTCCTTAGGACACCATTTCCTTATAGGTATAGACTTAAATACAAATTTAAGTAAGCACTGGAACCTCTTCCGCCAAATAATAACAGATTCAAAAGACCTCAAAGTGTCCCTAAAAACTCCTCAAGGCCTTAATGAAACTGTAAATTCCTACACCACCTTGATCCAGCAAGCAGTCTGGAATGCATCCTCACCCCCCCCCCCCCTTCACCAAAATACCGCCAAAAGAATCCTTTACCTCAATACGTTAAAAACCATGTCCATTCCAGACGATGTTCGAGGACATTCTGGCAACGAACAAGGCATCCTGATGATCGGAAACTATATAACCATAACCTAAATTAGTTAAAAAGAACTTGTCCACCTATAGGTCACAATCCTATAACTCCTACCTTTCTCCACTATCTGCTTCCGATAATTCCCTCTGCAATGCAACAAAAAAAATTCTAAAATACCAATCTATTTCCCATCCTCTCCGACGTGATGATAGATACTGGACTTCATCAGATGGGAACAGAGCAGAGGAATTTGTCAAACATCTTTTCAACATATTCATTCCCCATCCTCAAATCCACCCCATCCATACTGCTAAGGTCAAGGAATTCCTCTCTTCACCGCTTCCTCTCTCTTTATCTCCCAAAGCTGTCTACCCCTGTGAGGTCAAATTCCTTATAAATAGCTTCAAACCCCAAAAATCCCCTGGATACGATCTCCTCACTTCCCAGATTCTTCGCCAACTTCCCCCAAAAGCGGTTATACTCCTTACCTATGTGCGGTATCCTTCGCACAACCCACTTTCCTCTGATATGGAAACACTCCACAATTATCTTTTTCCATAAACAAGGTGAACCTGTTAATAATACCCCATCCTATAGTTCAATAAGATTGCTCCGATTCTTTCAAAAAACTTTGAAAAAAAAAATCCATCTATCCATCCATCCTCCCAATACTCGAATCCCAAAAAATCCCTTCACACCAGATTGAATTTCGCTCAGGACATTCCACTGTTCAACAAGATTTTCATGTTGAACATATATCCTTTGCAATTGAAAGTAAGCAATATTGCACTGGCGCCTTTCTGGACATAGCACAAGCTTTCGACCAGGTGTGGCACGATGGTTTGCTTTTCAAGCTCAAAATCCAATTACCCCAATCCTTGTACCTAACCTTTCGATCCTGTCTTTCTAACCTTTCTTTCAGAGTTCGCTGTGGTACTGAACTGTTACCCAATCGAAGCCGATGTTCCACATGGCAGCGTCTTAGGTCCAGTCCTCTACAGTTTATTTACCCCTGACTTTTTTACAAACCCCGATACTTTTCTGGCAACATTTGCCGATGATACCGCTATCCTATCATATCATTCCGATTCTTAAAGCTACAGAGACATCTTTCCCTCATCGTACAGTGGTGCAAAAATTGGCGCATCAAGGTCAATGAATCAAAATGTAGGTAAGCATGTCGCATTCACCCTCCGACGCAGATCCTGTCTGCCAGTCCATTTTAATTCCACACCACTTCCCATTTCAGACACAGTCCGGAATCTTGGCTTCGTGCTTGACAAAAGACTAACATGGAACCCTCATACTAGACTTAAATGGCAAGAGCTTAATCAACGATTTGGCCAGTTGTACGGACTTCTGAACAGAACATCTCATCTTTCAATAGCCAACAAACTATTAATCTACAAGTCCATTCTGAAATCTATTTAGACCAACGGACTAGAACTGTGGGGGACAGCTAAACTTTCGAACATCAAATGTATTCAATCCTTCCAGTCTAAAGTCCTCCGTATAATAGTCAATGCCCCATATTATGGTTCAAACAAGATCCTACAACATGACCTTAACACCCCGTATATTCGTATAACATCCGAATTTCTTTTGTTCAAGAAAGTTTGAATCTAAAACTTAATTATGACATGAATTATTTGAAGAGACCTGAAGTTGGAGCACATGCAGTGAAACGTAGTGAGTCACATATGTAAATTCAATAAATCAATTTAATATTGGAAGATTTTTCTTCACAAAATTTTAAATCTTCGTAGGACAATATCAATTTATAAATATACTATGCTTTTTTGGCGGTACTTCCTAGAGCTCAGACAGACTCACGCTACTTAAAATCTACCGGACTTTGACATGCTCCAAACCAGATTATGGGTGTTTTGTCCACGGTTATGCCCATTACCGGATCCTTACCAGACTTGATGTTGTTCATGATGCTGGGATTCGTATCGCGACAGGCGCTTTTTTGGCCAGTTGCATTCTCAGCTTGTGTTTGGAAGCAGAACACCCCCTCTTATGTTCAAAAGGAAATAACTGGCAATAAGTTATATTTCCAAAATACTTCATCAAACAGAACACCCTAGTCATAAATACTTGTTTAAATTCTCCGGTCTCCTTCAGAATATACCGAAATCTTTTTTAATCTGTACCGATGGATCCAAATCCGATGAATCTACAGCTTCATTGTTCGTTACGCACAACTCAACTCACTAAATAAAACTTCATAAATCATGCAGCATATATACAGCTGAACTGCATGACAATAGCCTCAGCTCTTCACTTCTCCATTCCAATAACCCCAATCCAATCGTAATAATAACCGACTCTTTCAGCTCATTAAAACGTCTAGACAACATATACCTGAAACATTCGACTATGCTAAAAATTCACATCTACCTCAAAATGCTTGAAAATCTGGGAAAGTTTTTGGTATACTTTATTTGGGCGATTCATGTGGGAATGAGTTCGTAGATACTGCAGGAAAACATTACTCACCCAGGCCGAGACTCTGCCTTTCTAACACACCCAGAATTAATTCTTCCTCATAAAAATAAAATATCAGATGGTTGGTAGTCCGTGGGGAATGAGAGCCCGCCAAGCAAATTGGAAGTTTTTAAAAGATTAGTAAAGCCACTGTCCTCATCAAATGTTTTTAATCCCAGAGAGGAGGTGGCCATAACCAAACTGAGAATAGGGGATACTTTACATACCTCACCCATTGGTACCTCATCAGTAAACAGCCACCATAAAAATGTCAATAGTACAAAGTAATAGTACAATCTCAGTCAGCCACATTTTTTAAGAATGCCCTTTATTCTTCAACCTTAAACAGATCAGTACTCACGCCAGATATATCAGTAATTTTAAACAATTATGAAAAAAAAATAAAATCAGTATGAATTTTCTGAAGGCTCATAATATATTGAATAAAACTATATATATCTTCTTTTTTTTTAAGCTTGGAGGTATTCAGCTCTATAGTTAAAAATAAAATAAAACGAAACACATGACCACAGGGTTTTGCGCCTTTTAAGCCCAAACAAACAAACAAAAGTATAGAAGGAAGGAAAAAGATTCAAGGAAATCCTGTTAAAAAAATAAAATTACAAATTATAAAATACAATTTATAAATAATTAAAAAAAAACAACACAGAAATGAAATTCCATAAAATTTGCTCCTTAATTATTTCATCTTAGGACAAGCCAATGATGTTCTAAAAATTCAATTATAAAGAAATTTAAGGAACATACTAAAGCTAATAAAATTACAGGAAATTTAGATTAACATATGTTTCCACGGCTTTCCCGTGTTTCCGCCCCAACAATTCTCATTTTATGTTCATTTCATGTTCATTTTAAAATAAACATTTGGAAATAATTACAGGAACGATTAGGTGTTTAGATGTTTCAGTTATAAACAGAATTAATCAGTTTAAATTATAATGGACTAGGAATGAAAAATGCTTTATTAGGATTTTAAATTACTTATCATACCAACCATTTAATCAAAAAATGTCTAGTCAACTGGGGACCAAAAGATTTTTCGGTGGAAAGTTTAGGAGAAGTTTTGAAAATTTGCTCATTTAAATTTTTTGGTGAGCCGATTACGAATTTCAACTTTGTTACATCAAATTTATCACGAAAAAAAATTCGTAAAGCATGAAAAACCATGTTTTGTTTTTTTAAGCAATATCCACTTATACTAAATTAGCATTTAAATTCAAAGAAAAGGGAGATGGTTAAATTTTTAAAACAGAAAATTGAAAATAGTTTTTAACCCTAGTAGCAGACCACTAGAATCCCAATATAAACATACTACAAATTCATTGCCAGTAGTAGACACAAGAATTTAACTATTTATTTCTTATTCTGCCTTGCTAGATATTGAGGAAAATAAGTTTATTTCATGAAATAATTGTCATTAATCTGATTTAAACTAAATTATAAAGGTCCCACTGTAATTACCTTTTCCAATTCAAATGTTATATTTTTCATTTTAATTGTAACCCAACCAGACTGGGATAAATCCCAAATTGTTTCTATTTTTATTTAAAAATAATTATTTTAATTTCAATAATGACTTTTGAAATAATGTCGACATATACATACTTCTGGTATTCTTTCGGTTTATAAATTAATTGATGTTAAATGCTAATTTCTACTGGTTTTAAGTTTTTAAAAAGAAATTGCTGTATATTTATATTTTAGTATTTATTATTCTTTATTTTTTTAGAATAGGAAGGGGGAATGGATTTCATCGATTTGGTAATCTTTCATTAGGTTTACGAAGTTGCTAATGTCGAATTTACAATCGAAACTTTCTTCGGGCACGAGCATTTTTCATTAATTATTAGTTTGCAAAATTCTTCGGTATAAGTAGCATTTATTAGTTTTTCGAGGACGTTATTTTTGAATGTACTATCGAATATTTGATCGCTCATGCCCCTTTTGGTTTACCATTACTGTTGAACTATTTTTTTAAAATAGGGATTGTTTATTATTTTTTGGAGGACAGTATTTTTTAATTCACTATAGGATTTTTGATTGCACATGCGCATTTTGATTTTCCGTTACCGTTGAAATTTTCTTTAATGTAAGGATCGTTTGTTAGGTTTTCGAGAGTCCCGATTCCATTTTTTGAATTAGACTTTTGATTGAGCATGCGCATTTCGAATTATCATAACATTTTCTATTTTTTTGCGAATATCGTCCTTGAAAACCTAATAAACGATACCAGCAACATAAAAATGGAAACTGTAATGGTAATTTGAAATGCAGATTCTTGATTAAATTAAATTTTAAATAACTGAATCGAAACCCTCGAAAACCTAATGAACGATCCCTATATCGAAGAAACCTTCAGGAGTAAGAATAAATCGGAATGTGCATGCGCGATCATAAATCTAATAGTTAATTCTAAAATATCTTCCTTGAAAAACAAATAAACGATACCTACAACATAAAGATAATTCGAAATGCGCATGCTCAATCAAAAATCTAATTGAAAAAATGGAATCAGAACCCTCGAAACTATTAAACGATTTAAAAGTTGAAATGCTTGTGCTCAAAAAAAATTTCGACAGTAAATTCGACATTAGCAACTTTGTAAGTCTAATGAAGGATCACCAAATCGATGAAATTCACACCCCTCCCATTCCAAAAAAAAAAGAAAAAGTAAATAGAATGAACTCAAGACCAGTTGGGTTACAATTGAAATGAAAAATGTTACAATGTAATTCAAATGGAAAAGGTGAATATTGATTTGGGTGGGGTTGGAAGTGCAAATAGTTGATTTGGAAGTGCTGTATTCTGGATATTAATATTAAGTTGTAGTAGTGGGCACGATTTAATCTAGTATTAGACACCCCTGCCTACTACTGGGTCCGAGTCTAATATAACACACCGAGTCTAAACCGAGTCTAACTGATCAAACTTCTGACATTCTTATTGTTTGTAAGTTAGTTTATTTAACCTATAAATAGACAAGTAAGATTCCGATTAAGATGTAAGAAAAAACATACAAATCTGTAACCAGAAGTAGACACCCCTACTAATTGTTAATTATTCTGTTTAAAGTGATAAATAAACTAGTGATTATCATCAAACGGAACCTCCTTAATGAACTAATCACAAAAAAAGTATTTAAAAGACTGGGAAATAAGTGGGTTAAACATGGCAAAATCTACTTACCTCATTAAGGAGCTCCTATAGGTGAAGGGGCTGTGGGCACGATACTCTGCACTCTGCCTTTTAGCAAAGCTTATCGTTAGTAATCTCTCCAAGAAATATTGGCGAGATTATTTCTTAGCAACAACAAAGACCACACTCCTTCTTTTTGCACCAATTATGAATTTCTGCTTCATTTCATATCCTTGTATTTAAAGCCTACTAATAAATTCTAATATTCATTTCATACTAAATCAAAGAAGAATAAATTACCTACAATTTTGATCTTAATAATTTTTTTGTTTGGCCGCTCCTTATGCGAACGCAAGTCGAAATTGTGAGACAGAATGACAAAATTTATATTTTTAAGAAGGGCTCAATTAGCGAAAAGTTTTGGAGAAGTTCTGAAAATTTGATGACATCCGCATGATGGCACAGAAGGATCAATCTAATTAGGGATTGATAAATTATTTGCCACTTCTATAAATTTGTTTTATTGAAAACTAGTTTCGAATGTTATACATTCATCCTCAGTTCTAAAAACACAAAACAATTTCAAAAATAAGCAATTCAAAATATAGTTTGGTATTATAATACATATTAAATTAGATTAATATAAATCAGTATTATAAAACATTTACGAATTATGAATTTAATTAAGACAAGAAATCAAATACATGTTGGTACTCACCATGGTTTAAATGGATCATATTAAACAGAAAAGTTTGTACTGGCTCCTTCTCGCATTGAACTAACACTGAAAGAAAGGCAGGTAGGATGTTTATAGGTTAACGGTTTAAGGGTCCGAGTTTTTCCAGTAATGCCAGTGAGTAATTGGTTTTTCTGTTATAGATGGGAATAAATTTAAGATTTGACTATTGGAGACATTTATTTGGTCATTTAAGCAAAAATCTGGATTGGATTTGAAGGATTTTATTATTTCAAGCGCTTCGTATATATTTAATTTGAGGCTGTTTTCAACGTGATGTATTAATTTAACTCCGGAGTCTTTGATGAATTTATGATTTTTTTTTTCATTTAAATGAATTGAAAAGTTGGAATCGTCTGTCTTATTATTATATGCATGTATATGTTCCTTTAATCTCTGATTTAGCGATCTTCCAGTTTTTCCCGTGTATTTGGCTGCACAATCATTACAATTTAGTTCTTAGATTCCGCTTTTTTGGAAAGGGTCTATTTTGTCTTTAGAACTGAGGATGAATGTATAACTTGTTTTCAAAAAAACAAATTTATAGAAGTGGTAAATAATTTATCCATCCCTAATTCTGAAAATTTGCTCATCTTTGTTTTGTTTTTTTGAGTGCTCATTACAAATTTCAATTTTGTTACCTCAATTTTTCCCCGGAAAGTTAACAAAAGACTGATTTTTTTAATTATTCGTTTAAGTAGCTGCCCCGGCATCGATATGAGGAAAGAACAACAGTGCCGCGTTGAATGCCAGTAACTCAACATTCATGCTTGATGATAAACTACAAGCCGTCATGTACGACGCGTTTAGATCTGGGCAGCAAGAAGTGGTTCTACTCCTCCTGAACCATCTGTATAGATTTTCACATAAAGTAGAATTGTAGATCAATTCCAATGAAACAGACCTCAACAGGAAGGGGAGTTATTTTTTAAAGTGATTCAGAAATCACAATATTGATATCACTCGGCCGAAATGGCTCCTTCAGAACGACCGGAATTCACTCAAGCATTTGATAAGTTTTTAAAACTTTTTTTTATTAATATATCGAAATAATTAGCATTAACTAATTGGTAAGTTTTCTCTGAGAATGATATTGGAGAAGAGCCTCGAATATCAAATGGTCACGCACCAGCTTTTCGACGACCTAAAGGCAGCATATGACATAGAGGAATTATACCATGCCCTAGAAGTGCTGGATATACCCGGGAAGCTGATCCGGCAGGTGAAAATGACAATGAGAAGAACGAAATGCCTTCTGAGATTAGGCCTAGACCTTTCTGAGGAGTTCGAGACGGATGCTGGCGTGAGACAGGGGGGATGCACTGGCTTGCCTGTTATTTCATCTAGCACAAGAAATGGCCATCAGGGAATCCCAAATCCAGGTTGGTGAGACCATCTTCAGTCGACTGGTTGAACTGCTGGGATATGCTGATGACATCGACGTTATTGCTGGAATTATTGCTGGATCAGAGCGTTCCCTACGAGAATCCTTCATGAACTTTGAGAAGGCAGCTAGAAAATTCGGTTCGGGCCGGTGGTGGAGAATACTTGGCTGAGCACTTTAATGCTGGATAATACAGGTTCCAGCGAGTGGAAAGTTTTGCCTACTTGGGATCTGAAGTTAATTCAAGAAATGATCTCAGTCAAGAGATAAGTCGAAGAATCTCCTCAGCAAATCGGTGTTACTTCGGCCTCTCCCCGCACATGAGAAGCAGGTTTATCTCGTATCATTCCAAACTACAGTTATACAAGACCCTCATCCGTCCTATACTCACGTATGGAGCAGAAGCTTGGGCCAAAACCAAAGCGATCTAGATGAAGCTGTAAATTCCTATACCACCCTGATCCAACAAGCAGTTTGGTTAGTATCTCAACCTCTTTCATCCACTAAAGACCGCAAAAATCCTTTACCCCAAGAACTCCGAGATCTTATCCAAAGCAAAAGACGTTCTAGCATCCTCTGGTAAAGAACCAGGCATCCTGACAATCGGAAATCATATAATTATTATTCCAGACTGGTTAAAAAGAAACTAGCAACCCATAGATCCCAATCCTACAATTCCTACCTTTCCTCATTCCTCATCCCACAAACCCCGATACCTTTCTAGCAACATTTGCTGATGATACAACCATCCAATCTTCTCACCCAGACCCTGAAATAGCATCCTTAATTCTCCAAAAATACCTCTCCTCGACTGAACAGTGGTGGTGCAACGATTGGCGCATCAAAATCAACGAATCAAAATGTAAAAATGTCACCTTCACACTCCGTCGCAGACCCTGTCCTCCAGTCCATTTTAATTCCATTCCACTTCCCACCTCCGACACAGCCCTGTATCTTGGTTTCCTTCTAGACAAAAGACTGACATGGAACCCACATACAAGTGACTTATTAATTATTCAATTGTAAAATTGCCTCTATGTAGTGAAGTGCATAGGTATGCCGTTTTCATGGATATACGAATGAGAATTATGATTTCCAACTTCTGTTTATCCAGTTTAAAACTAAAATTATCAATATCATTTCCAATTTTAAATTATTGAAAACATACCTTCCTACCTCTTATTACATAAGAGAAAGTTTAGGAAAGGCACTCATTTTTTTTTAATTGTTAGTCCTATAAAATTTACAAGATGATAAAAATAAGGAACTTGATGGAAATACAAAATTTTCACGAGACATTTAAAATGGTGCACTTTGTGCGCCGCGCGACCTGATTGTAACTGAAAGGACAACTTAAGGTTAAATAATATTCCATTTATCACAGTACAGCAAATCCGATACCTAGAACTTCATCTGCACCATCGACTTTTATGGGACCCTCATACAAACTTGGAGTAGCAAATATCAATAAATAAATAAACATATATATTTAGTTTTACTCATCCAAAGATGAAATGAAATAATGAGATCAACTTTTTTTTCGGCCGTAATGTATGTATTTTTGATATTAGCAAGTATTTTTTTATAATTATGTTGTTAGAAAAACTTTTGAGTCTCATTACTTCTAACCATAAAAGCTTTCCTGTCTGACTTTTTAACACCCTTTAACAAGCTTAAGTGGCAAACACCAAGTACTAACAAGGTTGTTTTTTTCCTAACAAGATAATCAACTGGATCATAAATGCTAACGGTTAAAAAATATGAACTTATTCACTTGTGGCAAATAATTTATCAATCCCTAATTATTCACTCGTTGCTAAAATGATTAAAATTGTCTTCGTATTTTTATTTGAAACCAAGAAGATTTTGAATTGTTAAATTTGTTTAGATTTATGGCAAAAAGTAAGAAAGCAAATGAACATTTACTAAGCCTAGGATAAAGATACTGATAAATATAAAGGATAAATATACTTGACTTACTGGTACTATTCAACGGTTCATAATTCTTCACGTTTTGAGATTAAGCTTGAGAATACTTATTACAATACTGGATGCTAATTGAAAAGTTAATAGACATCAAAATAGAGTCAATCCTTTCCCTAAGTAAAGTATAAAACCTGCATAGTGCATTTCAGTTGCATGTACATACATTTGTGGAGGATGAAAATTTACGCTTTAGATTTCAGAAGTGTAATCGACGGATCGGTTATACGTTTGATTGCAGCTGTGTTTATATTATATGTTTATATTATATGATATATTTTGTGTATCAAGTAATTTAATCAGAAGATATGTCATTTCATGTAGAACATAGTGGAAAATATTCATAAATCATATTGGTTAGTAGATAAAACAGGAGTTTAAAGCTTAGCCACACTTTATTCCGACATCATGTGATCGAAAATCCTATGCCGTTCATAGGGTATCATGAGACTGATTAATTTCATTGTTCTTTAATTGAGGAGTTTTCTATCAAAAGTTAATATATCCGCTTTACGACAATTTTCATGAATTTAAAAAAAAAAAGTGTAGTACGAAATGTATTAATTTTTTCGAAACGGTGGTTGTTCTATATTGTTATTCACCGAGGTACTAAAAATGACCAACATTTTTATAATTTTATTTTTAGTTCACTTTGAGTAATTTAGGTAACTATATTGTGTATATTGATTATTGAAAGAATGAAATGAAAAGAATGAATATGTCGAGTTTTGAAAGAAAAGGAGAAAAACTTAAACATCGAAACATTTTCTGATGTCTTATTTTTACTTCCTTATTTCAATCAGTCGAGCATAAAATATAACTATGTTGTCTATATTGACAATTGAAAGAATGAAATGAAAAGAATGAATACGTCGAGTTTTGAAAGTAAAGGAGAAAAACTTAAACATCGAAACATTTTCTGATGTCTTATTTTTACCTCCTTATTTCAATCAGTCAAGCATAAAATATATTCTCATATATTTTTACTAATGTAGGCTAGGAAAAAACTAAATTAGACAACGATTATTACAGGAAATACTCACAAAAAATGAAATTCAAATAAAACTCAAAAGACTTCTCGGGAAAAAAAGGCGTAATTACATTTAATTGTGCGTTTAATTAAAAAAAAAAGAATCAGAGACACGTGGTGGTAATGAGAATTGAGATGTTTGATTCACCAAAAATTGATAATATATTGAAAATTCCCCATTTATGTTTTTGTCATTGAGTCAGAAAGCGAAATGAACATAATGGATTAAAAAAAAAACAATGAGCGACACGACTTTTCATTTTTTTGTTCCGAGAATCACCTAAAAGTTCGGCTATGAGTCATTAATTTTATTTGGTTTTGACTTTTAGTTTATTTAAAAAATATTCCCATTTTCAATTGAAGTGCACAAATGTGATATCTGTAACCAACAGATGACAATTTTATAATATATTTTAATGCTAGTTTCGTCGAATGGCCGGTTCGAGATAAAATGACTAATCAGCAAGGATTTTTAGAGAAATGCAAAGGAAAACACGGACAAACAACTTATTTTTGGATAAGTGAAGTTTTGAAAAGTCTTGGGATGTCTGTGGATAAATGAACTTTTGAAAGAAAAAGTGAAAAAATTACTATGGGCAAATATCATGTCAATAAGTTCAGATTTTATTGAAAAGGACGAATTTTGACTCCTATTCTACAGGGAAAAATTAGGTTTTGAAAATGATTTGAATAAGCTTTAGTTAAATTGAATAGCTGTTTCGAATGAATAATTTTATCCGCCAAAAACTCAATTTTTATAAAAAGTTGAGTTCTGTTAGAATACTCCTCAATTATAAACATTTAGGTTTATGGATAGTTCTAGAGAATGCCTAGGCTAACTCTAGCGTCGCAATAATCTCCTCACTGGATGAGGTTAGCTCAAAAATAAAACTAACAGAGAATGATTTAATTCCCTGGCTAAAGAAACAAGCGCCGGCAAAACATTTATTTTCATTTCGAAATAGTTAAGTCTTGGTTAGGTTAAATTCAAGATTATGTACAAGATAAACTCTAGACGCATCAATCGGCTACTATTATAGTTAATCCAATGAGAATCAATAATTATATTTATTTTGTGTCAAAACTGTATGGATTAGTGAAACCAATTCATGATTTCCAGGTGCGAGGCGCACTCATATAACTAAAATTTCAGGAAATTTTACAACAAAAGAAAATTCAAATCTTCGCTTGGCAGATTTTATAATAAACAAATAACGCCTCCAATGACAATGAAAAATTAGTGGATTGGCCAATGTCGGTTATTATCGGAGACAGATGTCTTTGTTGTTGCCATTCAACAACATGTTGTTGCCATCCAACAACATTATTTTTGGAGACAGATGCCTTTGTTGTTGCCATCCTAGATCAAGTTATTGCCACGATAGCGTAAAGAAGGAAGCTCTGATTGGATCGAGGACTTTGAATTTAGGCTCTTTTTGAATTTTTGAATGAAGTTTGAAGGTCTCTTTTTCCGGTGTTTCTCGGAAATTATGCGTCCTAGCGTTTAGACCACTCCATACAAAGTTAAAGCTGACAAAATGTGCCATAAGAGTCACTTTATTATTTTTTTCGCTATCTTGTATAGTTCCCGTGCTCGAAATTTGACGAAACAAATTTTACCTCAGGTTTTTTCCTTATTTCAATAGTTAACTCATTAATCTTTCGTCCTTAGAAAATGTCGAGGGAGAAAAGGAGTTGTAGATTATTAAATTTCCTTTAAGAATATATAGTAGTTTACAATTTTATCTTTCACCCTTCAAAAGTTAGAGCAATTTTAACTTTATATGTAAATTCCGAAATTTTTTTATCTTGAAAGGGTGATGGTCTTTTCCCATGTTCATTCCTAAGCATTTTTTTAGGCGAGACCTGGATTCCCTAGTCTCTGAAAATATTAATCCTTTTCTTGATTTATTAGCCCATTCCATAGAACCTTCCTGTTCCTCATCCTCAATTGAGGAGATTGTTGAATGTCTCTTTTCAAATGACCTTATTTTCCTTAATCACCATGCAATGCTCAAGACCTGTACTTGCAGATTTAGAATGCTACTAGGAATTTCTTTAAAGATAAATAATCATTAAATAAAACTCCATGAACATTTGTTAATGTATTTTAATTTCATTTATTCTTACAGTAAAAAAAACAAATTATTTTAGGACATTATTTGGTAAGAAAGCACTGTTTCTAGACCAATGTTTATTAGAGTTGGGTTGGAATGTATCAATCTGATACTTTTACATTGATACCGACAAGTAACAGATATGCTAAATAGGGTTGGGACATCGAAAGTAAAATACCGATATTCGATACTTTGTGATATCGTCAACTATATATCGATATCCACCGTTAATCACTAGAAAAATATCGATATATCTAAAGGAAATAGACGAAATCACTTTTCTTTGCTTTTTCATCCATTTTCTTATCCAAATGAATATAATGTTAAACTGTGAAAAAATTACGAAATAATATAATTTTATTTCACATAATATATATTATAACTTTATCTTTATCTTTACATTATATATATATTATATTGTTTATAATCTCGGATCTTTAACTTTCGGTCAAAGGTCCGAAAGTTAAATATGAATTATTGAGACATTCAAATTATTGATATCTCCAATAATCAATAGTAACAAATATATGAATGTAGTAAAAAATATGAATGTAAATACAAAGGATACAGTTAGATAAAAAAAACTTAAAATATCATTTATCAAATTTTAAAAAATTTGGTTATTTTCGTTTGTTCCAATTCTTGAAGACGGAACATGTAGATGGCTTCGTTAAGCAAGTTCAGAGCGGATAAGTCTAGAGACTGCTGCTTAGAGATTGTGTTGTGAGGCAAAATAAGAACATTAACATCGTCTAGTGATGGGATACTGTTGTTGGCCGTACATTTATCAATAAACAGTTGAAAATTTTCGCGTTTTTTTTATTCCATATCTGATTGTACTCATTTGTTGAATATTTCGCTTGTGGTCCATGCTTTTGTGTTTGCATGATAGGCTATCGGTAACGTTTTTGTTTTTAAAATAACTTACTTATAAGTGAACTTAATTTTTCAGATCAACCCATGTTGGCGGCTAATAATATAATTACAGATTTATTATAATATTTTTTAAAGAGAGATGAATAGAATAAAAAGAGGGTAGCCCACCGAAATTCGTAGAAACGATTCCCCTCTCACTCACTGTCCTTTCTTCTAAAAAAAATTAAGATTTAACCAGAGTTTTTATTTGGAAATTCGAATTATAAGATGTTTACATTATTTGGAAGACGAAATTAAATACGAATTATTGAGGGAACCGGATTGCATTGTTTCTATACGAATTAAAAGGAAGACGAATAACCGAGATTATATATATATATATATATATATATATATATATATATATATATATATATATATATATATATATATATATATATATAAATTGGTGATTATTAATATATAATTGGTGGTACTGAGACGTATATCAACTGAATTACGTGCTTTTAGATGAATGTCTTGAGAATGTACTGGGAAACGTTATGAGATAAATAAAATTTGTAGAAGTTTGGAGGTTTTATTATTGATGAACTTGTAGAACATAATATATGATATAAGGCTAAAAGTCTTCTAGATAAAAATGTGTTAACCAGGGACCGAAAAAAACTTAACAATTTATTATAAAAAGAAAATTTACTTTATTTTTATTGTGACGGAATAAAAGTTTCATTATATAAATTATTTTTTTTATTTCATAACGTTTTCATAAAAGTTTTTTCAAAACTTTTATTTTTTAACTTTAAAAATAAAAGTTTTATAATATGTTATGTTTCAACTTTAAAAATAAAAGTTTTATAATAAGTTATTTTTAAATTTTGTGGGGAAAATATTATTAAACAAATTTAATTTTTCATAAAAATTTTAAATAAGTTATACAGCTCTTGTTGCATTGAGGGTAATGTTTTTATTGTAACAGAAGTTGCGTACACAGGATGTAGTGGAATGTCATATTATTAAATGTTTTGAAAAAACTTTTATTATTCAAACATAAAAATAAAAGTTTTTTTTAATAAATATTTTTTTTCAAACTGTTTGGGAACAAGTTTAATAAAAAAAGTTTTTTTTTTTTCAAACTGTGTAGGAAAAAGTCTTTATAAAAAAAAAAGTAAGTTGCTGATAAACATTTATTTAAAATAATTAATTAAATAAGAATTAATTTAAATTCATTTTTATATTAATTATTAATTAAATTAATTAATTAAGAAACACTTTAATTAAATTGTATTGATAATATTCTTAAAAGTTTTGAAAAAACTTTTATTATTCAAATATAAAAGTAAAAGTTTTTTATTAAATATTTTTTTTCGAACTGTTTGGAGACAATTTTCATAAAAAAAACAAAAAAAAAACTAGTAAATTATTCATGAATAATGAACTAATATCGAAACACTTAGTGCATTTTTTTTCAACACTTTAATTAAATTTTATTAATAATATTCTTAAAAGTATTGAAAAAACTTTTATTTTTATGTTTTAAAATTGAATTAAAGTGTTGAAAATAAATGCACCAAGGTTCTTCAATAATAATCCATTAAAATAAATGTTTATCAACAATTTACTTTTTTTATTGAACTTGTCTCCAAACAGTTTGAAAAAAAAATTATTTATGAAAAGCTATTATTTTTATGTTAGAAAAATAAAAGTTTTTTCAAAATTTACAAAATAACAAAAAAATATTAATAGCAAAGTTCTAGTATTAGAAGGAGGATGACATCCTTCAGTAAAGACCCCTTCAGTAAAGGAGGGGTGTAGAGTAAAGACCCCCTTGCGCCTTTCCCGCCGTGACAGCCTTTTACGGCTGTCCTTGTTTAGCTGACAAGACATTTTTAAAACGGAGCGTTTTTTTAGAGAATCTTAACTATCTTGAGTTATTCGCACTTTAACAAATAACATTCACATACCTCCAACAAAACAAGCTGTGAAGAATCCTCAAGCTAAGCAAGTTAATATATATTTATTTACATTGTAGTAGAAATCATGAAAAGATTAGCATATATTTTCCCTAAAACATTTTTAATGCATGCCAATAAAATAAAATTCGGGCTAAAACTTAAATAAAAATAAGACTTTCATGGAAAAAACTTTTAAATAACAGTTATTTTGTATTTAAAAAAAAAAAAAAAGTTTTGGTGAAACTTAAAATTAAACTTATTGCGAAAAGTGAATAACTGTTTCCTTCTCTGGTTATAACATTTTTTTTTGGCAAGTATAATTCTTTTCTATCATTTTCTATAATGATTCATGACAAATAAAAATATTGTTCTATAAATAATTATTATATTATTTCATAACCTTCTTCACAGTTTATCATTATACTCATTTGATTTACTTTTCTTTGCTTTTTCATCCATTTCCTTCAATATATCGATATTTTTCAAGCAATTAACGGTGGATATCGATATGTGATTTCCCGATATCAGAAAATATGGAATATCGATATTATACTTTCGATGTTCCAACCCTAGTTGAAAGCGGGAAAAAAACAAACAATTTCTTCAAGGTGTTGGAAAAATTTATTTTTTCACTATTAATAAATAGATTAGTTGCCTGAAATATTTCACCAATTTAATCGAAAATATGTTAATTTTTACACCTGTAACGAGCCTTTCAAATCCAATCATGGAAATATTGTTTCATGATGTTTGATTTTCAAGGGAAAAATTGTCGTTATTATTATAATAGACACTCACATTGTTTTTTCTTGGTGCGATTTTCCTTTGTAATCAACAACAGCTATACCATACAATATATTGAGTGAACAAAAACATGAATATTTGTTTTCTATTAAAACAAAACTCCTAATGAAATATTAGAAAAGATCCAACTGCACAAATTGCTTTTGAAAATGGAATTACTATTATTATTTGTTGATTGCTTCCTCTTTACCGATTTTTTTAAATCCATATGACGGGCATAACACCAACTACCACTAATCCGATTTTGATGAATTTCTCAGTGATTGTTCATGCAGGTACCTAGATGGCCCCAGTAGAGGGAAAATGCGGGAGCTGGCACACGGTTGTGCGCGCCCACGTGACCAGTCACGTGACCTATGGCGGGAAATTTGAATTTGAATTTTCACCTCGACCTAACCTTAACTGCCACGTGGCCTTGCCTCGACCTAACCTTAAAAGCCACGTGGTCTCGCCTAGAACTAACCTTAACTATCGGGCCACGCCCCTTTTTAGTCATGTGACCGTTAGGCCCCGCCCCTTTTACCCTTACCTCTCTCTAACCAGCCAATCATATTGCTTCACCCGGATTACCCCCACCCTAAGCCGCCATTTTGGTTACAATGACGTGGTCAGCATCCACGCTTAACCACCAGGTTTATCCCCTCCACCAATTGACCAAAAGTCAGGTAACCACTTTATAATCTGTAACCTTCCCAACGGTTATATATAATCTTAACCTATACGATGAAGGTTCAGGTAACCTTTACAATATTTAACTTTAACAACATGTAAACAGGTTGGATCATGCTCAGGTGAATGCAAACATGGACTTTGAACTTATGCCCTGCCCCTTTTTAGTCACGTGCTATGCTCCGCCCACATGGTTTTCCCCCTCTACCCATTGATGTTTCAAGTATCCAGCTTATAGAGCATGAGTGTGCCCGGCCGCCATTTTGTTTTTCTACCGTTTGAGAGACTTGAGGTTTGGTTGAAGGGTCAGGTACTCACCTTATAGAGCATGAGTGTACCCCGCCGCCATTTTGTTTTTCCTACACCGCCATTTTGTTTTTCTACCGTTTGAGAGACTTGAGGTTTTGTCGAAGGGTCAGGTACCCACCTTATAGAGCATGAGTGTACCCGGCCGCCATTTTGTTTTTCTTACACTGCCATTCTGTTTTTCTACAGTTTGAGAGACATGAGGTTTTGTTGAAGAGTCAAATACCCACTTTATAGCCTGTAACCTTCCCAATGTTTACATAATCTTTACAGTATTTAACTTTACAAACATGTAAACAGGTTGGAATATGTATAGACAAGTTGAATGATGCCCAGGTGAAATGCAAACATGGACTTTGAACTCTTAATCCCTAAAACATAAATAAAGAATAGGGCTCGTTAATCCTATAACAGCTTTTGAACTTTGAACTCTTAATCCCCAATCTTTCTTATCTCGCTGAAACATAAACAAAACAACTTTTCAATGTACTGCGTATTTTTAATCTCTGATAGTATAAATAATGATCTTAAAAGGATTAACTTTTTATTTTAAGTTCCTATCGAACTTTTAATCCCTAAAATATATCGACAAATCAAAACGACTGTATCACGCTGGCCAAAGAGGATATATCTTTTCATAGCTTTGAAATATTTTCAAAGTACACGAGTCGGTACTAATAACTTCGAACACGATGCAGTAAATTTTTATTAATGAATATTTATTAATCCTTGTTATTCTTAAACAAAACCACTTTTTAATCTTCTATGTATTTTTAATCCCTGATTATATAATCAATGGACTTGCAAATTTACAAATATATTGATAAATCGAAACGACGGTATCACGCTGGCCAAAGAGGTTGCACCTTTTCATAGCTTTGAAATATTTTGAAAGTACACGTAGTACATTCTAGTAGAAGTACATTTTCCTGGCTAGTTTACATAATGTTCTCAATGTCTATGATTTATGCAACCTTCCCAATGTTTACCTACACCTACCTATTTGTTTACATTTTCTTTAACCTTCCCAATATTTAAATTTTAAGTAAATATAGTCTTCTCAACTGATTATTTTGCATTTCCTAAATTGTTTTTCCCCCTTTTCTGAACTTGATTTAATTATAATTAACAACCCTGGTTCCTAAATGCACTCGTATCAGACCTTGCAATGTCATCGGCTACTCTCGGATAACCTCGGAGCAGTGCGGTCGATCATCGTCCTCGGTGACGCTCGTTCGCCCTCGTTTTTCCTCGGGCCCCCGCCTCGATCTCCCTAGTCTGCCTTAGGGTGTTCCCGATTCAAGAATAACCGAACCCCTCCGGCCTCATATGATCATCCAGAATCACTAGGAAAAATTTGAAAAAAATCTCCTCTTCTCACCTGGACTTCTTCTTCTACGGTTCCAACCTTTCATTTTACTCAGCACGTAGAGGTCTCTCGTCTGGGTACCCCTTGATCAACTCTAAATATTTACATTTTTCATAACTTGAAGTCCCATAATTTTAGTGCTTTTTAGTCATTTTAGCGGTTTTTATTGATTTTAGTTATTTCTCATCAACTTCTAATGGCAAAATACAGTTCGGCAATAATAACATGCTTAATGTTTTACCGAATCCATCATTTTCTTTCAATTCATTGATAATATCTTTTGAGTAGGTCTTTTACTGCTTTACTGGTCTTTTACCTCTAATTTTTAACATAGCTTTATATTTTTTAGTATATTTTAACCAATTTTAGATATTATTTTTTGTTTTTATAATTGATTTTGCCTGTTACTTTATTGATCTTATTAAATTTAAATGATTTTAGAAATAAAATAAAACATTTTATTAACAAATATTTGTATATAAAACTGTTTTGAGATGATTTATTATCTGTAGTTGATATTATTTGAGAATATTGATGTAAGATGTGCTGTTTATATTTGGTCCCCATTTGTATGATATTATGTTGATTGTTTTTTGCATTCCTAATGATGCCCGAATAGGCGAAACGTTGACTGGTCAGATATTTACTGCTGTTTAAGAGACTCAAAACTTTATTCAGGATTCTTCCAGAAATATACTGATAATTTAGAAATATTCATATTAACCCTTTTCCATACTCACTTCATAATTCAAATTGTTTGATTTCTTTCATGAAATAACTACTTATTCGATATTTCTATATCTTTTCCGGGTCAAAATGTCTTATTTTGTGTAGGTAACTGTCAATATTAGAATCTTTGCCATCATCGTATGACAGATAATATTAACAATAACTAATATGAACAAAATATCAATATTAGAATGCACAATTATGACCACACTTTTTCCCAAAAATACCATAAGTTCGCCTATGAGACACCACTATCAGTACTTGTTTCCTTATCGAAATTTGTTTATCGATTAATCAACAATCAGTTCAATCAATTTTAACGAGTCCATCTTGCTTTTGCACACTAACTTTCTGTTGGACAGAACATTTATGGACTTCCATTGTTAAGAGGTGTTTCATAGCACCCTAGGATTTTAAGATGAGTAGCTGATAGAGAGAAAATGAGGCAATTAGAGCACAATGCTGATCACACTTTCTACGAAGAATAGCATCAGATCTCGTCTATGAGACATTTTTCCAGTTACTTTCGCCTTGCCGACGTGTGTTTATTGGTAAACATAGCAATCACATACTAGATTTTATTTGTTTTTATTAGATTGATATTTATTTTTATTAAGAGGCGAAAGCCTTATTTTTATTAAGACTCCAATATCTTTTGGTAATCAACGCCAATCAATCCAAAATGTTAAACATTTCCTCGAAAGAAAAAAAAACATAAATTTAACGGAAGGCATTATCTCCGTCCTCACTTCATAATTCAAATTGTTTGATATCTTTCATGAAATGATAACTATTTATTAAATATTTCTATATCGTCTCCAGATCAAAATGTCTTGCTTTGTGTAGGTGACTGTAAATATTAGAATGCTTGCCATCATCAGATGACAGATAATATGAACAGTGACTAATATGAACAAAATCGTGGTAGTTGGTGCACAATTCTGACCACAGTTTCCTCCAAAAATACCATAAGTTCGTCTGTGAGGCACCTCTACCTAGTACCTGTTCCCTCATCGAAGTTTGTTTATCACTAAATAAACAATCAGGTATAGGATGATGAGGTTTTTAGTCATTTTAGCGGTTTTTATTGATTTTGCTCGTCCGATTAAGCCCCAAGCTGGAGGAAAGTTGTAGACTAGTGTGTTAACGGTCTATTATCAATTTTGCCCAATTCCATCCGCTACTTTTGCTTACGCACGCACAAACGTATTTTCCTTGACACGCCTATATTTTAATAACCGCTCTTTCGATTTGGCCCAAAGTTTGAGTAAAGGTCGAGTAAAGGTGTATAAATGGTTCAGTATCAAATTCCATGTGTATATATATATATATATATATATATATATATATATATATATATATATATATATATTAATATATAAATTAATATATAAATTAGTAAATCTTTGTATTATAATTAAATTTATCATTTTGGCCTAAAGAAATAATTAGTTGCATTTCATCTTATTAAGAACCTGAATACGTTGGAGTTTCAGGTATTTAATAAAAAAAAAACTATCAACCCTCCATCTCTCAACAGAATCACAAAACAGCTTTTATTTAGGTAGTTCATAAATATGAGAAATAATATCAGAAAGAAAATTCAAATAAAATAAGCTGAAACTGCTTTATTTTATATCTTGAGTTTGGGAAATAATATCGACGTAGTTTTTCCACCAAAAAACAATTTTTTTTCAGTGCATATTAAAGGAAAAAGAAAAACTTAAACAAAAAAAGAATTGCTTTTTTGTCAAATAAATTGAAAAAAATGTTAAATTATTGGGTAAACTAGCCTTATAGATTATTTACTCCAAAAATGATGGAATATTTTGATTTAGCGCATCGAAAAATCTTTTGATTGAAAATATCATCGAAAAAACTTTTTTTTAAAAAGTCGGAACAAAATTTTTTTTTGTTCCGAAGGTGTTAAGCTATGGAATTACATTTAGATTTGAAGCTCTGTATTTCGATATCAGTTTATCCAATTTCGAAGTTTATTCTTTTTGTACGTGTAAACAACTATTGTATTATCTAGAAGGTGTTTGTAAAAAATGTGATTACCAAATAAAAACAAAATTCATGTTTTTTGCGGATAACATAGGTTCTAAAACACATATCAACTCCCCATTAAAGCAAATCGCATGTCCCAGGAGGAAATGTCATTAATTGAGGAAGGGATAGTACAGTGCAGCCAACCGCACCTTCTTATATCAATCCGTTTTCGAGAAATGATTTTTCCAATAAAAGTTTAAATTTCTCTACTGAAACTAAACATTTCTCAACTTATCTCAACATTTATAAAATCTACGATGAATTTCCTAGCGACCAATTTGTTGGAAAATATTGCTTCTTCAGGCGATCATTGCAGCCAAAGTAAAGTAAACAAGTAAAAACGAATAATTTTCAGAAATACTCCGTTGAATCTCGCGGAATTAATCTCCCAGGTATCACCTTGGGGAATTCATAAAAGTTACTTCATTGCCTCAGTTTTCCAACGATATAGCCAACTTTGCGAAGTTAGTCTAATTTCAAGGAGATATTGAGGTTGGGAGGTCAAAAAACGTTAGATACCTACAAAAATATACGAGTACCTTTTATTTTTTAATCTCATAACACCGGTTTTTCTAAATTAAAAAAAAAAATAGGTTACTACTGCAAACACAATGTTTTTAATTTTGAATGGCTGTTATTGTTCGACCAATAATTTTAATTTCAATTTATTTTTTAATTTATTTTTTTTAGCGGTGAAGATGGTTATCGCAATGCGGTAATTAGAAAATGATAAGGAATCAAATTCTACAACGTCTGTCCATTTACCGAATTTTCATAATCACCTTTGGGTTGGGAAAGGTTGGGCTTTGTTGAAAAGCTAATGAAATGAAGCAACTTTTTTAAATTTCCAAGGTCGTAGCTAGATGATTCACGCCTTGAGATCCAACCGAATATTTCTGAAAATTATTGATTTTTGCTTGTTTACTTTGTTTTGGCTGCTATGATTGATTGCCTGATGAAACAATATGATTCTACAAATTGGTTGCTGTTTTATAGAAAATTCATCGTAGATTTCAAAATTGGTGACTACAGTTGAGAAATGTTCAGTTACAGGAGAGAAAATTGGAACATGGTTTTCTTAGAAAATCCTTTAAAAAAAATCCATATCTCAAAAACGGATTGAGATAAGAAGATACGGTTGGCGGAACTAAACTGCATATTTGATAGACTCTCCCTCCTTTGATTACTGACATTTCCTCATGGGACACCCTGCATGTATATATATATATATATATATATATATATATATATATATATATATATATATATATATATATATATATATAGTCTTGGAATAACAGTTTTACAAAACAACAGATTTTTTAACCTAGATCATTATAATATATATATATATATATATATATATATATATATATATATATATATATATATATATATATATTAAAATTACAAATATGTATTTATATGTAATTATTAATTGCTCATTATAAAAAAAGTGTTTATAAAATAAAGAAAAACTGGAATCAACAGGTTTGAAAATCAAACTTTTATTTAATTATTCATATAATAATGAGAGAGAGAGAGAGAGAGAGAGAGAGAGAGAGAGAGAGAGAGAGAGAGAGAGAGAGAGAGAAACACTAATATCAAAGAGGTGCTGCCCAAATGTATTGGGTTGCTATATACACAGCTTACTAATACCATCATATTGATAATTTGTACAACTTATAAATATATAGGATAATTAAAATATTTATAATATATAATAAAAGTATATATAGAGATCCCTACCAGCTAACACCGAATTAAGGATGGGGATCAAACCAGACAACCTTAGGGTCCCATGCCTGGCTTTTTCTGATGATCTTACTTTGTTGTCAAACGACATGCAAGAGGCT
The DNA here is from genome assembly GCA_948150685.1 of Rhaphigaster nebulosa. Classification (NCBI taxonomy): domain Eukaryota; kingdom Metazoa; phylum Arthropoda; class Insecta; order Hemiptera; family Pentatomidae; genus Rhaphigaster; species Rhaphigaster nebulosa. Next base: position 174,760,468 of record OX411307.1, read on the forward strand.
ACTACTCAGCTCCAAGCACTGCACTCAATAGCGAGTAAAACAGGTCTCTTGATCGACATAGGAAAGACCGAGCTTGTTACCAACATCAAAGATGCCCCTAGAACGATGAGAGTCAGTGATAATATCTACGTCAAGAGAGCCAGAAGTGTCATGTACCTTAGAGAATGCTTTTCGGAGGACCTCAGCGAAACAGTGGCTCTCGAACACAGGAGACTAAAACTAGACAAAGCATACTATGCCTGTAGAAAACTGTATGCTTCCAAACATTTATCAATGAATGTAAAACTAAGACACTACAATGCAGTAGTCAGACCTTCAGTTCTCTATGCAGCAGTGTCTATATCTAACTAAGAAGACCCCATTAAGAGCCCTTGAAGTACAAGAAAGAAAGTTTCTGAGAAGGATAGTAGGACCAAGGATCCTACCAGATGGAAGACGATGGTATAAACTAAATCGTGAGCTTTACCAGCATCATGAAAACCTCATAGATGCTATCAGAAGAAGGCGATTGACTTTCTACGGACACCTGTTCAGAATGGACTCTAACAGGTTGTCCCATAGGATCTTCAAGGTTGCTAACAAGGGCAAGGCCACTGGATTCTTGTGGATGAAGCAAGTAGAGAAGGATCTTGCGGAACTCCATATTGATCAAAATGACATAGATGACCGGAGTGAATATCATATAGCTGTCAAAACTGCATCTTTCGTAACGTCCCTCACAGAAACTACCCACAGACCAAAGGATGAGACCAGGAAATGGTCTGAGGAGCGCAAGATTGAATTTAGCAAGAAAATGAAGGACTACTGGGCCATCAGAAAAGCTCAAGGCACATATATGAAAGCAGCTGCCAAACCCACCACTCAGAACACCAATTGCAGTAAACAACGACTATGACAACCACAAACATACATACAGCCATACAGCTATGTAAAACACAAGCATCGTGGTTCATAGATGGCTCTAACGAATTAAAAAAAAAAAAAAAGCATATATATATATATATATATATATATATATATATATATATATATATATACAGGTATTCCTTTTTTTTTATCTCTTTTTTTGCGGTTTTCATAAAATTTTCCTTTTAAACATTAACCCTTATAAATCTACTATATCACTATATAATTTATTAATAAGTATAATTTAAAAACTCTCTTATCTATAAAAAATTTATGCTTATAATAAGTGAACAAAATTTCGCACATTAGTATAAAATATAATTAAAAATTAACATTCAATAAATATTTACAAACATAGAAAAAAACAAAAACATGTATACATGTCCAACCATTTAACCTTTCATGACCCTTGCACTTCATTAGATACCATGCATGTGGTGGTGGATGATTCCCAGGGAGTCAAGAACTATATTTCCGGCCAGTATTGCTAGGTCCTTAATATCAACATCAAGATCCGCCATGAAGCTCCTTGTTGTACTTGGTATAGTTCCGCGGGCTCCGAAAAAAGGCCTCTCTCGTTGAAGTCTCTTCTCCGAAGCTCTCGCGGAAGTATTCCTTAAGGAAAGAGATACAGTTATCATAAATTTCTTTCTTTTGTCTCCGAATCTTCCTTGAACTGTAGCTCTCCTGAGAATGAGCATCCTATCATACTTTATAAAACGATAGTCTTTTAAAGAAACTCTCGCACGGTTCTGAGGTAATTATTAGGCATTTAAATATTTGAAATACAAATCCTTGCCAGTATTTGGATCTCAAATTTATATCACGAAATATCGTCTTCAAATATTTATCTCTTAGATGTGTTGGGAGAGTCCCATGAAGTCGCCATGAAATACCACTTTTAAAAATCTGAATCAGGATACATGACATTTCGATGTCTTACTACTACAAGATGATAAAAACAACTTGATCGATTGTACATTGTACATTAGTTCATTGGACAAGAAGTATCAGTAAAAAATAATTTATTGTTACAGTCACCTTACCTCTGCTCTATGTAAGGCTGAGAAGATTTTGGACGGTCGGTAGTTGGCAGCTGTGATAGGAAAAACTTGGCACTGATACCCCTGGCGACTGTCACTATCCATTTCTAACGGTTATACTAAAGGAGCTAGAGTGATCAACATCTTTGTTTTATCGCCAAATTCCTCCCTTGATATTGAAATATAAGATGTAAACCACATACAGCTACTTTACACATACTATGATATATAACTGGATGCGCCCCAGGAGTGTCAACTGACAGCAGAGGTCGATTCTCCATTGATTAAAGATAAAATAAACTGTCTGCCAAAGTCGGAATTGAACCTGAGTCTGGGAGTTGAAATGTCTTGTTTTTTCTTCACGATAACGCTGAAGTGCAAATTAGCCTTTCATTTTGTTTAAGTTAAGTTATTGATCACCAGCGTTCACATCCCATCATTAAACTTTCTTTAGTATGCTGGTTCAAAATATCATCTAACTTAACCCTTGAACTTAAGCTTTCAATCATGATAATTTATATCTTTTTCTTTGAGACGTTGATATCAAAGAATTGAATTGGGAGCGTAGTTGCCGCCTTATCTTAATACTTGAATAAAGGCATTCAAATAAACATGTTCTAGAAGTAATCATCAGTAACACTCAGTTCTTTTGTAGCACTTATATTTATTAGATATTGAATAATTACAATAACAATACTTATGATACCTAATAATTAAGTAATTTATTATTCATCTCAAATCAATAAGAAACACATCTATTCAATGGACGAAAGTGTAGCATTATCAAATCCGACGATAGACAGAATGTTTCTCGTTAGGGACCGTGTTTTCGAGGATCCAGAACTGAGGAGAGAGGGCAGGGAACTTATTTTGGTGCCAATGTAAATAGGTATCCTATTTACTAACCAGTTATAGCATATCTTCTCAACGGTTAAATGACATTTTGATATCCGCATAATTTTTATTTCAATGTTTAAATATAAATATACAAATTAAATTTTGTTAATTTGCACTGCTAATAAAAATGTCTTCTTATTATTATTTTAAAAAAAAAATGTAATAATTATGATAAACTAAATATAGTTTTCATATTACTAAAAATAGAGGTAGGTAAATATACGTGTCGATATAAAGAGTTATTCTAAAATTCGTTATAATAAAATTTAAAAACGACGATCCAAGTTTACTACGTTCTTCTTGACATATATGATGACTATAATTAAAAATTTTGTATAATATATTTTCTTTTTCACAATATATTTGAATTTTGAATAATACGAATCAATTCTGATCAAAATGTTCTACAAAATAAATATCATTACTATGTTTTAGTAAACATTTTAAAATTGTTTAGTTTTTCCCATACATTTTATTTTATTTTTTTACAAGCTTTATACAGTTTAACTGAGTCAGTGTCCTTGGCTTATATCTGTTCACCTTATCTTTAAGGTATCTCCATAAGAAATTGTTCATAGGACTCAGGTCTGGGCTGTGTGGGGCCAGGTAATGTCTCCTCATCGTGAAGTGAATCGTGAATCAGCTTATTGGGTAATAATTAGTTTTCTGTGCCAATTGAAGGATTTGATGAATGGTAAGTGCTTGAACGAAGTTCTTGAATTGAAGCCACGAAACTTGCAAGATCACAGACGGATTTTGGCTCATGTATTTTCGGATTTGTTCAATCATTTCTTCAAGTTTGAAAGCGCACAGATGACCAGTATTTTGAATATTTACGGTTGATCCTGTTGATTCATACCTCTTTATCCATTTCCAAGAGGTTTGCGTGAAATGTGTGTGCTTCGAGTTTGAAAATGAGCACGAAACAAACATTGAGATGTAAGAATAGGGTTATCGTTTTGGTTGCACGCCTGGATACAGAGAGCACGCTGTTGAATAGTGAAGCGGTTCCATCGCTCCGAAAATTCCACCAACCGGTCTAAATCATAATGGCCGTACCCATCCCCCGAACCCGTGCATTTCTTAAGCTGGGTCCACATTATGAAACAAATCACGTTTTATAACACGCTTTTAAAAGTTGTACAACATTGTTTTAAATTCGAATGAAAAATATTGTGCAAAAAACTTTTTTAAAGCGGTTATACACCTTAACTCTGATATAAGTTTATATGCTAGCCGGTTATGTAAAAGGAAGTTATAGAAAGTTGTCGTCCGCTCCTCTATATGCCTATAATAATATATTTATATTACACCTATATATTGAACTCAATAACATTTAAAAATATATATGTAAATGCTGAATGAAGTGTTTTAATTTTTTCTAATTAGTTAGAAGGTAGTTGCTTAATCTAATAAGCTAACATTGTCCTTCAAAAATTCGAAATGCTCTGTTTAATAATTCGGAATAGATAGTTGAAACCTGAGTATGAATCCCAAGAAGATAAAAATCTTAGTGTCACTGCGAGGCTCTCTCTAGGTGGTATAGCATCTCTTGGTCATTATAATTTCTCTAAAGATCCCTTTTTTTTTTTAAATCAAGTCTCACTGTACAGTTGCCGAGCTTGCAATGAGAGTTTCTCCCAGTTTCTTAATTTATGATATGCTCGTTTACGATGTGATGCCAAAATAGCACAAGCAGGTGCCAGTATGAGAACTGATCATACATCTACTGATTCACCGTTTTGTTGAAATTTTGTTATGAAATTAAATTCTCCTCTTTTTTTCAATAACAAAGTTGTACTACAGACTCGTTATATAACGAAATGTTACAAAGTTGTACAACGAAGTTGTAATGAAATATGTCTTTTGTTATATAGTGTGGACAAAGCTTCAGTGATTCGAAGAACAAATAGCACTCACTCTTAATGGACACCAATTATAATTTTCAAATTATAAATAAATTCATTTATATCATTACAAATTAAAACAATGATTTCACTCTAGTTCAATTCAATGAAAAAACATCAGGAGAAAAAAAGGGTTTGAATAGATTTTCGCGACAAAATCTTAATTTTTGTTTACAATAGTATAATTGGCTAATCATTTTATTTATCTAAATAAATTAATTACCTATCTCACAACATATCTTGACAACCAAAAGGAAAGTATCATACTAACTAATTATCAACTACTAATTAATAATTAATAGGTTATAACCTATTACCATTTTTGCTCTTTAAATAGAAAAAAAATTCAAATTTCATCACCATTTGTGTATTTAAATGAATTTTAACAAACTTAGTTTTCGTTTAAGAAACCAACTGTTTTACATTAAATAGACTGTCAAAATCTTTTATTACTTAACTCATTATCAAATAACAAATAAATGCATGTTTAAAAATAACAAGTATTTCTTTTAAATTAAAATATTTATTTAACATATATTAAAAATATTTGCATTCCTTTTTTATAATCAGATGATTTATTAACTGTTCTGAATTCGTTTTTTATGACCTATGTGTGACAATCCTATGTTTTATATGTTAAAAACATTTTGGGACTAAAAAGAATCGGGATTCAGTTGAGATACTGCAAAAGCGTTTCGTTGAAAGGATAATGTCCGGCAATGCGCCAGCCCTTGTTTGGTGACAAAACTAAGCCCTTTGTATAGCTACACCCTATTATTTCATGTTAATTAACCTTTTGTATAGCTATACCCTATCATTGTATGTAAATTCATACAAAAATCAACTATGTTTCGAAGGTAATAAAGCCAGAACATAAACGATTTCCAAAACTTCTCAATTTCAACTAAAAGGATACTTTAGAAACAACATTCATTATTATAATTCACATATACATCATCACACCCACCACTCCTGGCAGTAATCATACAGTTGTCTTAAGGTAGTGGAAATCTTCAATAACAAAGTTACCATAATGGACCTACTGAAATACTGCACGTTTGTATTTAACAATAGCTAACAATATAATTGATAATATTTAACTTAAAGGGTTCCCTGAAAAGACTCGGCTGAAGATGAAGGATAAAATTTTCATTCTGAAGCGTTATTGGCACTATTGGAAAGAAACAAAATTACCATGATGTCTAAACAGGATGAATAGTTAAAGAGTAAATTTAAATTGTGGACATCGACAGGAAATAAAATCCTTCAGCAAAATCTAGTCCAAAAATTTCTATTTTTTGATTTGCATGAAAGTTTTTATTTAAGGGTCTTAAATGACGTAAGGAACGAATCTGACTTGCTTTTTTGAGCACACTCGGAACTAAAAATGTTTTTTTTTTTAACCCTGTGTTAACTATAAATGCAAAAACCTGCGGTTTTTTGTAATTATGTTGGAAATACAGCCAAGTAAGCTGTTCAAACATAATCGAACAAAGGTCAGATTTTGATATTTTCAAAGGATAAGTGCTTTGCGCCAAAGTATTCCTGAAATCAAAATGTTCTTTTTATCCTTTATAGAATCCCGGTACACATGTTATACCAGAGCCAATTCGTCAATTAGAATTTTGCAAATAGTTTCATTGGAATACACTAGATGGGGGCAATAGAAAAATACGATAAGGACTCTCTCTACCACCACCGAATTAGCCGATAGAGAAAGATTGGTTCAAGGTCTGTACCAGTGACTGTCAAACGTTTGTCCTCTAACTACAATTCGCTACAATGTTTTGCTCTCACAAAATTACTTTAATTCTTTTACTGTATTAAAAAACATGTAGCAATATTATTCTAAGCTATTCTTTTGAATCAGATTTGTCGGCAGGATAATATTTTAATACTATCGGGAAAATTGACACCGCTTGGTGAAATTAATATAGGTTAAAGTTGGTAAATTTTTTTATTTCAATAATTTTCTTTTTTATTGTCATTCCAAAGTACTCTAATGGAATCAATGATTTTAATTAATATAATTAATTAACACCATTAATTAATAATTTAAATATAGGCATATTTTACTTGTAATTGAGTTAAAAGAAGGTAGAAATACTATTAGAATTATAAATAAATATATTTTTATAAATTTGAAATGTTTATTTATTTAAAAAAACAAAAAATGAGGAATTTATAACTCAGCTACACAGTTGTGGTACATAAAATATGCCAGTGACATTATAACGGTTTGGTTCACTATTTTAAGTTCGTTCCACGAGGCCATCTTTATAGTTGAAGTATGTTACCCATTACAGCGCTTGCGGTGGGCCAAAGTAAAACTAATCACTCTCGTCTGGCTATTAACAGGTGACATACGTCTCTCATTTGAATAATTATTAGTTATTTGTTATCTACTACAGGGAGTGTCCAGAAATTAATTATTTCTGGTTTTATCTTAATTTGGACCCAGCGGTAAGCATTCTAATTTCCTTATTTTTAAATTAATTAAATTTTACTGTTCAGAAAATATAAGCAAACTAATTATTTTGTTGATGTACTTTTAGTTGGTGTTTTGGTTATGTTAAATAAAATTAATGGCTGTACAAATGAGGAACAAAATAAATTTCCTTGGAAATGAAGTCTCGTTTTTTTCGCACAAATTTAGATCTCTGGACCTTATACATAAAAACCTATTACATATTCTATGGCGCCCGAAGACAGGACTTAAAAGAAAAAAAAAGGTAAAGGAAAATATTGATGGACATTTAATCGAATGCAATTAAGACAATTGTTTGGTTCAGGGAAAAACAGTGCACAGTTAATACCGTAATATCCACATATGTCATAAACAAAAGCATTCTATGTTGTATTCTCCCTGTGTATATATTTTTAGTATTTATAATAAAATATTCGTAAATATTAAGTTAGAATTAACAGCAGATTTAAGTTAACTAAAGAAAAATAATTAATAGTATATTTAAATTAAAGCTAACTATCATTTATTGAACTCTCATTTAGATTGTCATTTTGCAAGTTTATGGCAAGTGGAAAGATCAAATAAATTTTTACTTGGTTAATTTTATTCATTGGGTAAAAACTCTTAATTTTGTCTGAGATAGATAAAATAGAGTTACCTGTATTTACGGGAAAATTAGAGGAATGGAATGGATTCTATTCCCTTTTTGACTCCATGGTTCACAGGGAACCATCACTACCTACCGTAAGAAAATTCCATTATTTACGAAGTTGCTTACGCGAGGAAGCTCTATCCCTTATTTCCGGATTCGCCTTAGAAGAAGCGAATTATCTCCTGGTTTACGACGCTTTGGTATCTCGGTACCAAAATAAAAGGCGACTCGCCAGATTTTCTATCAAGAGGGTAACAGACTTTTCCCCCTTAACTAACTCATCTATAAATCTTCAGAGATTTTTATCTGTGCATGAGAATAACTTCTGCGCATTATCGGCATTAGGTATCGAAGATATGGGCGACTTCATAAAACTTCATTTAGCCCTCACTAATTTAGATCCCGGAACGATAAGAGCGTTCGAAGAGCGGATAAAGTCCAAGGATATCCCCACCTATCGCGATTTGATTGATTTTGTTACCGAACGAACCAGAGTTCTTGAAATGATGGCCGAGGAAGTCGGTTCGGATAAGTCATGGGCCAAAGGAAAACCCCGTTCCGCAAACTCTCCTCAACATGAGAGTCAACCAAATTATAGAAATGACAAAATATCTTCAAGTACCTTTAGTGTCGCGCTCTTAGGTCCTACCGTGGCTAAATCTGCAGCTGTAGCCGAACATGACTCCCAATCTGATCAAATTAAATCTGAGCATAGTGGGTTAACAGACTCATGGTATGAAGCACATCCCGGCAAGATTAGCGGAGAACTACTCGAAAAGAAGAAAGATCCAAAACGATTACTGGCTGCACAGCTTGGTCAGACGACTCAGAAATTAGCGTGTTGGAACTGTGGTGGGCATCATGTATACTCAAGGTGCTCACTTCCTAGAAAATTGTTCTGTTACCGTTGCGGTAGTCCTGGAATTTCTCTTTACGCCTGTCCTAAATGCACTCAGAGAAAAGGGCAAGGGGGCCGGAAGTAAGGGTCAATCCTGTTCCCTTTGTCTCAGCAGACCCATCAAGTACCGTATCATATCCTTACCGTAATGTGTCTCGTATCTCTACATCTTATCTTGTCGCTCCTAGTATTGTATCTTCTTCCAAAGAAAAATCTACTTCATATCATAACTTCTCTTTATCGGAACGGACGTCTCCCATAGCTAAGCAACTCTTCATGGTTTTTCGAATCGAGAAAGTAAACGATCAAAGAGTATCCGATTTATTTTCTTTGTTTGATCCTGGTTCCACAACATCATATGTAGGAGCAAATGGAGTGAGTATTCTACTAGAACTGGGATATTTTGTTGAAGTTGTCCCAGAGTTAAGATTGGTGTCGCCAATGGAAGCACAAGTATAGTCAGTGAACGATTCCATATCCCGATCACCACAGGTGACCGATCATTTGACACGACTCTATATGTTCTGCCTTCACTTCCATTCGACTTCCTATCGAATCTTCGTAAAGCGATTTGGTGGTTTGAAGACTTTTCATTTCATCAAGATGTTAAATCTCTGGGGCTTACAACATCTATTTGATCTCAAACAGGCGTTTTTGCAAGTTCCGCTTGCTGACGAAAATAGTAAAGATATAACTGCGTTTACTGTTCCTGGAAGAGGATTATTCAGGTTTAAGGTTATGCCCTTCGGATTAACCAACTCTCCCGCAACTTTTCAGAGGTTAGCCGATACCGTCTTTGGACCTGAACTCTATCCTTTCCTTATGTTTTAGTTTTCTTGGATGATATCCTGGTATGCACCCCAACTATTCAATTACACTTGAAAATGTTAAAGGAAGTGTTCCATCGGCTTAAAGCATCTGGTTTGCGAATCAATCCGGAAAAATGTGTTTGGATGCAAGGAAGTTAGGTACCTAGGATACTTAATTAACTGTGACGGTATGAGTGTTGATCCCAAAAAGATTAGTTCCATTACTTCAATTCCTGCTCCCAGAAATGTTGCAGAACTAAGAAGGTTTCTCGGAATGGCGGGATGGTACCGACGATTTATTAAAGAGTTTGCCACAGTAGTGTCTCCGTTAACGTCTCTATTCAAACGGAATGCCAAATGGATTTGGTCTAAAGAGCAAGATGCGTCTTTCAATGTTCTGAAAACAGCGTTAACTCAGGCGCCTATATATTTTTAAATCAATTAAATTTTACTGTATAGAAAATATAAACAAACTAATTATTTTTTTGATGTACTTTTAGTTGGTGTTTTGGTTATGTTAAATAAAATTAATGGCTGTACAAATGAGGAACAAAATAAATTTCCTTGGAAATGAAGTCTCGTTTTTTCGCACAAATTCTCTGGACCTTATACATAAAAACCTATTGCAACATCGTAAGATAACGCTTCTGCAAACGGGCACTGGTACATCTGATGTACATGATATTAAACACACGTAGCGTAACCCACACATGATATTAAACATCATGGAATACGCATAAAAATACATAAAATGCTCATTGATATTTGGCGTATCTGAACAAGCAGAGGCCCAACAAATTTATCTTCTTTACCTCTTCGTTGTTGGATTTAAATAAAAAATAAAAAAATGTCTACCAGAAAGCGACAACGTTCATCATACTCTCAATTACACGCTGTTAACAGCCAAACTTTTTAAAAGAATATCATGTTCTTACATGCTATAAGTGACTGTGAGGCAATACATATGGATTTTTGTGAAAACACTTTCAAAAAACCACGATCTTGTTGCAATTTTGAGTGTTTTCCAAAAATCATAGGTCACTAGCAAGAGCTTAGAACAACCAGGCGATTGTTTCCTGGTTTCATTATATGGGAATGGGCATATGCAGAGGTTCTTGCCTCCCTCCTCCAAAAGATCAAAAGGATAATTATTAAATTGTGAGAAATAGAAAAAAAGAAACTTATGTTAGAAAAACTAAGGGGTGATGAGACTATTTTTACTTCAAAACTTGAACTTAATTTTTAAAATTGTTCAATCTAATGGTTTTCAAATCATAGATACTAGTAGAGTTTTAGGATCTTCCGAAGATTTTTGAAAGCACTTCTAACTTCGAGTTATAACTAAAATAGCCTTAGCTTTAACTAAAACGAGCCAATGACATTAAGAAAACAATTTTAACGAACAGAAATATTATTCGTTTATTTAAAAATTTTATCCCGGCAGAAACGATATCGTCAGGGAAGCAAACAGCTCTCACATGAACTTCTGCATCAATGGCGTACATGTTAAAACAAATTAAAACGAGCTGAATTCTGCTCCAGACGGCACCAAAACGGCCGAATTCACTTCATATTTTCAAAACATTTCTTGGCAAGGGATATATTATAATGAGCTAAACGTTGCTCCTGAAAGTTCGTCCCTGATTTTGAACAATATAAAGAGCTGAATTGCCAATGGATCTGCCATACAAATCCTCAAAACACACAAATTTTCATCCGATTTTTCCCTTCAAACTGGGCGACATTAAAGCTAAATATTCTGTCCTGGAAATCTTTGGAAAAACTAAATCTTCATCCGTTTTTCATCAATTTTCTTGGAAAAAGCGTCATTATAACCAGCCGAATTTTGCTCCAAAAAGCTAACATTTTCGTCCGATTTTTCTTTTAAGTTTTCTTAAGAAATCTTTCTTCTATAAAGAGTTGAATTCTGCTCCAGAAATCTACAAAACACATATTTTCATCCGACTTAAAACAATTGTCTTGAAATTGGTGATATTATCATTAGTGAAATTCTGCTCTAAAACGCCACAACACACTTAAATTTGCGCCAGATACTTAAATGTCTTGAATAAAGGCGAAATCACGTAAATTTCCTACATTTGAGATATATCAGCTATACGGTATTTCTATTGGACCGGCCCTCCCCTTGAAGAAATCCCTGCGTACGTCTTTGTATACGATTAATTTCGCGTGGTTCAAGAGATTCAAATATGTCTGGAAGGCGACGGTGGGAGTACCTCACTACAATCCAGGTAATAGAAATATAAGAGGACCATTAATGGAAATACCGTCGGAAGATGGAGGCCGCCCTGCATGGAATATAAGAAATCATGCATAAACGATCGGAAAATTGACATCAGTGCTATACGGATTGCTGCCGAATCCCTTATATCCTTAAAGAAGAGGTTGAGTTTTTGGGGGTGCAAAAAACGAATATCAACTTTGTTTCACTCTGAAAAATTTGTTTACCCCTCTTTGTTACGTCGCGACAAATTTTATTCGAGTTGCGACACCGATTGTGATTTAATTTTGTTAAATTCTAGTTTGCACCTGTTTGTGATAGTTAATGGGTAATTTCATGTTTTTTAATTATGAATTTAATCATTTATGATCATAATGGGTAATAATAACTGTATTTTTTAAATTTATTTTTATAGAAAATTAAATTAATTATTTAAAAAATTCAACTGCGATAGTAAAGTGGTAATTTTGTGGTTTTTAATTATAAACATATTTATTTAACTTATTTTAGGCAATTAAATTAAAAAATAAGTTAATGAAATTAAATATTACAAATGTTTATTAATCATGGGCTTTAAATTATGAAGACCATTTAAAAACAAACATTACTTAATTAATTATTATTTAATTGCATAAAAATAAGTGAAATATTATAGCATTTCCACGTCAATTGTAACCTTTTCCAAATCAATTGTCACCTTTTCCATTTCAATTGTAACTTTTTCCATTTCAAATGTTACCTTTTCCATTTCAATTGTAACCCTTTCCAAATCAATTGTCACCTTTTCCAATTCAATTGTCACCTTTTCCATTTCAATTGTAACTTTTCCATTTCAAATGTTACCTTTTCCATTTCAATTGTAACCCTTTCCAAATCAATTGTCACCTTTTCCAATTCAATTGTAACCTTTTCCATTTCAAATGTAACTTTTTCCATTTCAATTGTAACCAAACCGGACATGAAATAATTCAATATTATTCATTTTATTATTGAAAAATAATTATTTTAATTACATTAATGACTTTTGAAATAATTTCGGCATATTCTTTCGACATTTATTTCGTTTATAATATAATTGATATTAAGTGCTAATTTCAAGTAGGTAATTTAAATTTTTTAAATAAAATTGTCGTTTATTTATTTTTAAATATTTATTATTTTTTATTTATTTAGTGGGGGGAGGGTGGATTTCATCGATTTGATGATCGTTCATAAGGTTTTTGAAGTTGTTGATGTCAAATTTACTACCGAAATTTTATTCGGCCATGAGTATTTCTACTTAATTATTAGTTTTCAAAATTCTTCGGTATTGGCATCGTTTACTAGGTTTTCAAGGGCGCTATTTTCGAATTCACTATCGGATTTCCGATCGCGCATGCGCATTTCGGTTTTACGATGCTATTGGAGATTTCTATGATAAAGGGATCGTTTATTAGGTTTTTGAGGGTTCTGATTCCATTTTTTTAGTTGGATTTTAGATCGCGCATGCGCGTTTGGCATATCCGTTACTGTTGGAGTTTTCTATGATATAGGGATCGTGTATAAGATTATCGAGGGTTTGATTCCATATTGTTATTGGAAATTGTGATTGCGCCAGCGCTTTTCCATATTCTGATACTATTAATATTATCTTTGTTACACAAATCGTTAATTAAGTTTTCTCGGGTTCTGAATCCTTTTTTCAAATTTTATTTTTTATCGAGCATGTGCATTTCAAATGCAATTATATTTGACATTTTTTTGAGTATATCGTCCTATAAAACCTAATAAACAATAACTTTACCCAAAAAAGGTCAATGGTAACGGTTATCCGAAATGAGGATGTTCGATGAAATATCAAATTCCAAAAAATAAATCAGAAACTTTGAAAATCTCATAAACGGCTCTTCTAAGCGAAGACAAGTTAATTAAGAACAGGCAATGCACAGGCGAGATCAAAAATCCAAATTTTAATTCGAAAATATGATGATTGATAACGTCATAAACGATACTGGTACCAAAGAGATGTCAACATTAATAGTAATTTGAAATGCACATACTCGATAAGAACCTTCGAAAACCTAACTAACGGTAAACTATAAATAATATATACAAATGATAAACTTTATCATAAAAAAACTCCAACAGTAACGGAAATGAAAAATGCGCATGCACAATTAAAAATCCAATTAAAAATATGGATGAAAAAATCATATAAACATGAGGAAAAATCCAATTAAAAATAAGGAATCAGAACCCTCGATAACCTTATAAACGACACCTTTATCATAAAAAACTCAAACAGTAACGGAAATGCAAAATGCGCATGCGCGATTAAAAATCCAATTAAAAATATGGAATCAGAACTGTTGAAAACCTTATTAGCGATCCCTATATCATAGAAAACTCCAACAGTAACGGAAATGAAAAATGCGCATGCACAATTAAAAATCCAATTAAAAATATGGAATCAGAACCCTCAATAACCTTATAAACGATACCTTTATCACAAAAAACTCAAACAGTAACGGAAATGCAAAATGCGCATGCGCGATTAAAAATTCAGTTAAAAATATGGAATCAGAACCATGGAAAACCTTATTAGCGATCCCTATATCATAGAAAACTCCAACAGTAACGGATATGCCAAACGCGCATGCGCGATCTAAAATCCAACTAAAAAAATGGAATCAGAACCCTCAAAAACCTAATAAACGATCCCTTTATCATAGAAATCTCCAATAGCATCGTAAAACCGAAATGCGCATGCGCGATCGGAAATCCGATAGTGAATTCGAAAATAGCGCCCTTGAAAACCTAGTAAACGATGCCAATACCGAAGAATTTTGAAAACTAATAATTAAGTAGAAATACTCATGGCCGAATAAAATTTCGGTAGTAAATTTGACATCAACAACTTCAAAAACCTTATGAACGATCATCAAATCGATGAAATCCACCCTCCCCCCACTAAATAAATAAAAAATAATAAATATTTAAAAATAAATAAACGACAATTTTATTTAAAAAATTTAAATTACCTACTTGAAATTAGCACTTAATATCAATTATATTATAAACGAAATAAATGTCGAAAGAATATGCCGAAATTATTTCAAAAGTCATTAATGTAATTAAAATAATTATTTTTCAATAATAAAATGAATAATATTGAATTATTTCATGTCCGGTTTGGTTACAATTGAAATGGAAAAAGTTACATTTGAAATGGAAAAGGTTACAATTGAATTGGAAAAGGTGACAATTGATTTGGAAAGGGTTACAATTGAAATGGAAAAGGTAACATTTGAAATGGAAAAGGTGACAATTGATTTGGAAAAGGTTACAATTGACGTGGAAATGCTATATATTCTTATGTGAAAAAGGGGAAGATGTTAAGTACATTAAAATAAAAAGTAACTTTTTCTTTAAAAAAACAAACAAAAAACATAGATGTATGCTTTTCTTTAAAAAAAAATTCTTAATTAGTAAATTATTAATATAGCTGGGTACTCATTCGAATTATTTATTTCAATATATATTGTAAATTATTTTAATTAATTATTAAATAATATTTATTTAATTTATAATTATGATATTAAAAAATTATGTTTTAATATAAATATACATATATATGAAATATATTTGATTAATATTTTAATTATCAATTAATATTTCATTAATTTTTACTAACATTTTTTTAATTAAAATTATGAGCAGCACAATAAAATTCAAACTTGTTGCGTAATTGTATAAACGTGTACTTTTTCTTAACTCTATCTTTATTCATTATTTTAAACCCAAATAAGAATCAATTTGCAAGCTGTGAAACAGCTTTAAGCGTTGAGCATAATACCAAATTTATAAGAAAGTGCGGAAAAAGAAGGCACGTAGTTAACAAGAATGGTACCAGAGATCGCTAGTGGGACGACACTCGATTCTGTCTCCAGACTCTTCTGAGGAAGACCAAGGCACATTTGGGCGGACGGAGTCAGAGAGGCCTTTCAGAGACGAGACATCCACTGGAATAAGCAGAGTGAGCTGACAGTGGACAGAACCACTTGGAAGCGGCTCTATAAAACGGAACATCACACTGCACATCGATAGAGAGGGCTGGAATATCTATGTATGAAAGCTGTTTAAACATAATGCAACAAAGGTCAAAATTTTAAGAGCTTACTTGACTGAAATTGCAAGATCAAAACCGCAGGATCCCGCAGCGGGTGGGTTCTTGGATTTACCATCAGCACTGGGTTAAAAGAACATTTTGATTACAGTTTTCTCAATTTATAGAGAAATAACTTGTTTAACTCGTTCCAACAAATTGTATACAGAAAAATTCTGCAGAACTCAGCAGAACACATCAAATATATTTCCTGATCTCTAAACAAGTTGTTAAATTAATGTCGTGAAAATGTTTTTTTTATTTAACCATAAAAACCTGGATTTTATTCGTATTTAAACTTTTTAAGTTACCTATCCCTCACAACAAAAAGTTAATTTGCATTTTCTGAACACCTTGAAAATCGGGACGTTTGCCGCTCCCATACTACTATGCGTCGTCGTTTGATTTACTAGATTATTCTATAAGTCGTAATAGTCCAATATAATAACTTATTCTGGAATCTTAAATATCTCTTAGAATTAGTATCAATCTCAATTAAATGACTTTCTAATTTATCACAAAGCTGGAGTAAGATAAATAATTATACTTGATGGTGATAACATACGTTTCAGGGATTCCGCTAGTTGAGGCCATTAATAACCAGTAAAAAAAAATCTGAATATTAAAACGAAGTATTTATTCTGAAAGAAATATTTATGCTTTATAATTTATAATTATACTTTCAAGTATTCCAAGTCTCACGAGAATCTATGAAAGTCCCTTGGGTTAATGTTTTGCATTTAAAAAGGACTTTTTCAATTAAAAATTGATGAAAAGTAAATTTTAATTTAAAAATACAACAATCTGAGACAAGTTCATTATGTAGAAATTATTCAGAACATAATGATTCGTGTGAATTCTTTCGTTGAATTCATTTCCTTTCTAGAAGAGTAGAATATTAAATTGATAAGAATCTAATTAAAAAACTTGCAAAAGTTCATCCCAACCAGAGCCTCACATTTATAAATAAGTAAACAACAAAGTTTCTTTGTTTAAATAATGGAGGGAGAAGTATTACTGAGAAATATTTGAAAAATAATTTTATTATTTTTGCAATATATATATATATATATATATATATATATATATATATATATATATATATATATATATATATATATATACGGGGGCCGGGGTGGCCGAGCGGGCTAAGGCGCTTGCAATAGGTAATCAAAGTTAAGCAACGTCGAGCGTGTTTAGTACTTGGATGGGTGACCGCCCAGATTTGGGTGACCGCCTACCAGGGAAAAATTCACGTGGCCTGCCACTATCTCCCTCCCCCGGGTATGTGAGGCCCGTCAGCCTACTGGAGGCCACTCACACAGACCGGGCGTAGGAGTGATGACCCTACCCCGTGTATCTTAATTGTGAATCGCGTTGTGGTTTTCCAGGACATAAAATAGCCGCCCGGAGGTTTGGTCCATGGACGGTCTGTCTCGGGGAAAGAAATATAGGTCCTCGTGCGCCTGCTGACTCCGAACAGCCATAATCCGTGGATCTAGACCGATTTGTCACTGTCCTTGAACCCGAGTGAGTCGGTGGGAAGGACACTGCCGAATTGGCCCCAAAGGGACCGGTTATGGAGCAATGGGCAGCCTGCCGCTGCACCATGGAAACCATGGTTCGCAGCAACGTGAGGTTGGGTGACCCCCTCCAGGCTGTCTGTGCTCCCGCAAGCAATAAATGTCTGTAAGAACACCACATCGCGCGGCCAAAGATCTACAAGGTCTATAGAGCCAACCGAAAAAAAAAAAAAAAAAAAAAAAAAAAAATATATATATATATATATATATATATATATATATATATATATATATATATATATATATATATATATAGCCTGTATGACAAGAAGGCATGAAGGGCCTAGGGCACTGGTTTCCAAATGCTAGTCAGTCGCGGACCTCCAGTGATTGAATTAGATCTTCGAGGATCCCTCAACATGTGTTTAAATTAAAATAATAGCTTTGACGTTCACTTTAATATTACCAGTTTTTTAATTGTTTTAACCAACTATTGGTAAAAGACATGAGAATAATAATGGCGAAAAACAAATTACAAAGTTTTTCTAAACATATACTATTTTTATTTGACAAATGAAATTAGAACACGGATTATGTATTCATTGAGACAGAGCCTTAAAAGTAATATGTCCACGTATTATGTCCACTGACATGTGAAAGGTAAATTCTAATTTGTTCTTAAAAATTTCTTCGATGTTGGGTCACAGTTTAGAGACTTACATGGAAATGATCATGAACGTTGAGGTGATTTCGGTATTTAATCTTTATGTAACATGCTGTTGAAAAGGCCTGTTTAGATGTGTAGGTTGTACAAATAAATGTTTCAACGATTTCAGAGAGTAACAAGAAGGTAGACCCCTCCTACTATGCAACCTCCCCTCCCCGCCCTCCACATCTCTATAAATTGCACATATTTTGTTTTTTGTGACTAATGATTAAGAAAAAGCCAATGTCCCCAGAAAAAAAGTGGCTGCACATTGCCAAAATAGCGTCCAACGATGGCGGACTACCGAATTTGACTTTATTTAGATTTTTCGACACTGTCGTTCAGCACTTGGCTTCATTTCGCCATAATTGGCTATATTTCGGAGCTGACTAGTCAGAAAATCATACGACATAGAATATGAAACAATTAAAATTGGCTTAGACACTAAAAAAACACCAGTAAAGTCAATGTTTTCGTGATTCAAGTCGTTCATAGGAAGGTTGAAATTTCAAGAGCAGTGGCAATTAAACGGTAATCAATAACGAAAAGTCTTCATTAGATCATGTGGAGCACTTATTTTTCCCTAAAAAACCAATAGTCTCTTTTTAAAATATTCTAAATGGTTCCTTAGAAAAGGCACATTCTAAGGAATAAGGAATAGTCACATTTTAAAATATTCTAAATGGTTCCTTAGAAAAGGCACTTAATTAATGGTGAAGCTGTAGGGACGTATGTTCTTTCAGTCTTCTTCCACATCAATGAGTCTTCATAAATGCAATAGTTATTAGCTTGATCCACATCATTTGGTTTAATTGCATTAACGAGCTAATATTAGTGCAATAATTTAAGTGCCAGTAACATAGTAATAAATCTTAATCCAGGCTCATACTTCGACCACCTCCTACCACCTCGACCACCTAATTAAACATCGATATTGCCCAGGAGCCAGGGCCGAAATTTGGTTCTCAATTAAAGAGATAGTTTGAGTGTGAATTAAGAAAGTATGGGGCATTCTAAGTAAAATAAGCTTTGTCTGCAATTCCAAAGGCACTACCTTAAAAAATGGCGGCATTTTATTCAAGAAAAATGTAACATTTTCACTCATTTTTCATACCGTGCTCAATATATTTTGGAAATTACCTACCACACGAAAAATAATATAATTATCTTACATAAAGAAAATCTAATTTTCTAAACTTTTTAGCCCTAATAGAGCTCTTTATGTTAGTTCTCGATATAATGTTTTTCAAAAAAACGCATTTTGGCCAATATCTTGAGGTCTGCTCTTACTACAAAGATAATCAATATGATCTACTTCATGGTACATTTAACTAACTCTAATTTGAGTGGTAATAGACATCTTTACGTCAAATAGTTCACAAATTAATGCCTTCAAAAAATATCATTTGTTTTCCGAAAAAATACCATTTTCACCATTGTCACCATTTTTTTAATTAATTTTGAAATTTTAATTAATATAATTTAATCATGGAAACTGTTCTTCCTACGTAAATAACTATCATAAACTACCTTATTTTGCGTTTAACTAGCGTAAAATTGAGGAGTAATTAACATCAGTACGCCAAATAGTTTTAAAGGCACCATAAAGTAGTTTATGATAATTGTCTAAGTAGAAAGACAGGAAAACAATTTCTGCGATATTTGCCAAAATAAATTCACAAAATGATGATTTCTAGTTTTTTGGAAAAAAAGTTTTTGCCATCAGCAAATGTAGCCATGAAGGTATTGAGATTCACAGGGATAAGAAAATGTAGAGGACTGGACCCAAGATTTTCCTTGGGGAACACCTCAACTTGATAACAACTGGAAACTTCTTTACCACGGCTAACTCGGAAGGAACAGTGATTGAGGTAGGGTGAAAGGATTTCGAGTCCTTGTCGTGAACGAAAGATTTTGAGAGTCGAATATGGTTAAGTTTAGTTTGACATTATTTTGAGAATCTTTTAAAAAATTTCTGAAAGGATTGAGAATAGGCTGGTTGGTCTGTAAGATGGGCAAAACCGTTCTTATTATTATTCGGATCTGATCCGCCCACTCATTGTCTGTTATATGATTATCGTTTAAGCTAGTTGAAATGTCTTAGTGAATAAAATTAATTGTAGATTTCTGTATTTTCTTAATATTTTGGTAGTAAATGACATTTCAAAGGAGTTTAATACTTCTTCAATATGTGTCCTTATCCATGCGTCAATAAGATTAAAAATCAGTATAAATACTTTAACAAATCTTAATTTAACTATCTTTTATTTTTTTAATTGAAGAAAACAAATTACAAGCATTTGTACATATAACTCCTTTTTTCTTTTTAACAGAAAATGGCTATTGGTAGGCAGCAATGTGCTATTTTATTGCTTAAATTTCCAATTTGGCCAATTTGAGACTTGAGACGGGTTTTCTATCGAAATGAGTAGTTCTAAGAACATTTAGCAGAAATGTTGATTAATTACTGGAAGGGGCCAATGGGCGTCAATGGAGGGGCCCTCCTCATTTTCCTCTCCTCCAGGGCCCTCCAAGCACGAATTAGAAGGGGAATCGCGGTGCCATATTTTCGTATACTCAAGTCTTCTCAGCTCCTACTCTAGATGTTTATAACACAATAAAGCAGATCCAATTTTCTCGGAAATTCTCAAAAAGTTTGTTTTTCTCTCTTTAAATTCCTGGAAAGTCAGTTAATCTCTGCCATTCCATTCTCTTCCTCATATGTTCATAGTACTACACTCACAAGGGGAGGGCACTGTCAATGGGCCACCCACCGATTTCAACCAAATTTTTATTGGTGATTCCTTAGCTAAATATCTAAATATATCGGACATACGGGATATATGTTGATTTCATGCGTTCGTTTCAATGGGCCAGAGGAGCTGAGAATACAAAGAAAACGCGCTGAAACTGGTTTATTTTCGATATCTCGAGTTAGGAAAATTATATCGACGTGTTTTTACACCAAAACGTCAGTGTATATTAAAGAAAAAATAAAAACATTAAAATATAATTGCTTTTTGATCAAATAAATTGAAAACATGTTTAGATCATTGGTTAAATTAGCATAATAGATTTGTTCACTCCCAAGATTATGGCAGATTTTGATCCAGCGCTCCCAACAACCTTTATGTTGAAAGTATCATCAAAAACAAATATAATTTATTTTTCAGTTCTGAGGGATTTCAAAATTTTTCAGTTTCAATTTGAAGGTCTGGATCCCATCATCACTTTATCCGATTTCGATTTTCCTGGATTCATCATAAAGGTAGGGATATTTCTTCTTTTCACACATATACACAGTAACTGCATTATCTAGAAGGTCTCTGTAAAAAAAAACGTGATTATAAAATAAAAACAAAATAGATTTTTTTTGCGGATAACGTTGGTTCTAAAACACGTAGAAACACCCCTACGTGTTTCTAACACCTCTAAGACTAAAGCAAATCGCGTAGTTTTGTGTTGTTCTATAATTTAATTATTTTATTTTAAAAAATAAAAAATTATCACTCCAAAATTTAGGTGAAAATGATGAAAAAATAGTAGTTAATGTACTAAAAAAAAACTAATTTACAATTGTTACAATTTTTTTTTTTTATTCATTTCAATATCACTGTCAACTTTTGAATATTGAATATTTCAAAAGTAAATAACAAACAAATAATAACCATATAAAAAAGCTTAATTGAAAAAAATTTCATCTGTATTAAATAAAATAAAAATTTTAATTAATCTCTTATTTAATCATTTATACATATCAGAGATATCAAAAAAGAATAAAAGAATTTTTTTTAAATCACAGTTTCGGGGATTCAAACTGAAGATCTTTAGCACTGCGATCGATACCACGAGGGCAAAGCCACTGTTGAATTATTGTAACAGCCACGTCTACTTATATAACATCAAGAACTTCAAATCGATATTTCTAGAGAATGAAAGCGAATTGCGTCTTACCTCTTTACATAAGTAAGCATTGAGGGGACCCTATTCTATTACATCTGTAAAAGTAATCGGAATCTGTGATTCCCATGTTTTGTATTCTCCTTGTTGGATATAATTTTTTCCGCATAATAGAAGTGAATAGCGGGATTTTTTTTGTAAGTTTTGGCCTTTTTATTGCACATTATATAAATTTTTTACTTCGCAAAATCCGGGCTCTAGTCGTGATTCATTTTTCGGGACCGCCGATAAAATTATATTAACTGCCCCAAGTTGGAATCGAATCCATTTATTCACTTTTTTTTTCCCGTATATCCCTTTTCATTTTGAGTAGTTTACCAATAGTCGATATACACTGGCATTGCTAACTATTGCATGAATCTACATATCATTAATCATATATCAAATCCCTTTTTCTGTTATTAGTTAATTGTTATTTACCAATTTATATATTAGTAACAAGTCAAAGATTACATTTATAACGATTTTATATTCTTTTTATTTATATTTTTTTACGCAAATTTGTACCATAGATAAATTCACAACGGGATGCACAGTGTGTCCATCGCCTATTTCGATTAAAATTGTTTAGGTGATTCTACATATAAAAAAAAAAGGACCCGTGCTCAATTGTTTCTTGTAATAGGCCCGAAGAGCTCAGAAAAAAATAAAATACGCTGGAACTGCTTTATTTTATATCTCGAATTTGGAAATTGATATCAACATGCTTTTTCTAGCAAAAGACTTATTTTTCAGAGTTTATTAAACGAAAAATACAAACATTTTAAAAAGTGAATTGCTTTTTAGTTGAATACATTTTTAAAATGTTGAAATTCTTTAGTAAACTAGCCCTACAGATTTTTTGGCACATAAATTGATGACAGATTTTGATTCAGCCCACCAAAAACTATTTATTACTAAAATATCATTAAAATAAAAAAAATTCAGTTCTGAGAGAGTACAAAATTTTTAAGCCAATTACAATATCAATTTGAAGCTCTGTGTTAATTTATATATATATATATATATATATATATATATATATATATATATATATATATATAAATAAATAAAAGGGTGTATATCCGTAGAGTTAAGTATAAGTGGGGAGAGCATGAAGTCGCGGTAGACAGGATCGCTAGACTGAGAAGAGCAGCCTGCCCAGCTATGAAGAAATATCTAAATGTGACTCTAGGCATGGAACGCAATAAATAAGAATAAGGGTTTATTTGTAGGTAGTGGTCGCAGTCTGTTTTTGGAACTAGTTAAAAGAACTAGGTTTAAGTATGAACTATTAAGGTGGCCATGAGAAACAAGCAGAAACATGGATGATACAAAAGAAAGAGTTGGGGGCTGTTGATTTGTTATTTTATCCGAAAGGGGCTCTGACAGGCTGAACCATATTGTTTTACTAGTTTTGTTAAAAGTTAAATGTTTCTTATTATTTAATGTATATAGTGTACATAATATAATATATATAAAGCTACAAATGCTATCCTATTATAATTTTAAGTTTTGTCCACACTGTTCGACCTCCAATTTTCAAAACAAACGGGGAAGGTAACCTGAGGCAAGCGATGTCGAATAATTATTTGATTATTGATTGAAAAATTATGAATAAATATATTATTCACTGATTAATAAGACATATGGGTTATTCTTTATTTATTACTTTTCATCTGAATAAAATTTGTCTAACACTGGTTAGGGCCGAAAGTCGAACAGTGTTAGTTCGGGAACCCATGCAGAAAAACGTGACTTATTTTACATAAATATTCACTTATTACGTGAAGAAAAACCAAAACATAGATAACCGTCACGAAGCCGCCGGGATATTGACGGCCAATCAAATCTGGAATTTTTTTGGGTATTTTCAGTTAATGATTTATAATTCCAAGAAGGTTCTTCGTAGATGATAATTTTATATTTCAATAATTAAAGAACATTATATTAGGCGTCGAATGAGTATCGAACATTATAAATTTGGTTGAAGAATATAAAAACCGACGGTCGAAAAACAATTTTAACCAACTTTGGCAAGAAATTCAACAAACTGACTTTTAAACGTCTTTACCATGGAAACGGCTATTCTAAATTAAAAATCTTACGAATTAAATTTGTAGAGCATCAAATTTTGTATTTAGACAGTACCTTATAGATATTTAGAATCTAAATACTATACAAACTCTTGTACGACATACTCACTGATTCACTGGCAGTGTCAGATTGTCTCTCTCACTCACTCTGTACAAATTCTAACCAACTTATCAGACGAGCTATAATCTTGAAATTTAGCAAACTTGTAGCTTTTAGCCTGTAACCGACGGTAAAATTCCGAAAAGTAAAATTTTAATATTGAATCCCCCAAAAAATCAAAATAGCGGGCGCATCTTAAAAATCGGTAAGATCTAAATTTGAAGGTCTATCATAATTATTATTAAACGGTAATACCTATCAACAAACCGATTGTACCAACACCTACTGATTTTGTGAGGTCTACAATTTTGGTCCTATTAAAACGGCGATTCCTAGTGAAAACTTTCCTACTTCAGGAGTTAAAGAACACTAAACTATTTTATCCTTGCAACAGAAATGTTTTTTCAAGAAAGCGCCGTTTTGGAGTCATGAATAAAAAGCCTCGAAGAGTTCGAAAATTTGTTGTATTTCTAAAAATTTAATTCCGTCGAATTTTAAAAAAAGTAAGGAAGAAAATCAAAATTGAATAAATTATGGCTGAAACCTATCAAAAATGGTTAACGAACCCGTCGTCTTTATAAATTTTTTATACATACAGCTCGAAAACATTTTAAATTCTAAATAACCCGGATATGATCACAAAACTCCGGCCATTCGGTTGAAAGCCGTTGCTTTATATGGTACATGAAATTATTTAAGTCGCGAAATTTAACCACAGTGCTTATGGTTGAAATTTTGATACGATGTATAGTTTGTATTTCTAAAAGAGAATTCACCTTGAATGACGGAGTACTCGGTTGCGTTTTCAAAAATGAGAGTATAAATTTCACAAAAAAGGCCAGTGGAAAAAGTGAAATTAGTGGAAATAAATGTAGTAAAGCAGAAGATCATTTAAATCGCTTTATTTGACGTCATACAGAAGTATGCTAGGCTTTCCCGGTCTCTTGACGCGAGCTTATGTTACAGCTTAATAAAACACAGGAAATTTTCGGACTTGTTTTTAGTTATTGATTTATACCTCCAAAATGGTTCTTCCTAGTAAAAACTTCTTTACTACAATAACTAAAGAACACAAAATTCTTTGTTGAATGTACCTAACACCATAAATTTGGTCCAGGGATATGATTGGAATGGACGGTCGAAAAACGAGATGCATGGTAAATTTTCGGAATTTTTTCAGTTATCGATTTACAACTGAAAAAAGCAAAACCTATATAACCTATATACAATCTAGCAAAAACTTTTACCTTGTATGTTCAGTTGCCTGTTCATATTTGACTCAATTTGAAATATCAAAATGGACGCAAAATTTGATGCTTTATAACTTTTATTCAGTAAGTTTTTTTAAATTTAGAACAACCAATTTCCAAGGACCATACGTTTGGGAGCCACTTTATTCAATATCTTGGTAAAACTTTAACGTTGGTAAAAATTGTAATGTGTTACGTCCATAATCCTAGACCAAATTTTTAATGTTAGGTACTCATTCGACCCACAATTTAATACACTTTAATTCTTGAAATAATATAGTTTTCGCAAGGAATTACCATTTTGGACTTTTTAATAAAAAATCTGAAAAAAATCACCAAATTTGCCCCAGATCTCGTTTTTCGATCTTTGATTTTGACCATATTCCTGCACCGAATTTATAATGCTAGGTGCTCATTCGGTAAAGAATTTAATATACTTTAATTAATGCTAGAAAGAACCATTTTGGAGTTCTAAATCAAAAACTCAAAAAAGTCCGAAAATTTACTCTACATCTCGTATTTCGACCTTGAATTTCGAACATATTCCCAAAAGTTGCACCAGATCTCGTTTTTCGATCGTCAATTCCGACCATATTACTGGACCAAATTTTTAGAGTTAGATGCTCATTCGACGCAAAATTTTATGTTCATTAGTTCTTGTAGTGAAAAGGTTTTCGCTAGGCAGAACCATTTTGGAGTTGTAAATCAATAACTGAAAAAAAGTCCGAAAATTTCCTGTGTTTTATTAAGCTGTAATATAAGCTCACGTCAAGGGACCGTGCAAGTCTAGAATACTTCTATATGACGTCAAATAAAGCGATTCAAATGATCCCCTGCTTTACAACATTTATTTCCACTGATTTTGCAGGCCTATTTTGTGACATTGACACCCTCAGTTTTCAAATCGCATCCGAGTGCTCTGTCAGTCAAGGTGAATTATCTTTTAGGGATACAAACTATACATCGTATCAAAATTTCAACCGTAAGTTCTCTAGTTAAATTTCGCGATTTCAATTTAAAATGTCATGTATAAAGCAACGGCTTCATCAACATCAATTTCGAATTTAAAATGGCCTATCGTTGAATGAATACGTCGCCAGCTCATAGTCTATAAAGGCAATTTAATTATAGATTGATATAGCGTGTTTGATAAAAATCGTTGGATTGGCCGTTTTCTAGAAAATCGTAAAAAGGTGTAAAATCAATGATTTAATTATAAGTTTTTATTCGAAACTGTAGGTAGACTGTTTTTTAATTTATTTCCAATTGATAAAGGTAGATTACCATGCACAGTCTCAAATTCATTATATTTTATTTCATTGAGAGAAGCTATCGGTCTCCAACACCATATTCATCTCTATTTAAAAACAACATTAAGTTTAAAAACAAACTTAATTATTCATTAAGCATATACATCATATCATACAGTAGTAATTCTAATTTTAATTTATTACCTATATATTATAATATTTAAAAATAATTTTTATTTATTATCACCGTGGGCTAGATCCTGAGCGACCTATATCGCCAGCGCATTTTATATTGCAGATGTTCAGAACCTAATGCACAGGGGGTCTGAAATGTTCTCTTTCCTATGCAGGTATGCAATTCGAATAAACTAAGATTAAAACTGCAACAATATCATGAATGGTCAGTTGAAGTGATTTTTAGTTTGAGTTTGCACCTATGAATTTTATTCAAACGGGTCTGGGAAAATAAATTAGACGATGGAATAATGTTCGAAATAACAACCACCCCCGCCTTATGATGGAGTAAAGATTCGAAAGATAGAGTAATAATCATTGTTTGCATGATAATGAATTAAAATTAAAATTATTACTTATTATTATAATATGATGTATATACATAATGAATAATTAAGTTTATTTTTAATCATAATGTTGCTTTTAAATAGAGATGAATACGGTGCTGGACACCGAAAGCTTCTCTCAATGAAATAAAATATAATGAATTTGGTAACTGCGCATATACCTTTATCAATTGATAATAATTTTTTTTTATTTAAAAATTTCTTCTGGTAAGTCAATTTTGGCTGTAGAGTTGCTGTAACATCACAGGCTAATACGCAATTTCAGTTTCGAGCTAATTTTTGTTTAGGAGCTAGATTTACCACACACAAAGACAATTTTGCGAGACTTGGTTTTTTTGGACTGAGGGAACCTTAAAACGCGTATTTCCGTTAAAAATTCGGATTCGAAATATTTTAAAGATCGAAATATGTACTTTCCCTTACTATATATTTTATATATAGATAAATGAAAAAAAAAGAAAAGAAAATTACAGGAGGTGAAATGTAAAAAAAAAAATGATGATTTTAGCTCTTCCTTGAAAATTAAATCTCTAGCTCTGTGGACTTAAAAAATTATCTCAGAATGACAGCAATACTGTATTGAAACTTGAAAAATTGTTGAAAATTGAATATCTTTAATCTTCTTTGCAAAGAGATTAGCATTACTGAATTTGGAACGTGAAAGAATTGCTGATTATTGAATGCTACACCACAGACACCATAGCCTTTATTTTTTTTAATCCCTTAATAAACCGATTTTGAACCATGACAAAATTTCTGAAAATTTAATTATAGCTCTGCAGCCTTAAAAAAAGACAACTTGAAACTGCCGAACTCGGAACGTGAAAAAATTGGTAACAACTAAACTTGCACAACTAATTTTATTAAACATTATATCTTTAATGGATGGAATAGAGCGACCATTCCATTTTATCTCATTTGGGTAATGCTTAAAAAGAAAATTTGGGAAAAATTAGTTTTCTCAAAACTACGAAACCTGACTTACATTACTATCATTGTTAAGAATGAAAGTAGCCTAATGGATTTGAGACTGTTGATTTGAGACTGAATCCAGTTATTAAATATGTTTTTCAAACTTTTAAGTATTGTTGATTAGAATTGAAGCATATTCCTTTGTATCTTGCTTACGAAATTTTTAATAAGCAAATTTATAAAACTTATAAGAGTTCGAGTACCTAGGCTTCTTGGTGACAGATAGTAACAACGTTAAGGCTGAAATCGCCGCCAGAATTGCCGCCCGGAACCGATGCTACTTCGCCCTTCAGCGGGTACTTAAATTTCGCGGTATGTCAAGGAAGGCCCGAAAATTGGTGTACAAGACTATGGTAGCGAAACATGGACGATGACGACCGAACATGAAAGAACGTTGGGAGTCTGGGAGAGAAAGATCCTGCGCAAGATATATTGACCTTTATGTGAAGGAGGAGTTTGGAGAGCCAGGTACAACCGCGAGCTAACTGCCCTATACGGTGAGGCTGGCATTGTCACCTTCATCAAGGCGTCCCGGATAAGATGGCTAGGCCCTGTGGAAAGATTGCCAGAGGAAAGGGTGCCAACGAGAATGATGTATGGACAACCTGGAGGAGGAAGGAGAGGCAGGCCCCCACTCCAGTGGATGGATGACATGGAGGCGGACCTGAGAGGACTTGGTGTCAGGCTGAGAGCTGCCGCAGAGGATCCAGAAGAGTGGCGAAGAATCGTAGAGGAGGGACCTGGGCCTCCTCTACGATTCTTCGCCACGGACCGTAGAGCCGAGGAAGAAGAAGAAATTAAATAAAACATTAATTTTCTCGAAAAAAAGGAAACTTAACACCACTATCATTCTCACCGAATGATATAAGTGATTTGGGTAAGGCACACTAAGTTCTATCAAAGGTTTTTCTAATAATCAGTTATTTCCTGGGTTTAAGCTATTTGTTTACTTGTTCAAAAGTTTTAAAGGTTATTTCAAAAATATCGATGTGAAATTTACCTGAATTTGGAAAAATTCTAGTAACTGTTATTTGTGGTCACCAATAAATGTTTTGATGGGAAGTTATTTTATTTAAAACAATCGGTTATTTGAATCGGTTAAACAAGATTGGTTTTGATTGAAGGTTATATAACCGGAATAACCGTTTCCGCAATCGTAGCAGGGAAACCCCTTAATGCTGCTTAGTTTTTTTGTTCATTTTTAAATTCACCAAAGATTATTATTAAAAAAAACAAACAGCAGAATTGAAATATATAATTATTATAACCTAGCGAAGAAAGATAAATGAAGGTAGGTAATGCCTTAATAACCTCTAAGCAAATGCTATTATACATTAGCTCCTCTTTCACTCTTTTACCATCTTTAGGTCGATTTGTGATTTCCGTTTGTACACATATTCTTTATTTTTCATAATCTTTTGTTTTATATTAAAAAATAAAATAAAATACGTACTTTATATATTTAATATGTATGCCCAAAGTCGGTTGTTCGTTTTATGTTTCTGTTAGTTTTACAGACTAGAAAAGTTTATTTCTCTACTTTATATTCTGAAAATATATTTTTTCCACCTAAAAAATTTATTTAAACTAAAAGCAAATTATTATTAAATTTAATCATATACTAAAACCAATTAATTTTTTTCATGTTACTAATAATTATTCTTGTTATACAAACACATTTTGTTTTACTTTTCTTTTCTTTTG
Source organism: Rhaphigaster nebulosa (assembly GCA_948150685.1). Classification (NCBI taxonomy): domain Eukaryota; kingdom Metazoa; phylum Arthropoda; class Insecta; order Hemiptera; family Pentatomidae; genus Rhaphigaster; species Rhaphigaster nebulosa. The sequence goes on from OX411307.1 coordinate 174,790,554, forward strand.
TCTTAACTACTCATTGTATATTATAATTTTGGAAAAACATTATTAATAGAGAAGAACAAAAACTTAAAAAGAGACATAACATTATTGTTAGGATAAAAATGGAAGAATCCAGACACGAAGACTAGAGTCTCTAAAATTACGAAAAACAAATGACGGCCAATCCAGGCATCATCAAGACAGAGGAAAAAATAAAAAATAAAATATAAATATAAAGACGAAATGGAATACATCTCACAGTCACTGTTTACAAATGCACATCAATTAAAGGCAGTAGTTGACTTCAAGACACGTGTACACACATTCAACATGTTAGTTGTTTTCCGTTATTTCAGAGACTCCAGGCTTCATATCTTAAAAAGCATTATGGCTTATTATATTATTATTATATTATGTTATATTATTTTTAATTCCCAAACATCAGATTTCCAATGTGTTTTTAGACTATTTCATTGAATATTTTGACACTTTTTGGTAAATAGTTTAGGGTTTTACGGCACTAAAAAAACTTTAATCATAAAAATAAACTATGATCTGTTACAGTTTACTTTAAAAGGCAAAAATTCTACCCAAATGGACTATTCTAGTTGCTTCAGCTCACCAACATGTACAACTGCTTTCAGTGAAAAAAGATTTACTTTAAAACAGACGTTCGATTCGTTTTCAAGATCTGTTTCCAGTGAGGCACATTTATAGTTGAGACATGTAAGTAAAAAAAATCAATGTCAATAACTATTTTAATTATTGTGAAGCAATTAATTACTGTGAATCATCTAACGTAAAATTCAATAGCATTTTTATGATTCCAAGACAATATAAGATTCTATTAAATTTCTTAAAATTTAATTTGCAACATGAACTGTTGAATTGTATTTGAAAAATGCAAGGAAAATTCAATTGCAACATAGTGCTTGTTGAATATTATATTGTCTCGCATCATAAAACTGATAATGAATTTTACTCTAGATGATTGACAGTAATTCATTATTTATAATACCCTTAAAAATGTTCAGGTATAATAAAAATAAACCGATTTTTTTCTAATTAATTGCATGTACTTTTAAATAATTAAGTTATGCGTTCTTTCTTGTAAAAACAAATTTCAATACACAGTCAAAGTTGAACACACTTATATGTGATGATCAAGAAAAACATATTTACTCTTAAAGATTAGTCTTATTTTAAAATATTGTTCGATTAAATTCATTAAATTCACCTGTAATTCATCGCTCAAAATGATAAATAAATTATACAAACAACGCTGAAACTATAAAGTATTGTCCTGTCACGGTAAACAATTAATTATAGTATAAAGACAAACACGATCTATTTTTAGGAACATACGCTCGATATCCCAAATTGTTTGGATGGGAAGTTTACATTGTTTTTCAAGGTGTAAGTGTAGTCATGTAGATTAATTAGTTTTTATTTGTTGTTTCTTTTTAGTTTTTATTAGTTGTTGAATTTGTGTCAATTATAAATCCGAAGAGCTGAGTTTTTCTTTACCATTTGTTAATTTTTAATAGTTAGTATACATGATATGTATACTAACGATTGAAAAACAAAAGAGGAATATTTTTTTACAGTTAGTAATGCCATTTAGGCAAGTGATATTAGACTCACTCCATTGGGCTAACGTACCCAGTATATAAATTAAAGGTGACATTTCATTGGCACGTTACATTGGCGCCCAACTTGAGGCATAAGAGTATTTAACTGAACATGTATCTGAAAATGGACGGTGTAACAAAAGTGAACATTTGCCGCCGAATGGACAGAGGAGAGGTATAACTTGTCGCCATAGCTGAGGCTAGCCTAGTCCACTGCGGTACTGGCAAGTCGACACACCTCTCCTCTAACAGTTTCACAGCAATTTGTTGCCCAAGGCTATTCAACGAGAAATGGATATCCGTAGGAGTGAGTACTTATTAGTATTTATGAGTGTTTTGATGGCAATCTAGGGAAAAAAACAACTAGAATCTTCCATAAATCCCCTAATTGGTTAGGAAAGACTTCTGTAAAATGTTGGCACTCATCATACAAACTGGTTTAGGTGTATACTGATAAAAACTAAAAAAAGAAATTTTAAATCCAATCCAATTTGGTCCTCTATTTATTTATTTATAAACAGCATCTCACCAACAGACTAACGCCCAATTACAGGCGTAAAACAAAACAAAATAGTGCTTAATACATCAAAATAACTATAAATGCATAACTTCAATACTCAATATTCTTAACATTATTCATTTCATTATTAATTTACATCATCATTAAACTTGCCGAAATTTTTATTTCACTGATGAAGTTGATTTTGAAATTATATAAGTAAATTAAATAATCCATCTTATAAAATTAAACTCAAAAGCGAAGCATTGGGAATTAAATACCTGTTTTATATTTCAATATGAGGATCTCAAAAAAAATGTAAAACTTTTTAAATACATTTTAGAAACCCCGTCGTTATAATATTATTAAAACTTAAAAGGATGCTTTATGATAATAATACACTTTTACAAAAAAATATTGTTATTATATATATAAAAAAAGCTCTACACCGTAAAAGTTAATAGTTATATGCTTGAGATCAAATAAATGTATGATGATTAATACTTACATGAATAGTATTAATTTTTAACTTACATATATTTTTTTCTCGGATTTCGGATTTTTAATTCCGTTTCCAAGCCTTGAAAAGCTCTTGTTATGTTTTACCGAAATCCAAATATCCAGATATGGACAAGCGAAAATGCATGCATCCCTGTGGTGGCATAAATAAATGCCAGGCATATGTTTATGATGATTCATTGACATGTTTGTCTACTCATAACTAACGAGACAATATTGGAACTGTCCCATTTCGTCAATAGCAAAGGTAAAGCTAAATCACCTTTTGTTTGAGCATACTCGTCGCTCGGGTACAAGGACTTTTTACATAAACTAATTTAATGTACAATTGTTAATTTCATTTCCAATTCATATATAATTTATTTATTTTCACTGTATCAATAAACTTATTAAAAATAAATAAATTACTCTTTATTCTATCCCCCCCCCAAAAAAATGACACTGTACACAATTAGACCTTTTAACGACTCCTAATTGTTTGGAAGCTGCCTGCTTTACACGGAGTAGTAAAATCACAAAAACTGAAGACATCTCTACCGATAACGGGTATTTTATGTCGTATTTTTGGGTTGGTTACTTTAAAGACTATGCGTATGAGCCTATCTAGGAACCGCCACTGATTCAATAAAAACATATAATTTGAATATAACCTTTTATTGCTCAAATTTTAGTATTTTTGATTCTGAAGGTTATTACTTACTTGAAAAAACAGTATGCTTTTCAATTTGGCTAGTATTCTCAATTGTAAATCTGAATGCATTATTTTTTTTTTTAACCGCTCATGCTACTAGAACTGCAATTTGTTGCATGAAGAAATCACCAATAGAAATCTCATTCTCTTGAGACACGTCTTTTCTACTTGGATAAAAATTATTGTATTTTGGTGTTGATGAATCCATATAAATATGAGCGACTTATAGTGGAAATATCTTTGACCGTAGAACTAAAGGCTCCTCCAGACAGACGCGATCCTGAACTCGGGACTGTTTATAGCTCCAAAACTATTTGAATTTATAAAACCAATATTTACATTTTTACAAAATTACAAAAAATAATATTTTTTAACACTAAATTTAAAAAAAAAATTTAAGGTTTTAAAAACCTTGTATTTTTATGTCAAGTTTTTTCAAACTGAAATGTAGATACACTGTATATGCCATATTGTAAACAATTAAATTTACTTTGCTAAAAGTCATTTAACAAACAGCGTCTTTATGTTATTTGTCATACCCGACGTTATTCGTGGGCCATTAATTAGTGAATGTGCTTCCATAACTTATTTTTTTGTACATGATTCCATTGAGATACCATAAAAAAAAATTTGTTATGTGCATTCTTAAATTAGAATTAAACATATATTATATTTAACCCATTAAACACACAAACTAAATATATATATATATATATAATTATAATTTCGATTTTGAGTTTAAAAAACTATTTATTATTTTTAAATATATAGGTTTAATGATAATACTAGAATATACACACCAAATTTTATCATGATCATGTCAAAATAAAGTTTTTTTGAAATTCATTCACCAATTAATAGCTCACGAATTATGTCGGACATGGTAACTAACTTAAAAACGCAGTATGGAAAAGAAAAATACAGAAATAAGTAGTCTTTACTGACTTTACCATTCCTTCCTCCACAGCCAACTACTACAATGATCGATTTACGTCGAAAAAGGCTCCCGGTCTACCAATTTAGATATCTATCATATTCGAACTTGCGTTTTTTTGTACTAACTGACCATGGAGGAATATCCAGATCAGGAAAACTCATCGTACATACGACGCCCTCCAGTACACTTTTATGTTTTAACTGTACTAGACTACACATTAAATCTTTGTACAAGAACGTTATGGAAGCAACAATATTCACTGGTTGTGGTCAGGGGAAAAGTCTCCATTCCAGCCGCAGAGAATCACCGGTACATAGCTATATATATTTATATATATATATATATATATATATATATATATATATATATATATATATATATATATATAAATTTAAATATAAATATATGCAAATATTTTAATAATGCGAATTTGGTAACACTAATATGGAAATAAATGGTATCCATGTTTACTGGCATTCTTTTGCTGAATAGTTTTTTTAAAATTCAGTTCTACGGACACAAACCTTCATTAAAGGTGCATTAAGCTTATCAGCTGTTATATTACTTGTTTTTAAAAATATTTCAGCTTCACAGGCATTGTCGTTTTTAAGATACAGTTATCACTAAGTCAGTGAGTGAGGGAGTGCAGATTATAGTATCTATTGTTTTTCCGTTATATTTATATATTTCGAATGTGTACAAAATCTAAAAGCGCTATTCTCTATTTTAAGGCGTGTAAAAATACAATACTACAAAAACTAAATGTTTATTGTAGTCATATACCAGGGTATGGTAAAACGAAACGGTAGACATGAAATAAACGCGAGCAAAGCCGCAGATAACAGTTAGTTGACTATAATTCTTCTTTTTTAATCAATTATCCTGAAGTTGCTCTTAAGCTTTTGTAATGTTACTGTTGTGTCTAAAGCCTCGATGGCACCGGGTGAGTTTACATGCAAGGCGACGATCCACAATTTGTTCGTAAACTAATCTAGTGTCATCATGTCCACAAGCTAAAAAAATTGATAGCCGGGCTACTTTAAAAGCTGATTCTTGGCTTTATACAACACGAGCGTCATTAATTTCTGCTTGTTGGCATGAAGGCTTTTAGCTTATATTTTTCAAAAATATTGGATCAAAAAATCATTATTTGCTTTATAGTTAAATGTTATATCATAGTTTTTATGATATGAAAAGTGAGGTGATTCAATGAGGAAGCGCTGAAGTACAACAATAATTACAAATGGCACAATGTTGACAACATGAAGATTTACAATAAATCCACAAGCTTGTTGGCTACTGTTGCCCGGTAGAAATAGCTCACAAAAAGGTGTTGGCTTATAAAAGTTGAAGTCATTTTTATTTATTGATGTACTGACTGTATTGACCTCCTCGTAAAAAAATCCAGATTTTCGACCTCCCATCCCTTGTGCGTTTTCAAAACCTTGAAAAAACGGCTAAGAAAAAGTGCTTAGTCAGTTTTTCCTCGGTAACTCGCTTCCAGTGCATTTGAGAAAAAAAAAACTTGTCGTTACTAATTTTAAAGATCATTTGATTTCCTACGAGGTTTTATCGTAACATGTTGGATTTTGCCTGAAACAGGCCTACCTAATCAAATTTTGTGTTTTTTGTAGTTTTCGCGCACCTATAGAGATGTCAAGTCACCACCTTCATAAACGGCCTCAAGGAAAGTAGCAGTGGCTTCTGCGATCTTCTCTTTTTCTAGAGCTAACATATGTATTAGTAAATGGGTTGAAAATTTGTGTTATTTTTTTTCTAGCAATTCTTCCCCCAGAATTTACACGAATTTCATGAACTACACTAAATTAAAATGTTTAATTACTAAAAATAAATATATAATAATTGAAAAATAAAAGAAAAAACAGCTAATAACAGTTAAAAATAATAATAGATTGGTAATTAAAAAGTCCTGTACATTCCACACCAGTTAGGTTAATTATATTTCATTGGCTGGCTATGAGGAAGAGAGGAAAAAATATGATGTGAATGGGATGCAGTTGTTGACAGAGTGCACAAGTGAGATGATCAAGCACATGCTCAGCCACTCAGCGTCTTGTCATTCCATCTCCTCTCATTGTCGACAGTCCATCATCCTTCTGCCCCCTCTTCTTCGAACCCCTGGGCTTTATAACATAACATAGTCCATACTTTCTTTCTACTCTAGTTGTCGACTAGTTATATTAATCAGGACTAATAGATTGTTTTTAACTTGTGGGAAATAAACGAGTTGGAGGATGTAGGACCCAAAAAAAATACCGCAGTAAGTGATTTGGATTTATCGCAGGTAATTTAGGGTAGCATTGAAATTTATTTAAAAATCTAAAACCTCTTTAACGTTCTAAAATATTTGTTAGTTTACTACTAATCCTTTGATTTATGAGACCGCTATACGAAATAAGCAAAAATTGTATTACTTCTGTTTGGTGGAAGAATAGCAGCATTATTTTAATTCTAACTTTAAATTAATATTGACGATTGGTCTTTCACACCAATAAGATACATATGCCTCCTCGTTTAGGATACATTTATTCTCCTTAGTGGTCAATCCATTATGAATATTACAAATATTGTTAGTGGTATGGGTCAATGGTCAATAATCAAAAAATAAATTATTTATTAGAGAAATTTTAACAAAATATCCTTTTTTTAGTTACTTGTGTTATTCTCTAACATACTATTGATCAGATCATAATTAGGTCATAATATTCTACATCATAGAATATTATTGAAGATAGTTGAAGATAAACAGATAATCTAAGTCCACTCTGAGCGCTGCTTACAAATTATTATCTCCGATACTCAACTATTCATAGCAAATAGCAGCAAATTATTGATGAAAACCGCTCGATAGATTTTTCCAAATTTCATATTCATTTTTTAATTTTTTATAAGAAATTTCAAACTAAACAAGGCCCTGGATCACCAAATAAGTATAAAAAGAAGAAACTAACTGTGCTACAGCCTGACGGCAACTCCTAAATTGAATTAGTTGGAAGGATGGAATTAGTAACGTCACAGTTTCAAATTATTTATTTATCAATATCAAACCCCTGTAGGTTTGATATCAATATCATACCTACAGGTTTCTGTAGGTAAAGTTTATTGAATTACCTTCCAGTACTTGTCTTTTAAAAGGTCAATATAATTTCTTGACGTAAAAACTTGTATAACATAACTATTTTATCACATTTATAAAGTGCTTTAAATGCAATCTTAATTTATTTATGAGTAAAATAATTACTAGATCAATTAATTTTAAATATTATTTCTAATTAATGAATCATCATAGCAGATAGCTTATTTCACTTTTTCACACATAACTTTGCCTAGAAAAGATTGTTTTTAATGATATATAGTGATAATATCATTAGAATCTGGAAGCATGGGATGTGGCGGTTGTTGAGCTAAGCACACTTTGAAGGATGTTTAGTTCTCAAACTTTGGATAATCTATGTTATATTTCAGATAATAAAATTTAATTAGATAGATTACGTTCTGGGTAGGTTTGTTCAAAAATACAGAGCACTGTACACCGGCTCATCCCATTCACAAACACTACGCACATAGGACTATTTGAGCCTTAAAACCGGACAAAATTATTTCAAGTCCTTTTTTCTTTCATACAGCTGCAAAAAGGAATAGTTGAACCTTGAAACCGGAAAATAAGCAAGTTTTTGAAAAACTCCATTAAACTCGTCATTCTTCAAACTTGATAACCTATATTCATTCCTCAGAATTTTTTCAGGATGTCATATAATTCTCTCTTAGTGAAATTCTGGAAGGTTTCAATAGGATTTCGGAGGACATACAAAAAAAAAAAAAAATACTGCATGAATGAATCATATTTTTTATTCATTATATATGAAGTAATAAAAAACAAAATGGTCATAAGTCGTTCATAAGAGAAAGTAGTCATAAGATTTTTTCGTATAATGTAGCTAGTATTGATCTAAACTTTATGTTTATAATCAAAATTTAATGCGACAAGACTAGGGATGTAGGAAAAATATCGAATATCGGTATTTTAATAAAAAATATATCGATATTTTTGTCCGATAGTTTTTATCCGATATATCGTAATATCGATATTAAAATATTGAAAGCTGATATTATTTTTTTTTTTTAAATATTTGCAAAGAACGGCGGGTTCGACCAACAAAGAACCAAAAAAACTTGTGGGAGAGAGTTTTCGTTGACGGTAGATGTATATCTTAAGGGAGAAGTTGGTCGGGGAGTGCGGTCAAAAAATAACACTTTAATAAGTAAACTTATATATTTTGTGCCAACGTTTCGGCCTAAGTTTTAGGCCATCTTCAGGGCAGAGAGGCGTGTGGTCGAGCGCCAACAATCAAATAGCAGTTGGCGCTCGACCACACGCCTTTCTGCCCTGAAGATGGCCTAAAACTTAGGCCGAAACGTTGGCATAAAATATATAAGTTTACTTATTAAAGTGTTATTTTTTTACCGCACTCCCGACCAACTTCTCCCTTAAAAAACTTGTGATGTGGTGTGTTCAAGTCAGCCATCGTCTAAACGGTTTCTGGTTAGGGATGTTAATATCAAACAGAAACATAGAAGTATATCTTATCGAGAGTTTTGAAATATATCAAAATATAATAGTAGTTCGATATATCAAGGAAAAGTAACGATATTTCGGCCCTCGATGTTTTCAATCTTTGAAAGCAGAAGAAGAGTTTTTCTCATCGAATAGAAAGGAAAGGAAAGGAAAATATAAATGAACAATTCTTAGATCTATAATAGCTTTAATAGCAACAATTAAATATTCATAAATAGCTTATCACAAAAAAAAATAAATAGTATTTGACAAAAAAACAATATATATATATATATATATATATATATATATATATATTTATATACATATACATTATATACATTTACATACATTTATATAGCATGCTAGGAACTAGGGAAAACATTAATTTAATCGCTTAAAATAAAAAATTACTGGGGAACCAGTAAGCCATCGCATAATCACGAAAAGTATAAATCTGCAGATCGGTGAATGGGCTCTAATCCAAGTGTATTCCCCACAAACGACTCTAATATCCTGGAAAAAGAGCATTTCTATTGCGACTTGGAGCGAGCTTTCGTTAAAGCTATGAACAGCAATAGAAGCATTTTGACTATGTGAAAACGGGCAGTGACCACTCGAAGGCGTATGGAGTGATGGGCTCACATGGCGGAGAGCGCACTAAGAATAAAAGTGGACCGCGCCTAATTAGGCGCTTAGGAATTCAATTGAATTCGTATTGAGAATGACCTACTTTTAGGATACTACTTCTTTCCGCACAAGCGGATTAATAAAATTACTTTCTCAGCCACAGAGAGAAACGCCAATAGCGTCATATACTATTTTATTTATAGCCGTAAAGTCAGGAGAGATTTCACAGATGTGAAGGTGATTAGAGGTGCGTAGATAGGAAGCGACCACATGCTTCTTGTAGCAGGTACCCGGGTGCTAAGAGAACGCAAGGTAAAGGCAAAATCATATGCGAGGATATTGGTAAAGAAGCTGCAGAACCCCCAAAAGAGGACTACTGACAAGACAAATGACCAGATAAATGGCGGATATAGGTGGTTGCACGTAACAGGACAAAGCAAGCTGTAAGAAGAGCGAAACAAAAATAATGGAAAGAATTGAAGAAACTGAATCAGGATCATGCGAAGAACATTAAGATATTCTGGAGGAAAATTAAAGCTCTAAGAGGACGCAAAAGTAAATGTATGAGACCATTTAGACCTGTGGTCAGAGTGTCCCTGAACCACTGCTTCCCAAGCACTAGGGTTGGAACATCGAAAGAAAAATATCTACATTCGATATATCGATATATCGCAAAACCAAATATCGATATCCACCGATAATCGGTAGAAAAATATCGATATATCGAAAGGAAATGGACGAAAAAGCAAAGAAGCCGTGCATTAAATGAGTATAACGTTATGAAATTTATGAGAAGGTTATGAAATAATATAAATATTATTTATAGAACAATATTTTTTATTATTCATGAATCATTATAACAAAAGATAGAAAAGAATAATATTTTGGTAAAAAAATAAGTATTATAATACATTTTTATCTTGAAGGCTTTTTGCCATATTTCATATATTATATAATTCTACACATTTTTCTAAAAAAAAATTGTATTTTATAGAGTTTCCATGCATACATTGAGCATTCTCGAAACATTTATCTAAAAACATGTAATTCATCTGATATATATTTCAGTACAATCACCATTTATATTATTACCTGTTAGTCTTTACATAGGATTAATTAACAGTATATGTGTTGCAATCTCATCTACTAATTATTGTAATTCTATATATCTTGTAATTCTATATTGTTATCGATGGTGGAAGTATGGTTGACTGTAGAAATAAAAATAAATGTGGGAGAAGCTTCGTTGAGGTCAATGAAGAAAAACACCAATATGAAAACTTATTTTTTTGCGTGCCAATCAGGTTTAAGTTTTAGGCCAGCAGTGCTAAGAAAAACAAGATAACAGTAGTGGCAGTACCAATAACAATAAAAGAATATGGTATCAAACAGAAATGACTAATAGAATGAAAAAAAATGAAGTTTATAGAAAAAAAAGGTGTTAATTTATAATGTAACAGATTATGAATTATATGAAAGATAAAATAAAATATTTGAAAACTATTAATTACAATAATTACTTACTAGTAGTATAATTACAATAAAGATTTAGTTGTATGAAAAGTATATCCAGATAATTGATTGCACCTTCCAACAAAGTTTCTCATACAATATATTTTAGTAGATTTTTCTACTATATTCATATTAGCATACCATATTGTATTTATAGTTCTTTTTGATAAAAGTTATTAATCAATATTTTTTTACTTATTTCACATGTTCTTTGAGTCAGTTTAACAGCTTTATTAAATTATTTTTCCATTGTACTTTTAAATAATCTTTGTAAACTTGTAATCTTTATTTCACCAACAAGTCAGCAGGGCCGGATCTAAGGGAAGTAAGGGGGACACTTACACCGGGCAGCAGAATTTAGATCAAAATTTTACTTTTAGGTGAAGCAAAGAATATTTGCTTCTGCTTTTCAATTGTTTTAACCTTATTTCATTCAATAATATGAGTTAATATTCTTTGCTTCACCTGCAAAACTTAAACCTGATTGGCACGCAAGAAAATAAGTTTTCATATTGGTGTTTTTCTTAAGCTTAATTTCATATTGGTGATTGAATAATTAAGCTGTAATGTTAAGTACAGCTCACGGATAAAATTAAAAATATGATAAAGAATAAAGGAAATTTCTAATTAAAATAAAATAATAAAATTTAAAATTTTATATATCGGTGCAAAATATCGATATCTCGATATATGGGGTGTTAGGATAACGATATAATATATCGGTTTTTTAAATCCGATATATCGATATATCGCGTTCCGATATTCCAACCCTACCAAGCACTACGCAGCTCAACTTCAGAAAGTACTTCAGAATCCTTATCTACAATATAACTATTTAACCTAATGACTTCACTTCAATATACCACTGTAAATCACTGCTAATTGATTCTTCAAAATTAGTTTCACCTGACTCAGAAGTAAGTAAAGAACTGGGTACCCAGGTAATATAACGTAGTGGTCCATGCTCTCTCCTTGGACGGTTATCCCAAGAATGTTTAAATGTATTGGAGTGATGTACAGTCTCCATTTGATGTATATTTTTTTGACTTATTGATGTGAGATGTGCTTTATTATGTCTGCATATATGTGATCTTGTTTTATCTGTACTAATGATGCAAGTATTGACGAAACGTTGATTGGTTAGTTGTTTACCGGTAGTTTAGAGACACAAGGCTTTGTATCTTAACAATTTATTTTTGGCTCTTCGTAAGGAATTTTATTTTTACTTGTTTATTGAATAGTGTAATCATCTACCGCAACCTTGGACAATAGGTAATAACCCTCATCGTGCACATCCATAAAAAATAAATAAACAAATGTATAAATAACAATAAATTAAAAATAAAAGTAAAATTGTAATAAGTCGAACCAAAATATAATAATAAAATAAAAACACTATATCTCATCCTCACTTATTGTTATCTGCTTTGAGAGGTTCAGTAGAACCTTTCCTTTTGTCTAAGTGAAATTTGTTTCTTAAATGTTTTAGTGGTGTTTCCAACCATGAAAACGAGAAAAAATAAATAAAAAATAGAAAAGACTGATTTTATAGCATTAATCAATACTAAATTTATTTTGTGAATTAAATTACAACTGCTGGTGAAAATACTGTAACAAAATAAAATAACAAGAGTAAATTGCTAAAGGAGAACTTAAAAGATTATTAATTACTAATTATTATAGGAAAAGTAGTAATTAAAATAAAATATGTGGATATGACAATATTATTGGCTGCCAAAATCAAACACTAGCTAATTAAAAATGAGAAGAAAAATATTCCCCTAGTGAGGAAAGTCTGAAGACTGTGTGATAGTGGAGCTAACGTAGTCTGTTTTTGTGTCTATGCCTATGTATGTATGTCTGGTCGTTGTAAAATTTATCTCGCTCTAGGATATTTTGACAAAACGTGAGTCTGTTTTTCTTGAGAAAATATTTTCTCTACTTTAAATTATTTAATTCTCAATTGGATTCAGGAACAGACAAAACCTGCTTTCAAGAGAAACAACATAATAAATGACTTTTGGTCGATTAATTGACAACTTTGCCATGACAGAGGGTTGGTATTAAAACACAAGGAGTTTTCTTCTATCTCCTCAAATCACATACAAAATCTGGTCTAAAATTTTTATTTATTTATGGTAGCATAAAAAATAGCGATTGGGAAATTGGAATTCTTACCATTGTAAAAGGGAAATAGTCTGAATTCTGTACATCATTTACTGAAACGGCTATTTTGTCCGTCTCAGGTTTCGATTACATAAATGGCAATGGGATCAATATGGCTGGTTTTCTTGTAGTTGATTGCATAACTATCAACTCTGCTTGCTCTACTTCAGCTGAATTAATCCATATTTAAGGAAAATAAGTGGAACCCTTTTCCTAAACGGTTGTGTAATTGATATAAATCTGATCGACAATCTTGATTGCGAGTAGTTATTAAAGTTTTAATTGATTCTGATTTTTCCGATACAAAATGGTCTTCCGCTAACCCTTGCTGACTGGCACTGGACAAGGATATCCAAAGATAAATAAAAATCCAATATCGTCGACACATTTAATGTTAATGGCCGGAACAGCTGTGTCTTTGAAGTAACTAGTAATTGCTTTATGCCCTGGAGCCTATAGACTGTACAGATGGATATAGACTCGACCACTCTCGAGGGTAAAACGGGAGTAGGATTTAAAGGTAGTTATTTCTTAAGAAGGATGTAGATGAATTCCTTATTTTTCCTAATCTCAATTAAATTCCTGATATCTTAACTGCCTCTTGCTCCTATCTCTCCGCCTCTGTTTCATCGTCAAGTGAAATTAAGAAATTTCTTTCCTTCTTTGGACTCCATTCATAGTAAACCCCTATAATATTATATCCATTGACTGATATTTAAAACTAACTTGCTCTGGCTGTTTTGTAAACAACAATACCCTAAACCCGTGCCAATAAAAAATGAATGTGGCCAAAGACCTAATCGACCATTGAATGTTTATTTGTAATAAAAAACCTCTGATTCCAGTTAACATGAACCTAACGAGCATCTGATAAAAAAGATCCTTTATTATTACTTTAAACATACTTTATTATTAATAACAAAAATTTTCTCAAAACTGTTCCACAGATTCTCCGCAACCATCCCATATTCTCGAATATAGATTCCTTCCATTTATCCCTATCCTTACTGATAACAGTAAGAAATCTTTACGCCTTTCTATCCCTAAGCTAGGGTTTGGCTTCAGATCCCATAATAACTTTCCAATGCCTGCACTAATCTAATAGATCCCATCTAGCTTTTACACCGTTCTAATATTGTAAACCGCATTCCCTATTCTACTCGCAATAGTAATTCCTTTAATATCAGCGTGACCAAAAATTGCCTTAACGTCAGCATCTCTCCATCTACATTCTATATTTCTACTATAGACGTATATATACGTATCCTAACTTCCTAAAACTGTCATGAAAATGTTTCGTTCTTCTGTTGATCTCACATCCAGCTTGATTCTTATTGAGGTATTCCTAATTTTGTTTCTTCTTTCTATGCCCCCAACTCTCCTCAAATAACGTGTCTCCAGAACTTTCCATGCCAAACATCCATAGGTCAAAAATCGGAAACATTGGTGGGGAAAATTTTACCTATTTAACTTCCAAAGGGATTTCCCTAAGAATATATCAATTTTATCAACCCTATAGATGGTTTCGAGGTGCTTAGTGCACTAGAAATAGACTCCCTGCACTTTCGCATTTTTTCAGTGTCCTCTGTAGAATCCGGGATCTCGGGATGGCTAATTATAGTGCGCAGGATGTCCGCCTACGACGAGCTGAAGCCACAAAGTTCGGCGTGACCATAAACGCGTCAGGGGGTTTAAGTTTTGGACGTTTTTTGAACTCCATAACCTTTTTTTGCTGACGCGCCATATTTGGATTCTTCTATAATTATCAATAAATTTAATAAAATGGTCACTTAGAGTGTTCAAACCATTCCAAGAGCTTTTCCCAGCCTTTTTATAGCTCTAATAATCTCTCGCTAGATATGTATTGTAATAATGAGTTTTTACTGTGAAGTTCATTATTTTATCGTATGATAAAATAATTAACCTGAGTCAAAATAATCATCTCTCGCAAAATGGTGTATGTGTAGTAAGTATAGTTCAAATGCTTTGTCCTTCCTGATTGATTTTCCATTCGATTTTGTTTTCGACGCCGCTACCTAATCCTCTCATACCATGATAATTCGAGTTACTTTTATAAATTATTTCTTTATCTTATTATAATCACAGCCTATTTCATTCGTCCCATTTTTTGTTTAAACAAATAAGTCATTTCTATTCAGAAACTACCCCAAAGCAATATGTTGTTTGTTTTTTACTTGAGATGATATTTTAGCCATATATAGGCTGTTTTTAACTTTCTCATTTTAATTAATCGAATTTATTAATTAATGAGATTTAAAAAAAAAAGACAAAACCTATAATTTGTATTTTATTGGAAAAAGAAACTTTTCTATTCTACGAGTCTTGTCAAGAAATTTAAAATTTTATAAATTACAGAGGGACATTGGCTCTAACCAGTTTTGGGCAAATTTTATTCAGAAAAATTAATTGAGAATGAATAAAATTTAGATTTTATTTATGAATAATAATTTATTCGTTATTCTATTGTTCTGTGAATAAATGTATTCATTAGTTTTCAATCGGTAATCAAATACAAATAATTATTCCAGTGAAAAAAATAATTTTAATTTAAAAAAATGTATTTGAATAACAAAAAAATATTCGAATAGAAAATAATTATTTTAAAAATACTCGAATAAAAAATAATAGTTTAAATATTTACGCAAACCATGGTGACACTGGTTTGGACCAACGTCCCTCTGTAATTTATACAATTTAAAATTTCATGATAAGACGGGGACATTCCGACTTGTAGAATAGACTTTTTTTTGCCAATAATATACAAATTATAGGTTTTGTCTATTTTTTTTTTAATCTCATAAATTAATAAATTCGATTAATTAAAATGAGTAAGCAATTCTAAACATATTAATTTTCTAATGAAAATAACACTATAAGCAAAATTTTATTTGTTGTGTTTAAAAATGGCCTATATATGACTGAAATATCATCTCGGTCCTTATTGAAATAGTCTGGCTAGGGCTTACATACCGAATTTTTAAAATGGCTTCCTTTAAATTACCTTTAATTTTGTTTATTTGAAATAATTAACCATCTCATTATTAGTAGCAATTAAAAATGGTTAAATATATAGTATGGAAGCATTTGATAATTATGAAGGAGAAATATTTTCCTAGGTTGAAAACAAAATTAGTGGGAGAGCTTGTAAGAGTGTTAGGGTTAGTTAAGTAATCCAATTACAAGTCAAGTAATCCAATTACAAAAGGAAAAATCAATATATTTAAAATCTTTTAACTAAAACTACTTGCACATTATAAATATAAATTAAAAAAAAAAAAAATTAAGCATGCTTCTGATTTGACTATATAAATTGACTAAATTAACTATATTAAAGAAAACAAAAAATAAAATGTAAATAAACCTTCTTCTCCGTTGCGCAACAAATTCACTAACAATTATACAAAAAAACAACAACAGACTATCCTACTATTTCTCACGTCCACTACAAACTACTAGTTACACAAAAATAAATATGTACGTAATTGAGCAAGCACGCTACACCGGCGATCACACACAGAGGGATAACCTTAACATAACCAACGTGATAAGAAGTCCCCAGCTGTAATAGTCTTAGACGGTGTTATTACAGGGTGGCTGTGGCTAACAAGCTTTTTTTAATGTTGAAGTGGATTATGCAGGCCCTTTCTACTTGGAATTCTCTCCAAGAAAGAATTCTCCAACAACTAAACGATATCTCTTTTTATCTTTCTGTTAGTAACGAAAGCCTTGCATCTTTTTATTGTAGCAAGCCTTAGCACAGGTTCATTTTTGTTAATACATTCATCGCTAGATGAGGAAAACCGATGAAGTTTTATTTCAATGGTGGATCTAATTTCGTGGTGGCACCTTTTTTTTTCTATTTTCGTTGTGAAGCGGGCAGCTGACGAGGTGGAAAACCGGAAATTCGGATTTAGCTCCCCAGTTATAACGATAAAATATACAATGGTCTGGAATTCAAAATGGGCTCAATTTGTGCTACGAGTTTTAGTTCAATCTTCGAAGGTCCAGAAAGGATATTTTCTGAAAAATTATGGAAGGTTTTTTCTCAGCGATTCTATACAGATTCTATCTTAGTTTTGTGGCATAGTGTGTTAAAGATTAGAAATTCATATTTTTAACGATTGTAGTAAAATCCTGAGGAGTTATGAATGCTCGAGTGAACGCCGGACATCGGTAAAAAAAAATATCCTCGAGAAAAAGTATGTCCAAAATTTCTATTTTTTAATTATTATAGAAATTCTTACCTGAGGGTTTTAAAGGATGCTAATAACTTGCTTTTTCGTAAAATAATTATTTTTTTGCCTGCATCACTAGAAGCGTCTTTTGGTTTTTGTAATTTCTTGTTTTATTATTTTCACTAACAGAGCTTTGTAATCTCACAAGAACAAAAAAATTAACCCCCGCTCGAAATTTGAGGTTTTGCGTTTCAAGATAAGTAGAATCCAAATATCGAATTAGAAAAATCCGTCTGTCCGCCGTCCACGACTTTTCACCGAAACTACTGGACCGATTTTTTTTTTTTTTTTTTTAGATTTGGTAACAAAATCACAGGTCACTCCGAGATGATCCTCAGAACTCGACATTATCATCGATTATTTAGTTTCATAATGGCGGCCGATTAGAGATTTTATAATCCCATATTTCGGCCATTTATAAAGATAGAGAAAAAATGTTTAAGTGTTTTGGAATCAGCACATCAAGGCATGCAAAAAAAAAATTGTCATTTATTATGGTATATCGAAAGGCAGGCAATAACATTCCCTACAAAGCAAAAATAAAAACTCAGTCAAATCGGATCAGTTTTACCTGAGATTTAGCGCAATGAACTTTGTAAACTAATTCCCCGGTCAGCGTGGCCCTTGATCTCCTGAGTTATCAATTGCTGGCTCCTAGCATACTCGCACCTCTCTCCACTTCCTTGGGATTATTTCTCTACTTCCTCTAGCTTCTTGGTCATCCCCTTTTTTTCTTTTCTCACTGAAGTGCGCCTCCAACACATTCCTTTTTACCATTTCACCCTCTGATTACTTACATGCCCTCTTTACCCTACTTGCTTTGATACAGTTTCTTTCGAATAAAAACACAGTTTACGGCGAGTGCTTAATTTCTTTGCTGAACTTAGTAGGTACGTTTTATAAAGTATTCTGCACGTGTTCCTGTGGAAATCCGTTCACCCGAAATCATTCGAACTTTCCCGAAACATTCCAAATGCTCATTTCAAAGATAATCTAATTGTCTGTACTCTAAACCAAAGCGATATGGAAAGTCCTCTAAATGGACACACCATTTATTTTTGAAACATTACTATTTGGAAATAATATACCATTGTGTAATAATTTGCAGCGTTTCGTACAGATAAACCCATTTAATACAATCGGAAATATTTATTTATTTTACACAAAAAGCAATCGATTGGTTTATGAGAACATTGAAATCCATTCTGAGCTAAGGCAAAAAAACGATAATATAAAAAATTGTTTAAACTATCGAAAATATTTTTTTCCTCGGCTTCTAAGGCGCATTGGCAAGAACTCCCGGATACGGGTCTAATATTTTTCGAATTGTATCACAAAAAAACTTTCATTGAAATCGGTGATACCTTGTCCGTAGCCTCCCCTTGTGAGAGTAGTCCCTTAAAGCACTACAAGAGAATTTCAGGTGTCCCCATGCTAATCCCTAACTAAATCCCCTTCTTTCATCTGAAAATTCAGGCTTCATTAAAATGTTATAAATGTTGGTGGGTGGGATGTTCGTAAAAATGTTGGAATTATATTTACAGTCACTTATGTTTTGGTTCTGGATTTGACCTGTCTAAGCCTTTGTTTGTCAACGCTTATTCATTTCATTAATAAAGAGAAGATAATTCTCAACAACTCATCTAGACATCCATTGCCATCTTCTTATGGGTTTCCTCCGCACTTACAGGGCTGATTAAGATAAATGCCCCTCATTCCTGAAAATCAATCATGAAAAGGTCAGTGATAGGGTGTAGAATCATTCTTTCAAGTACGGGCTACGTACTGCGTTTGAACAGTTGTCTATATTTTCTTATTTTGGAAGCTAAGTAATTCATCTTATGATTTCATCAAGTGGTTCTATATTAAATTATTATTATAATTATTGAAGATATCAAATAATAAACAAAGCGACAAATTAACAAAGGAATAAGTTTAAACCAATAAATGTTACATGAAAGATATTAAAAATAAAATTTGCCACATTTTGATTATAAATTTTTATCAATAAAGGCTAATAAATAATTTATGGTTTACGAGTATAAATCAATAAGAAATTTCGAATTGAAACAAAATAAAAACATATGTCAAAAGAACAAACATTAGAAATAAATCTAATGTTTCACCACGACCTTCAGCGTTTAAAAAAAAATTTCATTACGAATTAATTCCAAATAATAAATAAGGATAATAACAATAGATAAGAAAATAATCAAAAAGAGATAATTAAAACAACAAATTTGATAAATTAAAATACTTTCCCAGAATAATAAACAAAATTATAAAAGCACATAAAAATTAGTACCATAATTACATAAAATTAGAAATGTATAATAATAATAATAAATTATATATATATATATATATATATATATATATATATATATATATATATATATATATATATATATATATATATATATATATATATATACCCTCAGCTTAAAGTCCATACAAGGATTTTCTTCCCTAAGGATTGCATCAAAGTTTTCCTCTTTTTATCACATCCTCCATTTCAGTTGACATCCGCATGATGGTATAGAAGGATCAATCTAATTAGGGATTGATAAATTATTTGCCACTTCTAGAAATTTGTTTTATTGAAAACTAGTTTCGAATGTTATACATTCATCCTCAGTTCTAAAAACACACAAAAAATTCAAAAATAAGCAATTCAAAATATATGTAGTTGGTATTATTATACATATTAAATTATATAAATCAGTATTATAAAACATTTATGAATTATGAATTTAATTAAGACAAGAAATCAAATACATGTTGGTACTCACCAAGGTTTAAATGGATTATATCAAACAGAAAAGTTTGTGCTGGTTCCTTCTAGCATTGTACTAACAATGAACGAGAAATAGGCAAAATGTTTTAGGTAAACGGTTTAAGGGTCAGGGTTTTCCCAGTAGTGTCGGTGAGTAATTGTTTTTTCTGTTATAGATGGGAATAAATTTAAGATTGGACTGTTGGAGATATTTATTTGGTCATTTAAGCAAAAATCTGGATTGGATTTTATTATTTCAAGTGCTTCAGAAATATTTAATTTGAGACTGTTTTCAACGTGATGTATTAATTTAACTCCTGAGTCTTTGATGAATTTATGATTACTTTCATTTAAATGATGTTCCTTTAATCTCTGATTTAGCGATCTTCCAGTTTTTCCCGTGTATTTGGCTGCACAATCATTACAATTTTGTTCGTATACTCCGCTTTTTTGGAAAGGCTAGTATACGAATAGTTCCGGCTAATTGCTACAAATAGTTCCGTCGGAGTGCTTAATATTGATTCTATAAATCATCTTCTTTTATTATGTTTGACTATATTGCAAATTTTAGGCTAATAAAATTCAAAATTATAATTATTTGTGATTGCATTTTTGCCAGTGCTGTTTCATTTAACTTGTTTGTGATTTTACTATTATTTATATATTTATTTATTCTTGTTTTTAAGTTTTGTGATATCTCGCCTGCATAAAAATTTTTTAAGGTTTGTTTTCAAATCAATTATATAAATCACCTTTAGTCTCTTTCTAATTTATATTTTCGACTTATTTATGGTACGTGCTTTTGTGTTTGCATGATAGGCTATCGGTAATTTATAAAACACCTCACTTTCGTGGATTTCCCAGTCATGAGCGAACTTAATTTTTCAGATCAATCCATGTTGGTGGCTAACAGTATTGTTACAGGATTTTTTTACGATTTTTTTAAAGTGAACTGAATAGAAAAAAAAAAAGGTGAACCGACCAAAATTCATAGAAACGATTCCTCTCTCACTCACTCACCTCTCCTCTTGAAAAGATTAAGTGCTAACCAGATTTTTTAATTGGAAATTGGAATTATAAGACGTTTACATTACTTGGAAGACGAAAAAAAATATTAATTATCAAGGGGACCGGATTGCACTGTTTTTATAGGAAATAAAGGGAGATTTTCAAGAGACCAGAAAATCCAAACGAATTATCGGGATATACGAATTACGGAGATATGAATTATCAAGATTCTACAGTAATATAGTTTAACATATAGTGTCATCGATATATCGTTGTAAAATATCGATATCATCGATATATCGCGTGTCGATATTCCAACCCTAATCTATAGCCTCCTACAACTTAAATCCTCGGTCCACGCACAGGAAACAAGATCGCGCCTTTCTGACCTCTATACCCCTTCCCATAGAACCAAAAAATTCGAACGTTCCTTTCTCACCCGCTCCTCTATCCTCTGGAATTCCTTTCCTTCTAATATCCGTAATGCTTTTTCTCTATCTTCATTCAAATCCCTCCTTTTCCAACAACTTCTTTCTTTCCAAAATGATGCTCGCTAATTATGAAATTACAGTCTAAGATTAACATCTAAATCAGAAGTAAATTATAGTTTTTAATGCACTAGCTTCAACTTTGTTAATCAGCTCATTATTTTTGTATTTTTCATTTTGTCTCTTTTTCTATTCTTTTTTTTTTTTTCGCTTTTTAATTTTTGGCTAACATTAATTATTCTTTTCAAGACAAGATTTTATATTGTTTGCTTATTATTTTATCGAAAATACTGTAAATATTAATTGATATTTATTTTGTAATATTATGGCTAGATATTGTTTCTGTTATATTTGTTCCAGTGTGTTATTCTGAGGGGACCTAGTCCCAGAATAAAATTCTTCTATTCTGTTCTATATATATATATATATATATATATATATATATATATATATATATATATATATATATATATATATATATATATATATGTATGTTTAAGTTACAATTAGACTGACTATTTACTTTAAAAAAAGGGGTTTTTGGAGCAAGTTAACGACACAACTTCAAGAAACGAAGTGACTTTATCTTTTCTCCGGTAAAAGGTTCTAATTGACTAATTACCTCGTGGATGAACGCTGAGTTTTGAGTCCTTATCTTCAGCAGTTCTAACTGCGTCGTTTCTGCCGCCTTAGTCAGCTGCGACTCTAACTTTGACCGCTCTACTGCCACTTGAGCCAGTTGATATTCCAGCTTTGCCAACTGTTCTGATTTGCCCATAATTGTTCACTGAATTTATAATCACTGATACTAGCGTGAAAATAATACTTCGCAACTTAGATTCTGAGACCGCTAACTGCTTAAGTCACGTGACTATATCTCAGAAATCTCCCCGGTTTCGGCACCAGTTACAATTAGACTGACTATCTACTTTAAAAAAAGGGGTTTTTGGGGAAAGTTAACGACACAACTTCAAGAAACGAACTGACTTTATTATCTTTTCTACCTGGTATATATAGAGACAGAGTTGTTGATATATAATACTTAACTAATCCTTAAGAGTTACACAGTTCTTATTGTTGTTTGCGTCTTATATATCGCTAACTTTTATATATATATATATATATATATATATATATATATATATATATATATATATATATATATATATATATAATAGTAACTCAAACAAGTTAAATGTAACAGCACTGGCCAAAAATACTATCACAAATAATTATAATTTTGAATTTTATTTGTAACAAAGCTGACGATGAATCAATATCGTCCTGCTTTCAGGAGAAATGGAAGATATTAAAAGAGGTGATGGAAGGTGATAAAAAGAGGAAAACTTTGATCTAATCCTTAGGGAACAAAATCCTTGTATGGATTTTAACAGAGGGTATACTATGACTGTGGTAGTCAGATTTGTTGATCAAACTACGCCAGAAATATGAAGTAAATTATTGAATTATTGCACAGGAGACCGAAATGCTGTACACTTATTGGAATACAACGTAATGGATTGTAGAGCTGTAAGAATAATGATGATTAAAGGGATTTGAATACAATATAAAAACGTTGTGTGATAATTTCCCACATAACTCGAGCTTTATGATAATTCACCGAAAAGATAATGTCAATCTCACGAATCTTTTTACAATTTTAAATCTTTTCCTATCCTTGATATGCATTTATATATAAGGCAATATGCCCAAATATCGTCTCCCTATGGTAAATTTGAAATTTCAAATATTAAATTAAAGTTTAAAATTTAAAAAAAAATGTATACAAGCAGGTCAGTTCTATGCCGACAATTTTTTGTATCATTATTAGGCTGGATTAAATAATATTGAGTAAACAAAAAAATACTTACCTAAGTGTGATGATTTTCTAAGTGTGGCATTAATTTCGTCCCATATATTTAAATAAAAGACAATAACTTACCAAAACTAAATTTACACACATTATAATACTTAAAACGTTAAGAATATTAATTATTTTATTTTAAAATGTGACTATTATCCATCCAAACAAAAATTTTTAACAAATCTCTCTACTTTTGGTAAGAATGCACACTGTTCGTGACACCATTTGAAACATGTCGAGCATTTAACCCATTTTTCTCCTCGTTTGTCTGAAAACGAAAAACGTTGATAACCCAGTCAAATTTCACTTTGGGGTAGAAAGAATCGACGGTAAGCTGAATCTCATATATGTTTTAGAAGTGGCTAAAGCATATATCTCTTGCAAAGTCCCTAAGAATCCGAGCCGCGGAACATGTTCAAAATGACGCCTGATATAGCGGTGGAGAATAATTTTTAAAAACGCTATAACATTGTTGTTATCAATTTTAGAGATGTAAAACTACTTCTATTCGAATCATAATTAAATTGTCTACAAACTTCCTATAAGAGACTAAGGATAAGTTTTGTTTGTCAGTCTTTTGATTTACAGGAAGAGATCCTAATTAGATATAAATACCTTCTATGATGAGTCGTTTATCATTGTTGGGGCCGGTGGCAAGGATGGAAGTTTTGTTTAAATCAACCACTCATTTGAATTTCTTCTCCAATTAGAATTTCTTGATATATTTTTCATACTAGTTGTTATCTTCTTGACTCCCATAAAGTATGTTCTGATCTTGCAACAATGCCACAGTCAGCAGCGTAACCTAGTTACTGGACTGTGCTTTTGAATAGGGTGACATGAGTTGGATGCCTGCCTGCCTTGCGTACAGCTTTCTCCCTCGTAAAATTGAAGAGTCGACACTATATTTTCATACTAGTTGTTATCTTCTTATTTTACTGTTTTTTTGCCATATTTTATTACTGGTTGTTATCATCTTATTTTCTTGCTATACTTTTGTTAACCTTTTTACATACTGGTTGTTATCTTGTTTTTTTAAACCTAAAACTTGACTCGAAAAGTCGACACACCATTGAATAAGATTCTTATTTGTATGTTTTTCTTTATTATTTCTATTCATTTTGGATATCCTCTTTCTATATGATCTAGTAAGTATAGATGTCATGGTGTAATGTAATACGGTTCTATTTCATATAATTCTTCTAGGACTTCGTAATTCTGTCTGATCAGGAACGGTTGCCACCGTTGCTGAACCTGTATACGGTAAGACTCTTAGACTACCTGAAGAATTTTTCTTGGTCACAAACTCCTCTGGTGCTGTGCACGAGAGCTTCCAAAAACTTAAAGAAGCCATGTAAAATGCACATCCAGCAGAGTTTAAGGCGTCCCGAAATCCCATCTTTGTACATAAGGACTTGGGATAATTGCACACATGTGTTCCTGCGCGTGGATAGAGTTACGAAGCCCCTGCAATAAACGGATCCACATCTGGTCATACAAGACCAGGAAGAGAAGACGTATGTGATCCAGCAACAAGACGGAGCGCCGGTGAGTCTCAATAGATAGATTTAAGCCTGCGTTTCTCTATGCGTATACAGGGATTAGTATTTATTATTCATTAGTTTATTTTTGATAAATAACCGATGGTATTTTCTGCATATGGCTGACAAAATTACTCTTAGTTTATTTTCATAATTTGTCTTATATTTTTCTTTAAGATTATAAATGAATTTATTTATAAATTTATTATTTTCTTGTGTAATTTATTTATTTAACGAACCTAATTTTACCTACCCTTACAATATGGATAAGTGTTTTCCTCCTTCCTCTTTCATCATATTCTTCTTTCCCCTTATGTTTCTATCATTCATTTTCCCTACATATGATATTAACTTATTTATGCACATTATATTACTTTGTTTTTTAGATTACATAACTTTATGACTTACTGATTTATTTATTATTATACGTGTTTTCACTTTTTTATTATATCGTGCATATAATATATACATTTTTATTCTTTTCACAATATTTTAATATTCAATATTAATATTGTCAACATAATTGATTAACATTAATTTTCATATTTTACGTTATTTATTTATAACTGTTTATTACCTTCCTATTTTCTTGTTATACTGTTTTTATCTTACTTTATACAGGTTATCTTGTTATTCTTAGCCCCGATGATGACCTAAAGCTCAGGCCGAAACGTTGGCACATTAAATAAATTTTTTAATTTTTTTAAATTTTTTTAATTTTTTTTCTTTTTATTCACTGACCGCAACCCCTTCCTCCTCCGACCAACTTCTACAATTATTTCTACGATCAACTATCCTTCCACTATTAATAGAACAGAAAGGGAGACCTCACCGGACGCTTTAGTATTTTATAACTTTTCAACTGACTCCTGAAAATCGTCCATGTCTGGCGGCTCGATATCATTCTCGTCACTCTATACAAGTACTCACGACATTAGTGCCAGATTCAATCACCTGAGCTTCTGGATTGTAAACAGCTCTAAAATGTTCTGCCTATCTGTAAATAATATCCCCTTTTTCATTTATTATTCTATCGTTACAATCTTTACATGCGTCAGTTTTGGGACTGGAAACTGCCATTTATAAACAAGACCGCTCAATAAAATTTTCTGATTTAATTTTTGTTTCTCAGTTCTTCAATCTTTTCCACTTGTTTCATCAGGAAATCTCTCTTCTTGGCACGCATGATCTGCTTTGCTCTCCGTTGACTCTCCACAGTACGCCTTGTACGATGTAGCATAATCAATCTTTGTTCATTCCTGATTCTTAGCGCTTCACGGCATTCATCATCGAACTACCCACCACCTCTTCTTTTTCTTTTTTCTCCGATGACCTCATTCGCTGCTTCGTCTACAGCATTACTGATTGCACGGCTCTTCCCTTCTATTCTTGTTCTGTCATTAGCTATTCCCTCTTTCCGTAAATCTCTTCGGTCATCTTTCTATCCTCCAGTTCTTTGAAATCGTTCAACTTGTCAGGGTCACTAAACTTTTCTAGATTCCATACTTCCCTTTTGTGTAGCTTCACCTGTTGTTCGTTCTCCATATTTGATTTTAACTATAAAGTAATCTGAACCACAATTAGGCCCTATACCGGATCTATCATTAATAATGGAGGATGAGTGCCGTTTGGAAATAAGCACATGATCAATTTGAGTTTAAGCGCCTTCCAGGTTTCTTTGTGCATTTTTCTAAGAGGGGAACTGGTGGCTTCCACAAATTGGCATAAATTCCAGGAACTATTCGGATGAAATTTTCCTTGCCCACTTGAGCATTCATCATCATCAATCGGCACTACAACACCATAAGTAAGCACTGGCCTGATTAGTGTCTTATATAGTCTTATTTTTGTAGCTCTTGAAAGCTAACTGCTCCTCAGTTGTCGGCGTAGTCCAAAATAAAACCTATTAGCAGATGCTATTATTCTTCTAATTTCATCACCCATTTTTTTATCATGAATTCGTAGTACTTAAGAGAACCCTTTCCAATTTCTTATTAAATTCCAACTTCTCATCCTCCTAGCTTTCTTCAGTAGACTCATAAATAGATATTAAGGTTATATTTCTAAATTTTCCTTTCATGTGTATTTTGCATAGTCTATCGTTTATTGGTTCAAATACTAGCAAACTACGGCATAATTTCTTCGTAAGAAACCTGTTCCTTTTTGTCCACTTTTTGTCGCTCCCTTGTAAAGTATGGTGTATTATTTTTTATCCAATCTACCTTGTCCACTCCATCTGATCTCTTGTAGGGCTACAGCCTCAATATTAAATTTGATGATTTCGTCAGCTACTTCAACCATCTTTCCAGGCTGAAGCATTGTCCTTACATTCCAAGTAGCTAAAACAAAGTCCATAAGCCGTTTTCTTTTGCCTTTATATTCATCTAACATTTCATGGTTAAGTTTCATAACTTTGAACTTTTATTCGAAGTAGGATTGTTAGCCCCACGTTCAATACCCAAACTGGAGGACTTGGTCATTTTAATTCAGAGTTTCTATCCCTTAGCCTAGCTGTTTTCACTAAAGTTAAAGAGTCTAGTCTACCCTTGGTTTGTCTTCGGAGTCACCTTCTCTTAGACTTTCAGAATCCCTACTCCAAACATGCAAGGCAGCATGGGGCAGTGCATATTTAATGGCAGTTAAACAATACTATATCTCTTAAAGAGAATTTTTTCTACTTTACGATGGTGCAATTAAAACTTAACTACCTATATTATATATATTCTTTGAGTAATCGCTTCCTATTCAACAAAAAACGTGACTTATTTAATTTAAAAAAATACAAAACTTAATTTGTCTACTTTCGTGTGTGGAATCGATCATGGGTCCATAAAACCTGTTTTGTTGCTCTTGAGGTCTACTATCATCTCTTTAAATATTTCCAGTGACGTTTGGGACACCCTGTACATCGTTCAGCCGCAATATGTGATTTTTCTGTGTTTTTTAACATAAAATCAATAATAACTTCTAAACTATTGACTTTATCGCCTTGGGTATGGTCTCATTAAATTCAGAAACAAAAAGACATAAGAAATTATACATCACTCGACTTAACTTGTGCAATTTATTTTGCAAATATTCCGCCCCCTATTTCCAACCCTCCAGTAAGAGTTTTTCTTCCGAAATTTAGGGGCACTCTGCAGATCTCGAATCCTACTATTAAGACGAAGTTATGAACGTACAATTTTTTTTATTTATTTGGGCTATTTGGGCTTATATTTCCTTTATGAATGATGTTTGCAAATTGTTTTACTGAAAGTGGAAATTCCATAACTTTTATCCCTTTGATATCTCTGTAACCATTGATTTTAGCAAAAATGTGTTCAATCATTTTTATAGAGAATTAAAAGTACTTTAACTTTGTATTAAAATAGACCTCATATTTTTTGAGATATTAACAAAAAAACTGATGATAAATCAGCTTTCCACATTTTTCCCCTCCCCATATCAAAGCCCGATTCGGGAAACTATGTTGCATTTTACCAGTTAGTGCGGGAAGGCTAATAAACAATTAATGATCAGTTTCAACTTTTTTTTTGTTTTTGGATGTTCGGGTTGCGCGTGCTTTTTACCAAATTTACTTAGCTCCTTACTTAACTCCTAATTTACTTTAATTAGCTCCGGGCTAACACCACACCTGGAAAAAAATTACCCATTGTTCCCTTGTGTTCATGGCTTTATCGCTCATGTTTTGTTTTTTCTTGGCAATGAAATTGAAGTGAGGGAACATTACCATTAATCGTCGGTTACGAAAGTAAAAAAATTATGTTGAATGGAAAACTGAGACTAGGACAGGGCTTTGTAATGACATTTTAATAGCTTAAGCAATCAAAAAATTAAATGATGCTTTGATATTTTCATTTTTAATTCTATACATAGAGGAAAAAGGAATACAATGATATAAAGAAAGAAATTATTCCACAAACATAACATTCATTATTAATATTTTATTTTGAAGAAATGTTTCTTTACCTATAGAAGTCGAGAAAAACTCAGATTAGACTTAACTAATTGACTGAAAGTTGTGGTAGTGGTCTACTTGCCCGTAAACTTACTCGTAAATAAAGAATCACCCATATAATACTACGAAATTTCCAATTTTAATAATAATAACACTAGTCGAAAAGGTTTTCTTCACAAAAAAATCTGATTAGTGACTATAATGCATTTTTTCATCCTCAAATCAGGTATGTAGTCAGCATTTTTCCATCAGGCATTTTTCCTGCGACAGCCACTTTTTAAAATCTCATTTTAGCGTTCTCTTTGTCCTGTCTTAGGAACCTTTAAATGTAACCTTCCTTTCTATTTAGAAGTGCATTGTGTATGCTGTTTTTATTTTTTCATCATGCCAAGAAAGTGTATAAATCATGCAGATAATTTATGTTATATCTGTGGTCAGCTGGTCTTCAAGTCTCCGAGGCAAAATCCATTGGAAAAAGCAGCCTGTCAGTCTTTCAAAAATGCATATTGAAATTTTCTTGGAAACCATAAAGCAGAAAACTACCGTGACATAGTGGCCCATCTTCTGCATTCTTATAAAGCTATGGAATTCAAGATTAAAAAATTTGAATTTAACATGAAAAATACTTCTAGAATCTGTTATTTTTATTCTTGTGAAAGAAAAATAGTTCTTTTTTGTAGACCAGTGTACTGTAACTATTCATTTCAGACTAATACATTTTTGTATCTTAATGATACAGAAAAATAGTTAAATTGTCCTAGATCTTTAATATATGAGAAAAGTTATGTATCTATTTCCTCCGCCTATCGTATTATAAACTAGCGTTTATAATATTTTAAAATAATAAACATAGGCGATAGATTTTATTTATACAAATTTTATGTTAGGTATTGCAATCTGTCGCTGGCAGGTAATATACTTTTATATGTAATGTAGCTAACAGAGCTAAATTCATATCATATATACCAGTGACGATAAGCTAATTTTCAATAATGAACTCATTCAATTATACCAATCACAACGTCAAGAGCCGATATAAATTTTTCACTGTAGGTCCAATATGCCTTTACATGCTTTTATTAATTAAAATTTAGTATTGGACCTCGCTAAATTAATTAGAATTGATCACAATCAAAATGAATTAAAGAACATGAATCTTCATAGATATAATTATTAAACTTTAATACAAATTTCTGAACAATTAGATGTTTTTAGAAATGGTTTTATTGTATTTTATGACAGATATGTATAACATGAAAATGGCTTGAGGTGAGTTCACTATTGGTAGTTCACAATGTTTACTTTAAAATTCAATTTGACTTTAGAGTTTCACCCTTCAACTATTTCTGGATTATCCTCCAAAAAGAAAAATGATGCGTAAGCTTTTTATATATTTATTAAAAAATGCGACTCGGTTAAACATTGACCTAAACCTATGCGTATTATTATAAAGGTAAAATATTAAATGCACATGAAACTATGATATAAAAAAAAAACAACACCATCAAAAAAAATTAAAATGATCGAAATAGACCCCTATACACAGAAGAATGTAACAGTTTTTTCCATTACGATGATGAAAGGCTTGTAATATAATCCAATTAAAATTATTAATAACAGTGTGAACCGGTGTTAAGTGAAACCCAATTGCAACCGGTTGTAGCACGTTATCAGTTGTCATCTTTGACATTTTAATCCTTCTAAGCAATTGACCTATTTAATATGATTTATGCAGCCTTTATTTTGATTCTTCGATTTACTAATTTATGGTGATTTTAATAATATTAGTTTATGGATAAATTAAATTCCGTTTATTTAAAACTCAAACTTTTTCTATTGACCAAGTTTTCTATTGATAATTTTCATACCTGCAAGTGACACGATTTATTAATTTCTAAGAATTAATGACGTAATTTATTTCAAATATCAAATGAAATATATTTAAAAAACATTAATCTTATATATTTAAATATTGAATAAAAAAATAATATAAAATGTTCCACGTATTTATATTCGTTATAGGTTTATATTATTATATATTACTAAGGTATAATAAAAGTAAGTGATGAAAACCTTGAGTGAGGTGACTATACACATATTATCATATGTGAATAAGAAAAATAAAATAAAATAGTAGAGGTAAATTGATTGTTAGTATATAAATGGAAGATTTATATTGTTAGATTAAATGGGAGATGTGATGTTGTTTTAAGAAACTTACGAATGTGAGAATCAGGATTCAGGATAGCAAAAAAACTGTTACGCTCTTCTGTGGATAAGGACCTATTTCGATTATTTTAATTTTTTTTGTTGGTATTGTTTTTCTTTTATATTACAGTTTCATGTGCATTTATTGTTTTACCTTTCCAATAATACGAATATTCCTTACTTTAGCTTGGAAGCTTCAGACTTTCAGATCTTTTTCGCAAAAATGCAACTGTAAACGGCATATTAGCGACTCGAAGCTTCCTCTCTGCAATCTTCTATTTATATCCTGATAAACTAGCAGTTTCAATTGGAAGAGTTTACTTATATTTTAGTACTTTCAAAATGATTTATGACTCTGCTATTATATTATGAACCGATAAAAATATATGTGGTACTTCTTGTTCTCCGGCCTCTTAAGTGTTTGTAGGAATGACGACTTATCACGAATTCTTATCTAAAGCTTTTTATTACTTTTGCCAATGATTTATTAAAATTAATTACCGTCATAAATAAGTATGTAGGAATTAGATCCAATGTATGTTTTGCATAATTTTATCGATTATATTCTATACCTGACACTATTTCAGGGGTGTCCACGAAGTGGGAGGAGGGTTTACGAGGCAAGCTGCGTCGTAAAAATTCTTGGGGGGGGGGGGAGGCCGAAAAGTGGCCTTTTTTTGGTTTTTCCACGAGAGGGGCGATTTTTTGAAGAAGAAATGGAAAAAAAGTACATTAAAACTAAAATTATATAAGTGGTTATCTAGAAAAACTAGAACAGAAAAGGGAACAGGTTTGTTCTAGACGACAATTTTGGTACATTCTAGTTTTTATGATCTCTGAACTTGAATCTGAGGTTTTCTGATAGATATTTTGCCCGTAACCTTGCTTTTCCATCCATATCTTGGAAACTATTGTTTTATTCAAACCATATCTTCAGATTTTCAAAACATTTCTTGGAAGGTGATATATTATAGCGAGCTAAACTCTGCTCCTGAAAGTTTCAAAACCTTGACTATTCGCTTCAGATTTTCAAAACATTTCTTGTAAGGGGATATATTATAGCGAGCTAAACTCTGCTCCTGAAAGTTTCAAAACCTTGACTATTCGCTTCAGATTTTCAAAACATTTCTTGGAAGGTGATATATTATAGCGAGCTAAACTCTGCTCCTGAAAGTTTCAAAACCATGACTATTCGCTTCAGATTTTCAAAACATTTCTTGGAAGGGGATATATTATAGCGAGCTAAACTCTGCTCCTGAAAGTTTCAAAACCTTGACTATTCGCTTCAGATTTTCAAAACATTTCTTGGAAGGGGATATATTATAGCGAGCTAAACTCTGCTCCTGAAAGTTTCAAAACCTTGACTATTCGCTTCAGATTTTCAAAACATTTCTTGGAAGGGGATATATTATAGCGAGCTAAACTCTGCTCCTGAAAGGTTCAAAACCTTGACTCTTCGCTTCAGATTTTCAAATCATTTCTTGGAAGGTGAAATATTATAGCGAGCTAAACTCTGCTCCTGAAAGTTTCAAAACCTTGACTATTCGCTTCAGATTTTCAAAACATTTCTTGGAAGGGGATATATTATAGCGAGCTAAACTCTGCTCCTGAAAGTTTCAAAACCTTGACTATTCGCTTCAGATTTTCAAAACATTTCTTGGAAGGTGATATATTATAGCGAGCTAAACTCTGATCCTGAAAGTTTCAAAACCTTGACTATTCGCTTCAGATTTTCAAAACATTTCTTGGAAGGGGATATACTATAGCGAGCTAAACTCTGCTCCTGAAAGTTTCAAAACCTTGACTATTCGCTTCAGATTTTCAAAACATTTCTTGGAAGGGGATAAACTATAGCGAGCTAAACTCTGCTCCTGAATGTTTCAAAACCTTGACTATTCGCTTCAGATTTTCAAAACATTTCTTGGAAGGGGATATAGTATAGCGAGCTAAACTCTGCTCCTGAAAGTTTCAAAACCTTGACTATTCGCTTCAGATTTTCAAAACATTTCTTGGAAGGTGATATATTATAGCGAGCTAAACTCTGCTCCTGAAAGTTTCAAAACCTTGACTATTCGCTTCAGATTTTCAAAACATTTCTTGGAAGGTGATATATTATAGCGAGCTAAACTCTGCTCCTGAAATTTTCAAAACCTTGACTATTCGCTTCAGATTTTCAAAACATTTCTTGGAAGGTGATATATTATAGCGAGCTAAACTCTGCTCCTGAAAGTTTCAAAACCTTGACTATTCGCTTCAGATTTTCAAAACATTTCTTGGAAGGGGATATATTATAGCGAGCTAAACTCTGCTCCTGAAAGTTTCAAAACCTTGACTATTCGCTTCAGATTTTCAAAACATTTCTTGGAAGGGGATATATTATAGCGAGCTAAACTCTGCTCCTGAAAGGTTCAAAACCTTGACTCTTCGCTTCAGATTTTCAAATCATTTCTTGGAAGGTGAAATATTATAGCGAGCTAAACTCTGCTCCTGAAAGTTTCAAAACCTTGACTATTCGCTTCAGATTTTCAAAACATTTCTTGGAAGGTGATATATTATAGCGAGCTAAACTCTGCTCCTGAAAGTTTCAAAACCTTGACTATTCGCTTCAGATTTTCAAAACATTTCTTGGAATGTGATATATTATAGCGAGCTAAACTCTGCTCCTGAAAGTTTCAAAACCTTGACTATTCGCTTCAGATTTTCAAAACATTTCTTGGAAGGGGATATACTATAGCGAGCTAAACTCTGCTCCTGAAAGTTTCAAAACCTTGACTATTCGCTTCAGATTTTCAAAACATTTCTTGGAAGGGGATATACTATAGCGAGCTAAACTCTGCTCCTGAATGTTTCAAAACCTTGACTATTCGCTTCAGATTTTCAAAACATTTCTTGGAAGGGGATATAGTATAGCGAGCTAAACTCTGCTCCTGAAAGTTTCAAAACCTTGACTATTCGCTTCAGATTTTCAAAACATTTCTTGGAAGGTGATATATTATAGCGAGCTAAACTCTGCTCCTGAAAGTTTCAAAACCTTGACTATTCGCTTCAGATTTTCAAAACATTTCTTGGAAGGTGATATATTATAGCGAGCTAAACTCTGCTCCTGAAATTTTCAAAACCTTGACTATTCGCTTCAGATTTTCAAAACATTTCTTGGAAGGTGATATATTATAGCGAGCTAAACTCTGCTCCTGAAAGTTTCAAAACCTTGACTATTCGCTTCAGATTTTCAAAACATTTCTTGGAAGGGGATATATTATAGCGAGCTAAACTCTGCTCCTGAAAGTTTCAAAACCTTGACTATTCGCTTCAGAATTTCAAAACATTTCTTTTAAGGGGATATATTATAGCGAGCTAAACTCTGCTCCTGAAAGTTTCAAAACCTTGACTATTCGCTTCAGATTTTCAAAACATTTCTTGGAAGGTGATATATTATAGCGAGCTAAACTCTGCTCCTGAAAGTTTCAAAACCTTGACTATTCGCTTCAGATTTTCAAAACATTTCTTGGAAGGTGATATATTATAGCGAGCTAAACTCTGCTCCTGAAAGTTTCAAAACCTAAACTATTCGCTTCAGATTTTCAAAACATTTCTTGGAAGGTGATATATTATAGCGAGCTAAACTCTGCTCCTGAAAGTTTCAAAACCTTGACTATTCGCTTCAGATTTTCAAAACATTTCTTGGAAGGGGATATATTATAGCGAGCTAAACTCTGCTCCTGAAAGGTTCAAAACCTTGACTATTCGCTTCAGATTTTCAAAACATTTCTTGGAAGGTGATATATTATAGCGAGCTAAACTCTGCTCCTGAAAGTTTCAAAACCTTGACTATTCGCTTCAGATTTTCAAAACATTTCTTGGAAGGTGATATATTATAGCGAGCTAAACTCTGCTCCTGAAAGTTTCAAAACCTTGACTATTCGCTTCAGATTTTCAAAACATTTCTTGGAAGGTGATATATTATAGCGAGCTAAACTCTGCTCCTGAAAGTTTCAAAACCTTGACTATTCGCTTCAGATTTTCAAAACATTTCTTGGAAGGGGATATACTATAGCGAGCTAAACTCTGCTCCTGAAAGTTTCAAAACCTTGACTATTCGCTTCAGATTTTCAAAACATTTCTTGGAAGGGGATATAGTATAGCGAGCTAAACTCTGCTCCTGAAAGTTTCAAAACCTTGACTATTCGCTTCAGATCTTCAAAACATTTCTTGGAAGGGGATATATTATAGCGAGCTAAACTCTGCTCCTGAAAGGTTCAAAACCTTGACTATTCGCTTCAGATGTTCAAAACATTTCTTGGAAGGGGATATATTATAGCGAGCTGAACTCTGCTCCTGAAAGTTTCAAAACCTTGACTATTCGCTTCAGATTTTCAAAACATTTCTTGGAAGGGGATATACTATAGCGAGCTAAACTCTGCTCCTGAAAGTTTCAAAACCTTGACTATTCGCTTCAGATTTTCAAAACATTTCTTGGAAGGGGATATACTATAGCGAGCTAAACTCTGCTCCTGAAAGTTTCAAAACCTTGACTATTCGCTTCAGATTTTCAAAACATTTCTTGGAAGGGGATATATTATAGCGAGCTAAACTCTGCTACTGAAAATTTCAAAACCTTGACTATACGCTTCAGATTTTCAAAATATTTCTTGGAAGGGGATATATTATAGCGAGCTAAACTCTGCTCCTGAAAGTTTCAAGGCCTTGACTATTCGCTTCAGATTTTCAAAACATTTATTGGAAGGTGATATATTATAGCGAGCTAAACTCTGCTCCTGAAAGTTTCAAAACCTTGACAATTCGCTTCAGATTTTCAAAACATTTCTTGGAAGGTGATATATTATAGCGAGCTAAACACTGCTCCTGAAAGTTTCAAAACCTTGACTATTCGCTTGAGATTTTCAAAACATTTCTTGGAAGGTGATATATTATAGCGAGCTAAACTCTGCTCCTGAAAGTTTCAAAACCTTGACTATTCGCTTCAGATTTTCAAAACATTTCTTGGAAGGGGATATAGTATAGCAAGCTAAACTCTGCTCCTGAAAGTTTCAAAACCTTGACTATTCGCTTCAGATTTTCAAAACATTTCTTGGAAGGTGATATATTATAGCGAGCTAAACTCTGCTCCTGAAAGTTTCAAAACCTTGACTATTCGCTTCAGATTTTCAAAACATTTCTTGGAAGGGGATATACTATAGCGAGCTAAACTCTGCTCCTGAAAGTTTCAAAACCTTGACTATTCGCTTCAGATTTTCAAAACATTTCTTGGAAGGGGATATATTATAGCGAGCTAAACTCTGCTACTGAAAATTTCAAAACCTTGACTATTCGCTTCAGATTTTCAAAATATTTCTTGGAAGGGGATATATTATAGCGAGCTAAACTCTGCTCCTGAAAGTTTCAAGGCCTTGACTATTCGCTTCAGATTTTCAAAACATTTATTGGAAGGTGATATATTATAGCGAGCTAAACTCTGCTCCTGAAAGTTTCAAAACCTTGACTATTCCCTTCAGATTTTCAAAACATTTCTTGGAAGGTGATATATTATAGCGAGCTAAACACTGCTCCTGAAAGTTTCAAAACCTTGACTATTCGCTTGAGATTTTCAAAACATTTCTTGGAAGGTGATATATTATAGCGAGCTAAACTCTGCTCCTGAAAATTTCAAAACCTTGACTATTCGCTTCAGATTTTCAAAACATTTCTTGGAAGGGGATATAGTATAGCAAGCTAAACTCTGCTCCTGAAAGTTTCAAAACCTTGACTATTCGCTTCAGATTTTCAAAACATTTCTTGGAAGGTGATATATTATAGCGAGCTAAACTCTGCTCCTGAAAGTTTCAAAACCTTGACTATTCGCTTCAGATTTTCAAAACATTTCTTGGAAGGTGATATATTATAGCGAGCTAAACTCTGCTCCTGAAAGTTTCAAAACCTTGACTATTCGCTTCAGATTTTCAAAACATTTCTTGGAAGGGGATATACTATAGCGAGCTAAACTCTGCTCCTGAAAGTTTCAAAACCTTGACTATTCGCTTCAGATTTTCAAAACATTTCTTGGAAGGGGATATACTATAGCGAGCTAAACTCTGCTCCTCAATGTTTCAAAACCTTGACTATTCGCTTCAGATTTTCAAAACATTTCTTGGAAGGGGATATAGTATAGCGAGCTAAACTCTGCTCCTGAAAGTTTCAAAACCTTGACTATTCGCTTCAGATTTTCAAAACATTTCTTGGAAGGTGATATATTATAGCGAGCTAAACTCTGCTCCTGAAAGTTTCAAAACCTTGACTATTCGCTTCAGATTTTCAAAACATTTCTTGGAAGGTGATATATTATAGCGAGCTAAACTCTGCTCCTGAAATTTTCAAAACCTTGACTATTCGCTTCAGATTTTCAAAACATTTCTTGGAAGGTGATATATTATAGCGAGCTAAACTCTGCTCCTGAAAGTTTCAAAACCTTGACTATTCGCTTCAGATTTTCAAAACATTTCTTGGAAGGGGATATATTATAGCGAGCTAAACTCTGCTCCTGAAAGTTTCAAAACCTTGACTATTCGCTTCAGAATTTCAAAACATTTCTTTTAAGGGGATATATTATAGCGAGCTAAACTCTGCTCCTGAAAGTTTCAAAACCTTGACTATTCGCTTCAGATTTTCAAAACATTTCTTGGAAGGTGATATATTATAGCGAGCTAAACTCTGCTCCTGAAAGTTTCAAAACCTTGACTATTCGCTTCAGATTTTCAAAACATTTCTTGGAAGGTGATATATTATAGCGAGCTAAACTCTGCTCCTGAAAGTTTCAAAACCTAAACTATTCGCTTCAGATTTTCAAAACATTTCTTGGAAGGTGATATATTATAGCGAGCTAAACTCTGCTCCTGAAAGTTTCAAAACCTTGACTATTCGCTTCAGATTTTCAAAACATTTCTTGGAAGGGGATATATTATAGCGAGCTAAACTCTGCTCCTGAAAGGTTCAAAACCTTGACTATTCGCTTCAGATTTTCAAAACATTTCTTGGAAGGTGATATATTATAGCGAGCTAAACTCTGCTCCTGAAAGTTTCAAAACCTTGACTATTCGCTTCAGATTTTCAAAACATTTCTTGGAAGGTGATATATTATAGCGAGCTAAACTCTGCTCCTGAAAGTTTCAAAACCTTGACTATTCGCTTCAGATTTTCAAAACATTTCTTGGAAGGTGATATATTATAGCGAGCTAAACTCTGCTCCTGAAAGTTTCAAAACCTTGACTATTCGCTTCAGATTTTCAAAACATTTCTTGGAAGGGGATATACTATAGCGAGCTAAACTCTGCTCCTGAAAGTTTCAAATCCTTGTCTATTCGCTTCAGATTTTCAAAACATTTCTTGGAAGGTGATATATTATAGCGAGCTAAACTCTGCTCCTGAAAGTTTCAAAACCTTGACTAATCGCTCCCGATTTTCAAAACATTTCTTGGAAGGTGATATATTATAGTGAGCTAAACTCTGCTCCTGAAAGTTTCAAAACCTTGACTAATCGCTTCAGATTTTCAAAACATTTCTTGGAAGGTGATATATTATAGCGAGCTAAACTCTGCTCCTGAAAGTTTCAAAACCTTGACTATTCGCTTCAGATTTTCAAAATATTTCTTGGAAGGTGATATATTATAGCGAGCTAAACTCTGCTCCTGAAAGTTTCAAAACCTTGACTAATCGCTTCAGATTTTCAAAACATTTCTTGGAAGGTGATATATTATAGCGAGCTAAACTCTGCTCCTGAATGTTTAAAAACCTTGACTAATCGCTTCAGATTTTCAAAACATTTCTTGTAAGGGGATATATTATAGCGAGCTAAACTCTGCTAGTGAAAGTTTCAAAACCTTGACTATTCGCTTCAGATTTCCAAAACATTTCTTGGAAGGTGATATATTATAGCGAGCTAAACTCTGCTCCTGAAAGTTTCAAAACCTTGACTATTCGCTTCAGATTTCCAAAACATTTCTTGAAAGGTGATATATTATAGCGAGCTAAACTCTGCTCCTGAAAGTTTCAAAACATTGACTATTCGCTTCAGATTTTCAAAACATTTCTTGGAAGGTGATATATTATAGCGAGCTAAACTCAGCTCCTGAAAGTTTCAAAACCTTGACTATTCGCTTCAGATTTTCAAAACATTTCTTGGAAGGTGATATATTATAGCGAGCTAAACTCTGCTCCTGAAAGTTTCAAAACCTTGACTATTTGCTTCAGATTTTCAAAACATTTCTTGGAAGGTGATATATTATATCGAGCTAAACTCTGCTCCTGAATGTTTCAAAACCTTGACTATTCGCTTCAGATTTTCAAAACATTTCTTGGAAGGTGATATATTATAGCGAACTAAACACTGCTCCTGAAAGTTTCAAAACCTTGACTATTCGCTTCAGATTTTCAAAACATTTCTTGGAAGGTGATATATTATTGCGAGCTAAACTCTGCTCCTGAAAGTTTCAAAACCTTGACTATTCGCTTCAGATTTTCAAAACATTTCTTTGAAGGGGATATATTATAGCGAGCTAAACTCTGCTCCTGAAAGGTTCAAAACCTTGACTATTCGCTTCAGATTTTCAAAACATTTCTTGGAAGGGGATATATTATAGCGAGCTAAACTCTGCTCCTGAAAGGTTCAAAACCTTGACTATTCGCTTCAGATTTTCAAAACATTTCTTGGAAGGTGATATATTATAGCGAGCTAAACTCTGCTCCTGAAAGTTTCAAAACCTTGACTATTCGCTTCAGATTTTCAAAACATTTCTTGGAAGGTGATATATTATAGCGAGCTAAACTCTGCTCCTGAAAGTTTCAAAACCTTGACTAATCGCTTCAGGTTTTCAA
Source organism: Rhaphigaster nebulosa (assembly GCA_948150685.1). Classification (NCBI taxonomy): domain Eukaryota; kingdom Metazoa; phylum Arthropoda; class Insecta; order Hemiptera; family Pentatomidae; genus Rhaphigaster; species Rhaphigaster nebulosa. The sequence continues at coordinate 174,830,658 of OX411307.1, forward strand.
AACATTTCTTGGAAGGTGATATATTATAGCGAGCTAAACTCTGCTCCTGAATGTTTCAAAACCTTGACTAATCGCTTCCGATTTTCAAAACATTTCTTGGAAGGTGATATATTATAGTGAGCTAAACTCTGCTCCTGAAAGTTTCAAAACCTTGACTAATCGCTTCAGATTTTCAAAACATTTCTCGGAAGGTGATATATTATAGCGAGCTGAACTCTGCTCCTGAAAGTTTCAAAACCTTGACTATTCGCTTCAGATTTTCTAAACATTTCTTGGAAGGTGATATATTATAGCCAGCTAAACTCTGCTCCTGAAAGTTTCAAATCCTTGACTATTCGCTTCAGATTTTCAAAACATTTCTTGGAAGGTGATATATTATAGCGAGCTAAACTCTGCTCCTGAATGTTTAAAAACCTTGACTAATCGCTTCAGATTTTCAAAACATTTCTTGTAAGGGGATATATTATAGCGAGCTAAACTCTGCTAGTGAAAGTTTCAAAACCTTGACTATTCGCTTCAGATTTCCAAAACATTTCTTGGAAGGTGATATATTATAGCGAGCTAAACTCTGCTCCTGAAAGTTTCAAAACCTTGACTATTCGCTTCAGATTTCCAAAACATTTCTTGAAAGGTGATATATTATAGCGAGCTAAACTCTGCTCCTGAAAGTTTCAAAACCTTGACTATTCGCTTCAGATTTTCAAAACATTTCTTGGAAGATGATATATTATAGCGAGCTAAACTCTGCTCCTGAAAGTTTCAAAACCTTGACTATTCGCTTCAGATTATAAAAACATTTCTTGTAAGGTGATATATTATAGCGAGCTAAACTCTGCTCCTGAAAGTTTCAAAACCTTGACTAATCGCTTCAGATTTTCAAAACATTTCTTGGAAGGTGATATATTATAGCGAGCTAAACTCTGCCCCTGAAAGTTTCAAATCCTTGTCTATTCGCTTCAGATTTTCAAAACATTTCTTGGAAGGTGATATATTATAGCGAGCTAAACTCTGCTCCTGAAAGTTTCAAAACCTTGACTATTCGCTTCAGATTTTCAAAACATTTCTTGGAAGATGATATATTATAGCGAGCTAAACTCTGCTCCTGAAAGTTTCAAAACCTTGTCTATTCGCTTCAGATTTTCAAAACATTTCTTGTAAGGTGATATATTATAGCGAGCTAAACTCTGCTCCTGAAAGTTTCAAAACCTTGACTATTCGCTTCAGATTTTCAAAACATTTCTTGGAAGGTGATATATTATAGCAAGCTAAACTCTGCTCCTGAAAGTTTCAAAACCTTGACTATTCGCTTCAGATTTTCAAAACATTTCTTGGAAGGTGATATATTATAGCGAGCTAAACTCTGCTCCTGAAAGTTTCAAAACCTTGACTAATCGCTTCAGATTTTCAAAACATTTCTTGGAAGGTGATATATTATAGCGAGCTAAACTCTGCTCCTGAAAGTTTCAAAACCTTGACTAATCGCTTCAGATTTTCAAAACATTTCTTGGAAGGTGATATATTATAGCGAGCTAAACTCTGCTCCTGAAAGTTTCAAAACCTTGACTAATCGCTTCCGATTTTTAAAACATTTCTTGGAAGGTGATATATTATAGTGAGCTAAACTCTGCTCCTGAAAATTTCAAAACCTTGACTAATCGCTTCAGATTTTCAAATCATTTCTTGGAAGGTGATATATTATAGCGAGCTAAACTCTGCTCCTGAAAGTTTCAAAACCTTGACTATTCGCTTCAGATTTTCAAAACATTTCTTGGAAGGTGATATATTATAGCGAGCTAAACTCTGCTCCTGAAAGTTTCAAAACCTTGACTATTCGCTTCAGATTTTCAAAACATTTCTTGGAAGATGATATATTATAGCGAGCTAAACTCTGCTCCTGAAAGTTTCAAAACCTTGACTATTCGCTTCAGATTTTCAAAACATTTCTTGGAAGGTGATATATTATAGCGAGCTAAACTCTGCTCCTGAAAGTTTCAAAACCTTGACTAATCGCTTCAGATTTTCAAAACATTTCTTGGAAGGTGATATATTATAGCGAGCTAAACTCTGCTCCTGAAAGTTTCAAAACCTTGACTATTCGCTTCAGATTTTCAAAACATTTCATGGAAGGTGATATATTATAGCGAGCTAAACTCTGCTCCTGAAAGTTTCAAAACCTTGACTATTCGCTTCAGATTTTCAAAACTTTTCTTGGAAGGTGATATATTATAGCGAGCTAAACTCTGCTCCTGAAAGTTTCAAAACCTTGACTATTCGCTTCAGATTTTCAAAACATTTCTTGGAAGGGGATATATTATAGCGAGCTAAACTCTGCTCCTGAAAGTTTCAAAACCTTGACTATTCGCTTCAGATTTTCAAAACATTTCTTGTAAGGTGATATATTATAGCGAGCTAAACTCTGCTCCTGAAAGTTTCAAAACCTTGACTAATCGCTTCAGATTTTCAAAACATTTCTTGGAAGGTGATATATTATAGCGAGCTAAACTCTGCTCCTGAAAGTTTCAAAACCTTGACTATTCGCTTCAGATTTTCAAAACATTTCTTGGAAGGTGATATATTATAGCGAGCTAAACTCTGCTCCTGAAAGTTTCAAAACCTTGACTAATCGCTTCAGGTTTTCAAAACATTTCTTGGAAGGTGATATATTATAGCGAGTTAAACTCTGCTCCTGAAAGTTTCAAAACCTTGACTAATCGCTTCAGATTTTCAAAACATTTCTTGGAAGGTGATATATTATTGCGAGCTAAACTCTGCTCCTGAAAGTTTCAAAACCTTGACTATTCGCTTCAGATTTTCAAAACATTTCTTGGAAGGGGATATATTATAGCGAGCTAAACTCTGCTCCTGAAAGGTTCAAAACCTTGACTATTCGCTTCAGATTTTCAAAACATTTCTTGGAAGGGGATATATTATAGCGAGCTAAACTCTGCTCCTGAAAGGTTCAAAACCTTGACTATTCGCTTCAGATTTTCAAAACATTTCTTGGAAGGTGATATATTATAGCGAGCTAGACTCTGCTCCTGAAAGTTTCAAAACCTTGACTATTCGCTTCAGATTTTCAAAACATTTCTTGGAAGGTGATATATTATAGCGAGCTAAACTCTGCTCCTGAAAGTTTCAAAACCTTGACTATTCGCTTCAGATTTTCAAAACATTTCTTGGAAGGTGATATATTATAGCGAGTAAACTCTGCTCCTGAAAGTTTCAAAACCTTGACTATTCGCTTCAGATTTTCAAAACATTTCTTGGAAGATGATATATTATAGCGAGCTAAACTCTGCTCCTGAAAGTTTCAAAACCTTGACTATTCGCTTCAGGTTTTAAAAACATTTCTTGTAAGGTGATATATTATAGCGAGCTAAACTCTGCTCCTGAAAGTTTTAAAACCTTGACTATTCGCTTCAGATTTTCAAAACATTTCTTGGAAGGGTATATATTATAGCGAGCTAAACTCTGCTCCTGAAAGTTTCAAAACCTTGACTATTCGCTTCAGATTTTCAAAACATTTCTTGGAAGGTGATATATTATAGCGAGCTAAACTCTGCTCCTGAAAGTTTCAAAACCTTGACTAATCGCTTCAGGTTTTCAAAACATTTCTTGGAAGGTGATATATTATAGCGAGTTAAACTCTGCTCCTGAAAGTTTCAAAACCTTGACTAATCGCTTCCGATTTTCAAAACATTTCTTGGAAGGTGATATATTATAGGAGCTAAACTCTGCTCCTGAAAGTTTCAAAACCTTGACTAATCGCTTCAGATTTTCAAAACATTTCTTGGAAGGTGATATATTATAGCGAGCTGAACTCTGCTCCTGAACGTTTCAAAACCTTGACTATTCGCTTCAGATTTTCTAAACATTTCTTGGAAGGTGATATATTATAGCAAGCTAAACTCTGCTCCTGAAAGTTTCAAAACCTTGACTATTCGCTTCAGATTTTCAAAACATTTCTTGGAAGGTGATATATTATAGCGAGCTAAACTCTGCTCCTGAAAGTTTCAAAACCTTGACTATTCGCTTCAGATTTTCAAAACATTTCTTGGAAGATGATATATTATAGCGAGCTAAACTCTGCTCCTGAAAGTTTCAAAACCTTGACTATTCGCTTCAGATTTTAAAAACATTTCTTGTAAGGTGATATATTATAGCGAGCTAAACTCTGCTCCTGAAAGTTTCAAAACCTTGACTAATCGCTTCAGATTTTCAAAACATTTCTTGGAAGGTGATATATTATAGCGAGCTAAACTCTGCCCCTGAAAGTTTCAAATCCTTGTCTATTCGCTTCAGATTTTCAAAACATTTCTTGGAAGGTGATATATTATAGCGAGCTAAACTCTGCTCCTGAAAGTTTCAAAACCTTGACTAATCGCTTCCGATTTTCAAAACATTTCTTGGAAGGTGATATATTATAGTGAGCTAAACTCTGCTCCTGAAAGTTTCAAAACCTTGACTAATCGCTTCAGATTTTCAAAACATTTCTTGGAAGGTGATATATTATCGCGAGCTAAACTCTGCTCCTGAAAGTTTCAAAACCTTGACTATTCGCTTCAGATTTTCAAAATATTTCTTGGAAGGTGATATATTATAGCGAGCTAAACTCTGCTCCTGAAAGTATCAAAACCTTGACTATTCGCTTCAGATTTTCAAAACATTTCTTGGAAGGTGATATATTATAGCGAGCTAAACTCTGCTCCTGAAAGTTTCAAAACCTTGACTATTCGCTTCAGATTTTCAAAACATTTCTTGGAAGATGATATATTATAGCGAGCTAAACTCTGCTCCTGAAAGTTTCAAAACCTTGTCTATTCGCTTCAGATTTTCAAAACATTTCTTGTAAGGTGATATATTATAGCGAGCTAAACTCTGCTCCTGAAAGTTTCAAAACCTTGACTATTCGCTTCAGATTTTCAAAACATTTCTTGGAAGGTGATATATTATAGCAAGCTAAACTCTGCTCCTGAAAGTTTCAAAACCTTGACTATTCGCTTCAGATTTTCAAAACATTTCTTGGAAGGTGATATATTATAGCGAGCTAAACTCTGCTCCTGAAAGTTTCAAAACCTTGACTAATCGCTTCAGACTTTCAAAACATTTCTTGGAAGGTGATATATTATAGCGAGCTAAACTCTGCTCCTGAAAGTTTCAAAACCTTGACTAATCGCTTCAGATTTTCAAAACATTTCTTGGAAGGTGATATATTATAGCGAGCTAAACTCTGCTCCTGAAAGTTTCAAAACCTTGACTAATCGCTTCCGATTTTCAAAACATTTCTTGGAAGGTGATATATTATAGTGAGCTAAACTCTGCTCCTGAAAGTTTCAAAACCTTGACTAATCGCTTCAGATTTTCAAATCATTTCTTGGAAGGTGATATATTATAGCGAGCTAAACTCTGCTCCTGAAAGTTTCAAAACCTTGACTATTCGCTTCAGATTTTCAAAATATTTCTTGGAAGGTGACATATTATAGCGAGCTAAACTCTGCTCCTGAAAGTTTCAAAACCTTGACTATTCGCTTCAGATTTTCAAAACATTTCTTGGAAGGTGATATATTATAGCGAGCTAAACTCTGCTCCTGAAAGTTTCAAAACCTTGACTATTCGCTTCAGATTTTCAAAACATTTCTTGGAAGATGATATATTATAGCGAGCTAAACTCTGCTCCTGAAAGTTTCAAAACCTTGACTATTCGCTTCAGATTTTCAAAACATTTCTTGGAAGGTGATATATTATAGCGAGCTAAACTCTGCTCCTGAAAGTTTCAAAACCTTGACTAATCGCTTCAGGTTTTCAAAACATTTCTTGGAAGGTGATATATTATAGCGAGTTAAACTCTGCTCCTGAAAGTTTCAAAACCTTGACTAATCGCTTCAGATTTTCAAAACATTTCTTGGAAGGTGATATATTATTGCGAGCTAAACTCTGCTCCTGAAAGTTTCAAAACCTTGACTATTCGCTTCAGATTTTCAAAACATTTCTTGGAAGGGGATATATTATAGCGAGCTAAACTCTGCTCCTGAAAGGTTCAAAACCTTGACTATTCGCTTCAGATTTTCAAAACATTTCTTGGAAGGGGATATATTATAGCGAGCTAAACTCTGCTCCTGAAAGGTTCAAAACCTTGACTATTCGCTTCAGATTTTCAAAACATTTCTTGGAAGGTGATATATTATAGCGAGCTAAACTCTGCTCCTGAAAGTTTCAAAACCTTGACTATTCGCTTCAGATTTTCAAAACATTTCTTGTAAGGTGATATATTATAGCGAGCTAAACTCTGCTCCTGAAAGTTTCAAAACCTTGACTATTCGCTTCAGGTTTTCAAAACATTTCTTGGAAGGTGATATATTATAGCGAGCTAAACTCTGCTCCTGAAAGTTTCACAACCTTGACTAATCGCTTCCGGTTTTCAAAACATTTCATGGAAGGTGATATATTATAGCGAGCTAAACAAGGTGATATATTATAGCGAGCTAAACTCTGCTCCTGAAAGTTTCAAAACCTTGACTATTCGCTTCAGATTTTCAAAACATTTCTTGGAAGGGGATATATTATAGCGAGCTAAACTCTGCTCCTGAAAGTTTCAAAACCTTGACTAATCGCTTCAGGTTTTCAAAACATTTCTTGGAAGGTGATATATTATAGCGAGTTAAACTCTGCTCCTGAAAGTTTCAAAACCTTGACTAATCGCTTCCGATTTTCAAAACATTTCTTGGAAGGTGATATATTATAGGAGCTAAACTCTGCTCCTGAAAGTTTCAAAACCTTGACTAATCGCTTCAGATTTTCAAAACATTTCTTGGAAGGTGATATATTATAGCGAGCTAAACTCTGCTCCTGAAAGTTTCAAAACCTTGACTATTCGCTTCAGATTTTCAAAACATTTCTTGGAAGGTGATATATTATAGCAAGCTAAACTCTGCTCCTGAAAGTTTCAAAACCTTGACTATTCGCTTCAGATTTTCAAAACATTTCTTGGAAGGTGATATATTATAGCGAGCTAAACTCTGCTCCTGAAAGTTTCAAAACCTTGACTAATCGCTTCAGATTTTCAAAACATTTCTTGGAAGGTGATATATATTATTGCGAGCTAAACTCTGCTCCTGAAAGTTTCAAAACCTTGACTAATCCCTTCAGATTTTCAAAACATTTCTTGGAAGGTGATATATTATAGCGAGCTAAACTCTGCTCCTGAAAGTTTCAAAACCTTGACTAATCGCTTCCGATTTTCAAAACATTTCTTGGAAGGTGATATATTATAGTGAGCTAAACTCTGCTCCTGAAAGTTTCAAAACCTTGACTAATCGCTTCAGATTTTCAAATCATTTCTTGGAAGGTGATATATTATAGCGAGCTAAACTCTGCTCCTGAAAGTTTCAAAACCTTGACTATTCGCTTCAGATTTTCAAAATATTTCTTGGAAGGTGATATATTATAGCGAGCTAAACTCTGCTCCTGAAAGTTTCAAAACCTTGACTATTCGCTTCAGATTTTCAAAACATTTCTTGGAAGGTGATATATTATAGCGAGCTAAACTCTGCTCCTGAAAGTTTCAAAACCTTGACTATTCGCTTCAGATTTTCAAAACATTTCTTGGAAGATGATATATTATAGCGAGCTAAACTCTGCTCCTGAAAGTTTCAAAACCTTGACTATTCGCTTCAGATTTTCAAAACATTTCTTGGAAGGTGATATATTATAGCGAGCTAAACTCTGCTCCTGAAAGTTTCAAAACCTTGACTAATCGCTTCAGATTTTCAAAACATTTCTTGGAAGGTGATATATTATAGCGAGCTAAACTCTGCTCCTGAAAGTTTCAAAACCTTGACTATTCGCTTCAGATTTTCAAAACATTTCATGGAAGGTGATATATTATAGCGAGCTAAACTCTGCTCCTGAAAGTTTCAAAACCTTGACTATTCGCTTCAGATTTTCAAAACTTTTCTTGGAAGGTGATATATTATAGCGAGCTAAACTCTGCTCCTGAAAGTTTCAAAACCTTGACTATTCGCTTCAGATTTTCAAAACATTTCTTGGAAGATGATATATTATAGCGAGCTAAACTCTGCTCCTGAAAGTTTCAAAACCTTGACTATTCGCTTCAGATTTTCAAAACATTTCTTGGAAGGTGATATATTATAGCGAGCTAAACTCTGCTCCTGAAAGTTTCAAAACCTTGACTAATCGCTTCAGGTTTTCAAAACATTTCTTGGAAGGTGATATATTATAGCGAGTTAAACTCTGCTCCTGAAAGTTTCAAAACCTTGACTAATCGCTTCAGATTTTCAAAACATTTCTTGGAAGGTGATATATTATTGCGAGCTAAACTCTGCTCCTGAAAGTTTCAAAACCTTGACTATTCGCTTCAGATTTTCAAAACATTTCTTGGAAGGGGATATATTATAGCGAGCTAAACTCTGCTCCTGAAAGGTTCAAAACCTTGACTATTCGCTTCAGATTTTCAAAACATTTCTTGGAAGGGGATATATTATAGCGAGCTAAACTCTGCTCCTGAAAGGTTCAAAACCTTGACTATTCGCTTCAGATTTTCAAAACATTTCTTGGAAGGTGATATATTATAGCGAGCTAAACTCTGCTCCTGAAAGTTTCAAAACCTTGACTATTCGCTTCAGATTTTCAAAACATTTCTTGTAAGGTGATATATTATAGCGAGCTAAACTCTGCTCCTGAAAGTTTCAAAACCTTGACTATTCGCTTCAGGTTTTCAAAACATTTCTTGGAAGGTGATATATTATAGCGAGCTAAACTCTGCTCCTGAAAGTTTCACAACCTTGACTAATCGCTTCCGGTTTTCAAAACATTTCATGGAAGGTGATATATTATAGCGAGCTAAACAAGGTGATATATTATAGCGAGCTAAACTCTGCTCCTGAAAGTTTCAAAACCTTGACTATTCGCTTCAGATTTTCAAAACATTTCTTGGAAGGGGATATATTATAGCGAGCTAAACTCTGCTCCTGAAAGTTTCAAAACCTTGACTAATCGCTTCAGGTTTTCAAAACATTTCTTGGAAGGTGATATATTATAGCGAGTTAAACTCTGCTCCTGAAAGTTTCAAAACCTTGACTAATCGCTTCCGATTTTCAAAACATTTCTTGGAAGGTGATATATTATAGGAGCTAAACTCTGCTCCTGAAAGTTTCAAAACCTTGACTAATCGCTTCAGATTTTCAAAACATTTCTTGGAAGGTGATATATTATAGCGAGCTAAACTCTGCTCCTGAAAGTTTCAAAACCTTGACTATTCGCTTCAGATTTTCAAAACATTTCTTGGAAGGTGATATATTATAGCAAGCTAAACTCTGCTCCTGAAAGTTTCAAAACCTTGACTATTCGCTTCAGATTTTCAAAACATTTCTTGGAAGGTGATATATTATAGCGAGCTAAACTCTGCTCCTGAAAGTTTCAAAACCTTGACTAATCGCTTCAGATTTTCAAAACATTTCTTGGAAGGTGATATATTATTGCGAGCTAAACTCTGCTCCTGAAAGTTTCAAAACCTTGACTAATCCCTTCAGATTTTCAAAACATTTCTTGGAAGGTGATATATTATAGCGAGCTAAACTCTGCTCCTGAAAGTTTCAAAACCTTGACTAATCGCTTCCGATTTTCAAAACATTTCTTGGAAGGTGATATATTATAGTGAGCTAAACTCTGCTCCTGAAAGTTTCAAAACCTTGACTAATCGCTTCAGATTTTCAAATCATTTCTTGGAAGGTGATATATTATAGCGAGCTAAACTCTGCTCCTGAAAGTTTCAAAACCTTGACTATTCGCTTCAGATTTTCAAAATATTTCTTGGAAGGTGATATATTATAGCGAGCTAAACTCTGCTCCTGAAAGTTTCAAAACCTTGACTATTCGCTTCAGATTTTCAAAACATTTCTTGGAAGGTGATATATTATAGCGAGCTAAACTCTGCTCCTGAAAGTTTCAAAACCTTGACTATTCGCTTCAGATTTTCAAAACATTTCTTGGAAGATGATATATTATAGCGAGCTAAACTCTGCTCCTGAAAGTTTCAAAACCTTGACTATTCGCTTCAGATTTTCAAAACATTTCTTGGAAGGTGATATATTATAGCGAGCTAAACTCTGCTCCTGAAAGTTTCAAAACCTTGACTAATCGCTTCAGATTTTCAAAACATTTCTTGGAAGGTGATATATTATAGCGAGCTAAACTCTGCTCCTGAAAGTTTCAAAACCTTGACTATTCGCTTCAGATTTTCAAAACATTTCATGGAAGGTGATATATTATAGCGAGCTAAACTCTGCTCCTGAAAGTTTCAAAACCTTGACTATTCGCTTCAGATTTTCAAAACTTTTCTTGGAAGGTGATATATTATAGCGAGCTAAACTCTGCTCCTGAAAGTTTCAAAACCTTGACTATTCGCTTCAGATTTTCAAAACATTTCTTGGAAGGGGATATATTATAGCGAGCTAAACTCTGCTCCTGAAAGTTTCAAAACCTTGACTATTCGCTTCAGATTTTCAAAACATTTCTTGGAAGGTGATATATTATAGCGAGCTAAACTCTGCTCCTGAAAGTTTCAAAACCTTGACTATTCGCTTCAGATTTTCAAAATATTTCTTGGAAGGTGATATATTATAGCGAGCTAAACTCTGCTCCTGAAAGTTTCAAAACCTTGACTATTCGCTTCAGATTTTCAAAACATTTCTTGGAAGGTGATATATTATAGCGAGCTAAACTCTGCTCCTGAAAGTTTCAAAACCTTGACTATTCGCTTCAGATTTTCAAAACATTTCTTGGAAGATGATATATTATAGCGAGCTAAACTCTGCTCCTGAAAGTTTCAAAACCTTGACTATTCGCTTCAGATTTTCAAAACATTTCTTGGAAGGTGATATATTATAGCGAGCTAAACTCTGCTCCTGAAAGTTTCAAAACCTTGACTAATCGCTTCAGATTTTCAAAACATTTCTTGGAAGGTGATATATTATAGCGAGCTAAACTCTGCTCCTGAAAGTTTCAAAACCTTGACTATTCGCTTCAGATTTTCAAAACATTTCATGGAAGGTGATATATTATAGCGAGCTAAACTCTGCTCCTGAAAGTTTCAAAACCTTGACTATTCGCTTCAGATTTTCAAAACTTTTCTTGGAAGGTGATATATTATAGCGAGCTAAACTCTGCTCCTGAAAGTTTCAAAACCTTGACTATTCGCTTCAGATTTTCAAAACATTTCTTGGAAGGGGATATATTATAGCGAGCTAAACTCTGCTCCTGAAAGTTTCAAAACCTTGACTATTCGCTTCAGATTTTCAAAACATATCTTGGAAGGTGATATATTATAGCGAGCTAAACTCTGCTCCTGAAAGTTTCAAAACCTTGACTATTCGCTTCAGATTTTCAAAACATTTCTTGGAAGGTGATATATTATAGTGAGCTAAACTCTGCTCCTGAATGTTTCAAAACCTTGACTATTCGCTTCAGATTTTCAAAATATTTCTTGGAAGGTGATATATTATAGTGAGCTAAACTCTGCTCCTGAAAGATTCAAAACCTTGACTATTCGCTTCAGATTTTCAAAACATTTCTTGGAAGGTGATATATTATAGCGAGCTAAACTCTGCTCCTGAAAGTTTCAAAACCTTGACTATTCGCTTCAGATTTTCAAAACATTTCTTGGAAGATGATATATTATAGCGAGCTAAACTCTGCTCCTGAAAGTTTCAAAACCTTGACTATTCGCTTCAGATTTTCAAAACATTTCTTGGAAGGTGATATATTATAGCGAGCTAAACTCTGCTCCTGAAAGTTTCAAAACCTTGACTAATCGCATCAGATTTTCAAAACATTTCTTGGAAGGTTATATATTATAGCGAGCTAAACTCTGCTCCTGAATGTTTCAAAACCTTGACTAATCGCTTCAGATTTTCAAAACATTTCTTGTAAGGGGATATATTATAGCGAGCTAAACTCTGCTCCTGAAAGTTTCAAAACCTTGACTATTCGCTTCAGATTTCCAAAACATTTCTTGGAAGGTGATATATTATAGCGAGCTAAACTCTGCTCCTGAAAGTTTCAAAACCTTGACTATTCGCTTCAGATTTCCAAAACATTTCTTGGAAGGTGATATATTATAGCGAGCTAAACTCTGCTCCTGAAAGTTTCAAAACATTGACTATTCGCTTCAGATTTTCAAAACATTTCTTGGAAGGTGATATATTATAGCGAGCTAAACTCTGCTCCTGAAAGTTTCAAAACCTTGACTATTCGCTTCAGATTTTCAAAACATTTCTTGGAAGGGGATATATTATAGCGAGCTAAACTCTGCTCCTGAAAGTTTCAAAACCTTGACTAATCGCTTCAGATTTTCAAAACATTTCTTGGAAGGTGATATATTATAGCGTGCTAAACTCTGCTCCTGAAAGTTTCAAAACCTTGACTATTCGCTTCAGATTTTCAAAACATTTCTTGTAAGGGGATATATTATATCGAGCTAAACTCTGCTCCTTAATGTTTCAAAACCTTGACTATTCGCTCCAGGTTTTCAAAACATTTCTTGGAAGGTGATATATTATAGCGAGCTAAACTCTGCTCCTGAAAGTTTCAAAACCTTGACTATTCGCTTCAGATTTTCAAAACATTTCTTGGAAGGTGATATATTATATCGAGCTAAACTCTGCTCCTGAATGTTTCAAAACCTTGACTATTCGCTTCAGATTTTCAAAACATTTCTTGGAAGGTGATATATTATAGCGAGCTAAACTCTGCTCCTGAAAGTTTCAAAACCTTGACTATTCGCTTCAGATTTTCAAAACATTTCTTGGAAGATGATATATTATAGCGAGCTAAACTCTGCTCCTGAAAGTTTCAAAACCTTGACTATTCGCTTCAGATTTTCAAAACATTTCTTGGAAGGTGATATATTATAGCGAGCTAAACTCTGCTCCTGAAAGTTTCAAAACCTTGACTATTCGCTTCAGATTTTCAAAACATTTCTTGGAAGGGGATATATTATAGCGAGCTAAACTCTGCTCCTGAAAGGTTCAAAACCTTGACTATTCGCTTCAGATTTTCAAAACATTTCTTGGAAGGTGATATATTATAGCGAGCTAAACTCTGCTCCTGAAAGTTTCAAAACCTTGACTATTCGCTTCAGATTTTCAAAACATTTCTTGGAAGGTGATATATTATAGCGAGCTAAACTCTGCTCCTGAAAGTTTCAAAACCTTGACTAATCGCTTCAGATTTTCAAAACATTTCCTGGAAGGTGATATATTATAGCGAGCTAAACTCTGCTCCTGAATGTTTCAAAACCTTGACTAATCGCTTCAGATTTTCAAAACATTTCTTGGAAGGGGATATATTATAGCGAGCTAAACTCTGCTCCTGAAAGTTTCAAAACCTTGACTATTCGCTTCAGATTTCCAAAACATTTCTTGGAAGGTGATATATTATAGCGAGCTAAACTCTGCTCCTGAAAGTTTCATAACCTTGACTATTCGCTTCAGATTTCCAAAACATTTCTTGGAAGGTGATATATTATAGCGAGCTAAACTCTGCTCCTGAAAGTTTCAAAACATTGACTATTCGCTTCAGATTTTCAAAACATTTCTTGGAAGGTGATATATTATAGTGAGCTAAACTCTGCTCCTGAAAGTTTCAAAACCTTGACTATTCGCTTCAGATTTTCAAAACATTTCTTGGAAGGTGATATATTATAGCGAGCTAAACTCTGCTCCTGAAAGTTTCAAAACCTTGACTAATCGCTTCAGATTTTCAAAACATTTCTTGGAAGGTGATATATTATAGCGTGCTAAACTCTGCTCCTGAAAGTTTCAAAACCTTGACTATTCGCTTCAGATTTTCAAAACATTTCTTGTAAGGGGATATATTATATCGAGCTAAACTCTGCTCCTTAATGTTTCAAAACCTTGACTATTCGCTCCAGGTTTTCAAAACATTTCTTGGAAGGTGATATATTATAGCGAGCTAAACTCTGCTCCTGAAAGTTTCAAAACCTTGACTATTCGCTTCAGATTTTCAAAACATTTCTTGGAAGGTGATATATTATATCGAGCTAAACTCTGCTCCTGAATGTTTCAAAACTTTGACTATTCGCTCCAGGTTTTCAAAATATTTCTTGGAAGGTGATATATTATAGCGAGCTAAACTCTGCTCCTGAAAGTTTCAAAACCTTGACTATTCGCTTCAGATTTTCAAAACATTTCTTGTAAGGTGATATATTATAGCGAGCTAAACTCTGCTCCTGAAAGTTTCAAAACCTTGACTAATCGCTTCAGATTTTCAAAACATTTCTTGGAAGGTGATATATTATAGCGAGCTAAACTCTGCTCCTGAAAGTTTCAAATCCTTGTCTATTCGCTTCAGATTTTCAAAACATTTCTTGAAAGGTGATATATTATAGCGAGCTAAACTCTGCTCCTGAAAGTTTCAAAACCTTGACTATTCGCTTCAGATTTTCAAAATATTTCTTGGAAGGTGATATATTATAGTGAGCTAAACTCTGCTCCTGAAAGATTCAAAACCTTGACTATTCGCTTTAGATTTTCAAAACATTTCTTGGAAGGTGATATATTATAGCGAGCTAAACTCTGCTCCTGAAAGTTTCAAAACCTTGACTATTCGCTTCAGATTTTCAAAACATTTCTTGGAAGATGATATATTATAGCGAGCTAAACTCTGCTCCTGAAAGTTTCAAAACCTTGACTATTCGCTTCAGATTTTCAAAACATTTCTTGGAAGGTGATATATTATAGCGAGCTAAACTCTGCTCCTGAAAGTTTCAAAACCTTGACTAATCGCTTCAGATTTTCAAAACATTTCTTGGCAGGTGATATATTATAGCGAGCTAAACTCTGCTCCTGAATGTTTCAAAACCTTGACTAATCGCTTCAGATTTTCAAAACATTTCTTGTAAGGGGATATATTATAGCGAGCTAAACTCTGCTCCTGAAAGTTTCAAAACCTTGACTATTCGCTTCAGATTTTCAAATATTTCTTGGAAGGTGATAAATTATAGTGAGCTAAACTCTGCTCCTGAAAGATTCAAAACCTTGACTATTCGCTTCAGATTTTCAAAACATTTCTTGGAAGGTGATATATTATAGCGAGCTAAACTCTGCTCCTGAAAGTTTCAAAACCTTGACAATTCGCTTCAGATTTTCAAAACATTTCTTGGAAGACGATATATTATAGCGAGCTAAACTCTGCTCCTGAAAGTTTCAAAACATTGACTATTCGCTTCAGATTTTCAAAACATTTCTTGGAAGGTGATATATTATAGTGAGCTAAACTCTGCTCCTGAAAGTTTCAAAACCTTGACTATTCGCTTCAGATTTTCAAAACATTTCTTGGAAGGTGATATATTATAGCGAGCTAAACTCTGCTCCTGAAAGATTCAAAACCTTGACTAATCGCTTCAGATTTTCAAAACATTTCTTGGAAGGTGATATATTATAGCGTGCTAAACTCTGCTCCTGAAAGTTTCAAAACCTTGACTATTCGCTTCAGATTTTCAAAACATTTCTTGTAAGGGGATATATTATATCGAGCTAAACTCTGCTCCTTAATGTTTCAAAACCTTGACTATTCGCTCCAGGTTTTCAAAACATTTCTTGGAAGGTGATATATTATATCGAGCTAAACTCTGCTCCTGAATGTTTCAAAACCTTGACTATTCGCTCCAGGTTTTCAAAATATTTCTTGGAAGGTGATATATTATAGCGAGCTAAACTCTGCTCCTGAAAGTTTCAAAACCTTGACTATTCGCTTCAGATTTTCAAAACATTTCTTGGAAGGTGATATATTATAGCGAGCTAAACTCTGCTCCTTAAAGTTTCAAAACCTTGACTATTCGCTTCAGATTTTTAAATATTTCTTGGAAGGGGATATATTATAGCGAGCTAAACTCTACTCCTGAAAGTTTCAAAACCTTGACTATTCGCTTCAGATTTTCAAAACATTTCTTGGAAGGTGATATATTATAGCGAGCTAAACTCTGCTCCTGAAAGTTTCAAAACCTTGACTATTCGCTTCAGATTTTCAAAACATTTCTTGGAAGGTGATATATTATAGCGAGCTAAACTCTGCTCCTGAAAGTTTCAAAACCTTGACTATTCGCTTCAGATTTTCAAAACATTTCTTGGAAGATGATATATTATAGCGAGCTAAACTCTGCTCCTGAAAGTTTCAAAACCTTGACTATTCGCTTCAGATTTTCAAAACATTTCTTGTAAGGTGATATATTATAGCGAGCTAAACTCTGCTCCTGAAAGTTTCAAAACCTTGACTAATCGCTTCAGATTTTCAAAACATTTCTTGGAAGGTGATATATTATAGCGAGCTAAACTCTGCTCCTGAAAGTTTCAAATCCTTGTCTATTCGCTTCAGATTTTCAAAACATTTCTTGAAAGGTGATATATTATAGCGAGCTAAACTCTGCTCCTGAAAGTTTCAAAACCTTGACTATTCGCTTCAGATTTTCAAAATATTTCTTGGAAGGTGATATATTATAGTGAGCTAAACTCTGCTCCTGAAAGATTCAAAACCTTGACTATTCGCTTCAGATTTTCAAAACATTTCTTGGAAGGTGATATATTATAGCGAGCTAAACTCTGCTCCTGAAAGTTTCAAAACCTTGACTATTCGCTTCAGATTTTCAAAACATTTCTTGGAAGATGATATATTATAGCGAGCTAAACTCTGCTCCTGAAAGTTTCAAAACCTTGACTATTCGCTTCAGATTTTCAAAACATTTCTTGGAAGGTGATATATTATAGCGAGCTAAACTCTGCTCCTGAAAGTTTCAAAACCTTGACTAATCGCTTCAGATTTTCAAAACATTTCTTGGAAGGTTATATATTATAGCGAGCTAAACTCTGCTCCTGAATGTTTCAAAACCTTGACTAATCGCTTCAGATTTTCAAAACATTTCTTGTAAGGGGATATATTATAGCGAGCTAAACTCTGCTCCTGAAAGTTTCAAAACCTTGACTATTCGCTTCAGATTTCCAAAACATTTCTTGGAAGGTGATATATTATAGCGAGCTAAACTCTGCTCCTGAAAGTTTCAAAACCTTGACTATTCGCTTCAGATTTCCAAAACATTTCTTGGAAGGTGATATATTATAGCGAGCTAAACTCTGCTCCTGAAAGTTTCAAAACATTGACTATTCGCTTCAGATTTTCAAAACATTTCTTGGAAGGTGATATATTATAGCGAGCTAAACTCTGCTCCTGAAAGTTTCAAAACCTTGACTATTCGCTTCAGATTTTCAAAACATTTCTTGGAAGGTGATATATTATAGCGAGCTAAACTCTGCTCCTGAAAGTTTCAAAACCTTGACTAATCGCTTCAGATTTTCAAAACATTTCTTGGAAGGTGATATATTATAGCGTGCTAAACTCTGCTCCTGAAAGTTTCAAAACCTTGACTATTCGCTTCAGATTTTCAAAACATTTCTTGTAAGGGGATATATTATATCGAGCTAAACTCTGCTCCTTAATGTTTCAAAACCTTGACTATTTGCTCCAGGTTTTCAAAACATTTCTTGGAAGGTGATATATTATAGCGAGCTAAACTCTGCTCCTGAAAGTTTCAAAACCTTGACTATTCGCTTCAGATTTTCAAAACATTTCTTGGAAGGTGATATATTATATCGAGCTAAACTCTGCTCCTGAATGTTTCAAAACCTTGACTATTCGCTTCAGATTTTCAAAACATTTCTTGGAAGGTGATATATTATAGCGAGCTAAACTCTGCTCCTGAAAGTTTCAAAACCTTGACTATTCGCTTCAGATTTTCAAAACATTTCTTGGAAGATGATATATTATAGCGAGCTAAACTCTGCTCCTGAAAGTTTCAAAACCTTGACTATTCGCTTCAGATTTTCAAAACATTTCTTGGAAGGTGATATATTATAGCGAGCTAAACTCTGCTCCTGAAAGTTTCAAAACCTTGACTAATCGCTTCAGATTTTCAAAACATTTCTTGGAAGGTGATATATTATAGCGAGCTAAACTCTGCTCCTGAATGTTTCAAAACCTTGACTAATCGCTTCAGATTTTCAAAACATTTCTTGGAAGGGGATATATTATAGCGAGCTAAACTCTGCTCCTGAAAGTTTCAAAACCTTGACTATTCGCTTCAGATTTCCAAAACATTTCTTGGAAGGTGATATATTATAGCGAGCTAAACTCTGCTCCTGAAAGTTTCATAACCTTGACTATTCGCTTCAGATTTCCAAAACATTTCTTGGAAGGTGATATATTATAGCGAGCTAAACTCTGCTCCTGAAAGTTTCAAAACATTGACTATTCGCTTCAGATTTTCAAAACATTTCTTGGAAGGTGATATATTATAGTGAGCTAAACTCTGCTCCTGAAAGTTTCAAAACCTTGACTATTCGCTTCAGATTTTCAAAACATTTCTTGGAAGGTGATATATTATAGCGAGCTAAACTCTGCTCCTGAAAGTTTCAAAACCTTGACTAATCGCTTCAGATTTTCAAAACATTTCTTGGAAGGTGATATATTATAGCGTGCTAAACTCTGCTCCTGAAAGTTTCAAAACCTTGACTATTTGCTTCAGATTTTCAAAACATTTCTTGTAAGGGGATATATTATATCGAGCTAAACTCTGCTCCTTAATGTTTCAAAACCTTGACTATTCGCTCCAGGTTTTCAAAACATTTCTTGGAAGGTGATATATTATAGCGAGCTAAACTCTGCTCCTGAAAGTTTCAAAACCTTGACTATTCGCTTCAGATTTTCAAAACATTTCTTGGAAGGTGATATATTATATCGAGCTAAACTCTGCTCCTGAATGTTTCAAAACTTTGACTATTCGCTCCAGGTTTTCAAAATATTTCTTGGAAGGTGATATATTATAGCGAGCTAAACTCTGCTCCTGAAAGTTTCAAAACCTTGACTATTCGCTTCAGATTTTCAAAACATTTCTTGGAAGGTGATATATTATAGCGAGCTAAACTCTGCTCCTTAAAGTTTCAAAACCTTGACTATTCGCTTCAGATTTTTAAATATTTCTTGGAAGGGGATATATTATAGCGAGCTAAACTCTGCTCCTGAAAGTTTCAAAACCTTGACTATTCGCTTCAGATTTTCAAAACATTTCTTGGAAGGTGATATATTATAGCGAGCTAAACTCTGCTCCTGAAAGTTTCAAAACCTTGACTATTCGCTTCAGATTTTCAAAACATTTCTTGGAAGGTGATATATTATAGCGAGCTAAACTCTGCTCCTGAAAGTTTCAAAACCTTGACTATTCGCTTCAGATTTCCAAAACATTTCTTGGAAGGTGATATATTATAGCGAGCTAAACTCTGCTCCTGAAAGTTTCATAACCTTGACTATTCGCTTCAGATTTCCAAAACATTTCTTGGAAGGTGATATATTATAGCGAGCTAAACTCTGCTCCTGAAAGTTTCAAAACATTGACTATTCGCTTCAGATTTTCAAAACATTTCTTGGAAGGTGATATATTATAGTGAGCTAAACTCTGCTCCTGAAAGTTTCAAAACCTTGACTATTCGCTTCAGATTTTCAAAACATTTCTTGGAAGGTGATATATTATAGCGAGCTAAACTCTGCTCCTGAAAGTTTCAAAACCTTGACTAATCGCTTCAGATTTTCAAAACATTTCTTGGAAGGTGATATATTATAGCGTGCTAAACTCTGCTCCTGAAAGTTTCAAAACCTTGACTATTCGCTTCAGATTTTCAAAACATTTCTTGTAAGGGGATATATTATATCGAGCTAAACTCTGCTCCTTAATGTTTCAAAACCTTGACTATTCGCTCCAGGTTTTCAAAACATTTCTTGGAAGGTGATATATTATAGCGAGCTAAACTCTGCTCCTGAAAGTTTCAAAACCTTGACTATTCGCTTCAGATTTTCAAAACATTTCTTGGAAGGTGATATATTATATCGAGCTAAACTCTGCTCCTGAATGTTTCAAAACTTTGACTATTCGCTCCAGGTTTTCAAAATATTTCTTGGAAGGTGATATATTATAGCGAGCTAAACTCTGCTCCTGAAAGTTTCAAAACCTTGACTATTCGCTTCAGATTTTCAAAACATTTCTTGTAAGGTGATATATTATAGCGAGCTAAACTCTGCTCCTGAAAGTTTCAAAACCTTGACTAATCGCTTCAGATTTTCAAAACATTTCTTGGAAGGTGATATATTATAGCGAGCTAAACTCTGCTCCTGAAAGTTTCAAATCCTTGTCTATTCGCTTCAGATTTTCAAAACATTTCTTGAAAGGTGATATATTATAGCGAGCTAAACTCTGCTCCTGAAAGTTTCAAAACCTTGACTATTCGCTTCAGATTTTCAAAATATTTCTTGGAAGGTGATATATTATAGTGAGCTAAACTCTGCTCCTGAAAGATTCAAAACCTTGACTATTCGCTTTAGATTTTCAAAACATTTCTTGGAAGGTGATATATTATAGCGAGCTAAACTCTGCTCCTGAAAGTTTCAAAACCTTGACTATTCGCTTCAGATTTTCAAAACATTTCTTGGAAGATGATATATTATAGCGAGCTAAACTCTGCTCCTGAAAGTTTCAAAACCTTGACTATTCGCTTCAGATTTTCAAAACATTTCTTGGAAGGTGATATATTATAGCGAGCTAAACTCTGCTCCTGAAAGTTTCAAAACCTTGACTAATCGCTTCAGATTTTCAAAACATTTCTTGGCAGGTGATATATTATAGCGAGCTAAACTCTGCTCCTGAATGTTTCAAAACCTTGACTAATCGCTTCAGATTTTCAAAACATTTCTTGTAAGGGGATATATTATAGCGAGCTAAACTCTGCTCCTGAAAGTTTCAAAACCTTGACTATTCGCTTCAGATTTTCAAATATTTCTTGGAAGGTGATAAATTATAGTGAGCTAAACTCTGCTCCTGAAAGATTCAAAACCTTGACTATTCGCTTCAGATTTTCAAAACATTTCTTGGAAGGTGATATATTATAGCGAGCTAAACTCTGCTCCTGAAAGTTTCAAAACCTTGACAATTCGCTTCAGATTTTCAAAACATTTCTTGGAAGACGATATATTATAGCGAGCTAAACTCTGCTCCTGAAAGTTTCAAAACATTGACTATTCGCTTCAGATTTTCAAAACATTTCTTGGAAGGTGATATATTATAGTGAGCTAAACTCTGCTCCTGAAAGTTTCAAAACCTTGACTATTCGCTTCAGATTTTCAAAACATTTCTTGGAAGGTGATATATTATAGCGAGCTAAACTCTGCTCCTGAAAGATTCAAAACCTTGACTAATCGCTTCAGATTTTCAAAACATTTCTTGGAAGGTGATATATTATAGCGTGCTAAACTCTGCTCCTGAAAGTTTCAAAACCTTGACTATTCGCTTCAGATTTTCAAAACATTTCTTGTAAGGGGATATATTATATCGAGCTAAACTCTGCTCCTTAATGTTTCAAAACCTTGACTATTCGCTCCAGGTTTTCAAAACATTTCTTGGAAGGTGATATATTATATCGAGCTAAACTCTGCTCCTGAATGTTTCAAAACCTTGACTATTCGCTCCAGGTTTTCAAAATATTTCTTGGAAGGTGATATATTATAGCGAGCTAAACTCTGCTCCTGAAAGTTTCAAAACCTTGACTATTCGCTTCAGATTTTCAAAACATTTCTTGGAAGGTGATATATTATAGCGAGCTAAACTCTGCTCCTTAAAGTTTCAAAACCTTGACTATTCGCTTCAGATTTTTAAATATTTCTTGGAAGGGGATATATTATAGCGAGCTAAACTCTACTCCTGAAAGTTTCAAAACCTTGACTATTCGCTTCAGATTTTCAAAACATTTCTTGGAAGGTGATATATTATAGCGAGCTAAACTCTGCTCCTGAAAGTTTCAAAACCTTGACTATTCGCTTCAGATTTTCAAAACATTTCTTGGAAGGTGATATATTATAGCGAGCTAAACTCTGCTCCTGAAAGTTTCAAAACCTTGACTATTCGCTTCAGATTTTCAAAACATTTCTTGGAAGATGATATATTATAGCGAGCTAAACTCTGCTCCTGAAAGTTTCAAAACCTTGACTATTCGCTTCAGATTTTCAAAACATTTCTTGTAAGGTGATATATTATAGCGAGCTAAACTCTGCTCCTGAAAGTTTCAAAACCTTGACTAATCGCTTCAGATTTTCAAAACATTTCTTGGAAGGTGATATATTATAGCGAGCTAAACTCTGCTCCTGAAAGTTTCAAATCCTTGTCTATTCGCTTCAGATTTTCAAAACATTTCTTGAAAGGTGATATATTATAGCGAGCTAAACTCTGCTCCTGAAAGTTTCAAAACCTTGACTATTCGCTTCAGATTTTCAAAATATTTCTTGGAAGGTGATATATTATAGTGAGCTAAACTCTGCTCCTGAAAGATTCAAAACCTTGACTATTCGCTTCAGATTTTCAAAACATTTCTTGGAAGGTGATATATTATAGCGAGCTAAACTCTGCTCCTGAAAGTTTCAAAACCTTGACTATTCGCTTCAGATTTTCAAAACATTTCTTGGAAGATGATATATTATAGCGAGCTAAACTCTGCTCCTGAAAGTTTCAAAACCTTGACTATTCGCTTCAGATTTTCAAAACATTTCTTGGAAGGTGATATATTATAGCGAGCTAAACTCTGCTCCTGAAAGTTTCAAAACCTTGACTAATCGCTTCAGATTTTCAAAACATTTCTTGGAAGGTTATATATTATAGCGAGCTAAACTCTGCTCCTGAATGTTTCAAAACCTTGACTAATCGCTTCAGATTTTCAAAACATTTCTTGTAAGGGGATATATTATAGCGAGCTAAACTCTGCTCCTGAAAGTTTCAAAACCTTGACTATTCGCTTCAGATTTCCAAAACATTTCTTGGAAGGTGATATATTATAGCGAGCTAAACTCTGCTCCTGAAAGTTTCAAAACCTTGACTATTCGCTTCAGATTTCCAAAACATTTCTTGGAAGGTGATATATTATAGCGAGCTAAACTCTGCTCCTGAA
Organism: Rhaphigaster nebulosa; assembly: GCA_948150685.1. Lineage (NCBI taxonomy): Eukaryota > Metazoa > Arthropoda > Insecta > Hemiptera > Pentatomidae > Rhaphigaster > Rhaphigaster nebulosa. Next base: position 174,853,724 of record OX411307.1, read on the forward strand.
AGTTTCAAAACATTGACTATTCGCTTCAGATTTTCAAAACATTTCTTGGAAGGTGATATATTATAGCGAGCTAAACTCTGCTCCTGAAAGTTTCAAAACCTTGACTATTCGCTTCAGATTTTCAAAACATTTCTTGGAAGGTGATATATTATAGCGAGCTAAACTCTGCTCCTGAAAGTTTCAAAACCTTGACTAATCGCTTCAGATTTTCAAAACATTTCTTGGAAGGTGATATATTATAGCGTGCTAAACTCTGCTCCTGAAAGTTTCAAAACCTTGACTATTCGCTTCAGATTTTCAAAACATTTCTTGTAAGGGGATATATTATATCGAGCTAAACTCTGCTCCTTAATGTTTCAAAACCTTGACTATTTGCTCCAGGTTTTCAAAACATTTCTTGGAAGGTGATATATTATAGCGAGCTAAACTCTGCTCCTGAAAGTTTCAAAACCTTGACTATTCGCTTCAGATTTTCAAAACATTTCTTGGAAGGTGATATATTATATCGAGCTAAACTCTGCTCCTGAATGTTTCAAAACCTTGACTATTCGCTTCAGATTTTCAAAACATTTCTTGGAAGGTGATATATTATAGCGAGCTAAACTCTGCTCCTGAAAGTTTCAAAACCTTGACTATTCGCTTCAGATTTTCAAAACATTTCTTGGAAGATGATATATTATAGCGAGCTAAACTCTGCTCCTGAAAGTTTCAAAACCTTGACTATTCGCTTCAGATTTTCAAAACATTTCTTGGAAGGTGATATATTATAGCGAGCTAAACTCTGCTCCTGAAAGTTTCAAAACCTTGACTAATCGCTTCAGATTTTCAAAACATTTCTTGGAAGGTGATATATTATAGCGAGCTAAACTCTGCTCCTGAATGTTTCAAAACCTTGACTAATCGCTTCAGATTTTCAAAACATTTCTTGGAAGGGGATATATTATAGCGAGCTAAACTCTGCTCCTGAAAGTTTCAAAACCTTGACTATTCGCTTCAGATTTCCAAAACATTTCTTGGAAGGTGATATATTATAGCGAGCTAAACTCTGCTCCTGAAAGTTTCATAACCTTGACTATTCGCTTCAGATTTCCAAAACATTTCTTGGAAGGTGATATATTATAGCGAGCTAAACTCTGCTCCTGAAAGTTTCAAAACATTGACTATTCGCTTCAGATTTTCAAAACATTTCTTGGAAGGTGATATATTATAGTGAGCTAAACTCTGCTCCTGAAAGTTTCAAAACCTTGACTATTCGCTTCAGATTTTCAAAACATTTCTTGGAAGGTGATATATTATAGCGAGCTAAACTCTGCTCCTGAAAGTTTCAAAACCTTGACTAATCGCTTCAGATTTTCAAAACATTTCTTGGAAGGTGATATATTATAGCGTGCTAAACTCTGCTCCTGAAAGTTTCAAAACCTTGACTATTTGCTTCAGATTTTCAAAACATTTCTTGTAAGGGGATATATTATATCGAGCTAAACTCTGCTCCTTAATGTTTCAAAACCTTGACTATTCGCTCCAGGTTTTCAAAACATTTCTTGGAAGGTGATATATTATAGCGAGCTAAACTCTGCTCCTGAAAGTTTCAAAACCTTGACTATTCGCTTCAGATTTTCAAAACATTTCTTGGAAGGTGATATATTATATCGAGCTAAACTCTGCTCCTGAATGTTTCAAAACTTTGACTATTCGCTCCAGGTTTTCAAAATATTTCTTGGAAGGTGATATATTATAGCGAGCTAAACTCTGCTCCTGAAAGTTTCAAAACCTTGACTATTCGCTTCAGATTTTCAAAACATTTCTTGGAAGGTGATATATTATAGCGAGCTAAACTCTGCTCCTTAAAGTTTCAAAACCTTGACTATTCGCTTCAGATTTTTAAATATTTCTTGGAAGGGGATATATTATAGCGAGCTAAACTCTGCTCCTGAAAGTTTCAAAACCTTGACTATTCGCTTCAGATTTTCAAAACATTTCTTGGAAGGTGATATATTATAGCGAGCTAAACTCTGCTCCTGAAAGTTTCAAAACCTTGACTATTCGCTTCAGATTTTCAAAACATTTCTTGGAAGGTGATATATTATAGCGAGCTAAACTCTGCTCCTGAAAGTTTCAAAACCTTGACTATTCGCTTCAGATTTTCAAAACATTTCTTGGAAGATGATATATTATAGCGAGCTAAACTCTGCTCCTGAAAGTTTCAAAACCTTGACTATTCGCTTCAGATTTTCAAAACATTTCTTGTAAGGTGATATATTATAGCGAGCTAAACTCTGCTCCTGAAAGTTTCAAAACCTTGACTAATCGCTTCAGATTTTCAAAACATTTCTTGGAAGGGGATATATTATAGCGAGCTAAACTCTGCTCCTGAAAGTTTCAAATCCTTGTCTATTCGCTTCAGATTTTCAAAACATTTCTTGAAAGGTGATATATTATAGCGAGCTAAACTCTGCTCCTGAAAGTTTCAAAACCTTGACTATTCGCTTCAGATTTTCAAAATATTTCTTGGAAGGTGATATATTATAGCGAGCTAAACTCTGCTCCTGAAAGTTTCAAAACCTTGACTATTCGCTTCAGATTTTCAAAATATTTCTTGGAAGGTGATATATTATAGCGAGCTAAACTCTGCTCCTGAAAGTTTCAAAACCTTGACTATTCGCTTCAGATTTTCAAAACATTTCTTGAAAGGTGATATATTATAGCGAGCTAAACTCTGCTCCTGAAAGTTTCAAAACCTTGACTATTCGCTTCAGATTTTCAAAATATTTCTTGGAAGGTGATATATTATAGCGAGCTAAACTCTGCTCCTGAAAGTTTCAAAACCTTGACTATTCGCTTCAGATTTTCAAAACATTTCTTGTAAGGTGATATATTATAGCAAGCTAAACTCTGCTCCTGAAAGTTTCAAAACCTTTACTATTCGCTTCAGATTTTCAAAACATTTCTTGGAAGATGATATATTATAGCGAGCTAAACTCTGCTCCTGAAAGTTTCAAAACCTTGACTATTCGCTTCAGATTTTCAAAACATTTCTTGTAAGGTGATATATTATAGCGAGCTAAACTCTGCTCCTGAAAGTTTCAAAACCTTGACTAATCGCTTCAGATTTTCAAAACATTTCTTGGAAGGTGATATATTATAGCGAGCTAAACTCTGCTCCTGAAAGTTTCAAATCCTTGTCTATTCGCTTCAGATTTTCAAAACATTTCTTGAAAGGTGATATATTATAGCGAGCTAAACTCTGCTCCTGAAAGTTTCAAAACCTTGACTATTCGCTTCAGATTTTCAAAATATTTCTTGGAAGGTGATATATTATAGCGAGCTAAACTCTGCTCCTGAAAGTTTCAAAACCTTGACTATTCGCTTCAGATTTTCAAAACATTTCTTGTAAGGTGATATATTATAGCGAGCTAAACTCTGCTCCTGAAAGTTTCAAAACCTTTACTATTCGCTTCAGATTTTCAAAACATTTCTTGGAAGATGATATATTATAGCGAGCTAAACTCTGCTCCTGAAAGTTTCAAAACCTTGACTATTCGCTTCAGATTTTCAAAACATTTCTTGTAAGGTGATATATTATAGCGAGCTAAACTCTGCTCCTGAAAGTTTCAAAACCTTGACTAATCGCTTCAGATTTTCAAAACATTTCTTGGAAGGTGATATATTATAGCGAGCTAAACTCTGCTCCTGAAAGTTTCAAATCCTTGTCTATTCGCTTCAGATTTTCAAAACATTTCTTGAAAGGTGATATATTATAGCGAGCTAAACTCTGCTCCTGGAAGTTTCAAAACCTTGACTATTCGCTTCAGATTTTCAAAATATTTCTTGGAAGGTGATATATTATAGCGAGCTAAACTCTGCTCCTGAAAGTTTCAAAACCTTGACTATTCACTTCAGATTTTCAAAATATTTCTTGGAAGGTGATATATTATAGCGAGCTAAACTCTGCTCCTGAAAGTTTCAAAACTTTGACTATTCGCTTCAGATTTTCAAAATATTTCTTGGAAGGTGATATATTATAGCGAGCTAAACTCTGCTCCTGAAAGTTTCAAAACCTTGACTATTCGCTTCAGATTTTCAAAACATTTCTTGAAAGGTGATATATTATAGCGAGCTAAACTCTGCTCCTGAAAGTTTCAAAACCTTGACTATTCGCTTCAGATTTTCAAAATATTTCTTGGAAGGTGATATATTATAGCGAGCTAAACTCTGCTCCTGAAAGTTTCAAAACCTTGACTATTCGCTTCAGATTTTCAAAATATTTCTTGGAAGGTGATATATTATAGCGAGCTAAACTCTGCTCCTGAAAGTTTCAAAACCTTGACTATTCGCTTCAGATTTTCAAAACATTTCTTGGAAGATGATATATTATAGCGAGCTAAACTCTGCTCCTGAAAGTTTCAAAACCTTGACTATTCGCTTCAGATTTTCAAAACATTTCTTGGAAGGTGATATATTATAGCGAGCTAAACTCTGCTCCTGAAAGTTTCAAAACCTTGACTAATCGCTTCAGATTTTCAAAACATTTCTTGGCAGGTGATATATTATAGCGAGCTAAACTCTGCTCCTGAATGTTTCAAAACCTTGACTAATCGCTTCAGATTTTCAAAACATTTCTTGTAAGGGGATATATTATAGCGAGCTAAACTCTGCTCCTGAAAGTTTCAAAACCTTGACTATTCGCTTCAGATTTCCAAAACATTTCTTGGAAGGTGATATATTATAGCGAGCTAAACTCTGCTCCTGAAAGTTTCAAAACCTTGACTATTCGCTTCAGATTTCCAAAACATTTCTTGGAAGGTGATATATTATAGCGAGCTAAACTCTGCTCCTGAAAGTTTCAAAACATTGACAATTCGCTTCAGATTTTCAAAACATTTCTTGGAAGGTGATATATTATAGCGAGCTAAACTCTGCTCCTGAAAGTTTCAAAACCTTGACTATTCGCTTCAGATTTTCAAAACATTTCTTGGAAGGTGATATATTATAGCGAGCTAAACTCTGCTCCTGAAAGTTTCAAAACCTTGACTAATCGCTTCAGATTTTCAAAACATTTCTTGGAAGGTGATATATTATAGCGAGCTAAACTCTGCTCCTGAAAGTTTCAAATCCTTGTCTATTCGCTTCAGATTTTCAAAACATTTCTTGAAAGGTGATATATTATAGCGAGATAAACTCTGCTCCTGAAAGTTTCAAAACCTTGACTATTCGCTTCAGATTTCCAAAACATTTCTTGTAAGGTGATATATTATAGCGAGCTAAACTCTGCTCCTGAAAGTTTCAAAACCTTGACTATTCGCTTCAGATTTCCAAAACATTTCTTGGAAGGTGATATATTATAGCGAGCTAAACTCTGCTCCTGAAAGTTTCAAAACATTGACTATTCGCTTCAGATTTTCAAAACATTTCTTGGAAGGTGATATATTATAGCGAGCTAAACTCTGCTCCTGAAAGTTTCAAAACCTTGACTATTCGCTTCAGATTTTCAAAACATTTCTTGGAAGGTGATATATTATAGCGAGCTAAACTCTGCTCCTGAAAGTTTCAAAACCTTGACTATTCGCTTCAGATTTTCAAAACATTTCTTGGAATGTGATATATTATATCGAGCTAAACTCTACTCCTGAATGTTTCAAAACCTTGACTATTCGCTTCAGATTTTCAAAACATTTCTTGGAAGGTGATATATTATAGCGAGCTAAACTCTGCTCCTGAAAGTTTCAAAACCTTGACTATTCGCTTCAGATTTTCAAAACATTTCTTGGAAGCTGATATATTATAGCGAGCTAATCTCTGCTCCTGAAAGTTTCAAAACCTTGACTATTCGCTTCAGATTTTCAAAACATTTCTTGGAAGGTGATATATTATAGCGAGCTAAACTCTGCTCCTGAAAGTTTCAAAACCTTGACTATTCGCTTCAGATTTTCAAAATATTTCTTGGAAGGTGATATATTATAGTGAGCTAAACTCTGCTCCTGAAAGATTCAAAACCTTGACTATTCGCTTCAGATTTTCAAAACATTTCTTGGAAGATGATATATTATAGCGAGCTAAACTCTGCTCCTGAAAGTTTCAAAACCTTGACTATTCGCTTCAGATTTTCAAAACATTTCTTGGAAGATGATATATTATAGCGAGCTAAACTCTGCTCCTGAAAGTTTCAAAACCTTGACTATTCGCTTCAGATTTTCAAAACATTTCTTGGAAGGTGATATATTATAGCGAGCTAAACTCTGCTCCTGAAAGTTTCAAAACCTTGACTAATCGCTTCAGATTTTCAAAACATTTCTTGGCAGGTGATATATTATAGCGAGCTAAACTCTGCTCCTGAATGTTTCAAAACCTTGACTATTCGCTTCAGATTTTCAAAACATTTCTTGGAAGGGGATATATTATAGCGAGCTAAACTCTGCTCCTGAAAGTTTCAATATAGCGAGCTAAACTCTGCTCCTGAAAGTTTCAATATAGCGAGCTAAACTCTGCTCCTGAAAGTTTCAAAACCTTGACTATTCGCTTCAGATTTTCAAAATATATCTTGGAAGGGGATATATTATAGCGAGCTAAACTCTACTCCTGAAAGTTTCAAAACCTAGACTATTCGCTTCAGATTTTCAAAACATTTCTTGGAAGGTGATATATTATAGCGAGCTAAACTCTGCTCCTGAAAGTTTCAAAACCTTGACTATTCTCTTCAGATTTTCAAAACATTTCTTGGAAGGTGATATATTATAGCGAGCTAAACTCTGCTCCTGAAAGTTTCAAAACCTTTACTATTCGCTTCAGATTTTCAAAACATTTCTTGGAAGGTGATATATTATAGCGAGCTAAACTCTGCTCCTGAAAGTTTCAAAACCTTGACTATTCGCTTCAGATTTTCAAATCATTTCTTGGAAGGTGATATATTATAGCGAGCTAAACTCTGCTCCTGAAAGTTTCAAAACTTTGACTATTCACTTCAGATTTTCAAATCATTTCTTGGAAGGTGATATATTATAGCGAGCTAAACTCTGCTCCTGAAAGTTTCAAAACCTTGACTATTCGCTTCAGATTTTCAAAACTTTTCTTGGAAAGGGATATATTATAGCGAGCTAAACTCCGCTCCTGAAAGTTTCAAAACCTTGACTATTCGCTTCAGATTTTCAAAACATTTCTTGGAAGGGGATATATTATAGCGAGCTAAACTCTGCTCCTGAATGTTTCAAAACCTTGACTATTCGCTTCAGATTTTCAAAACATTTCTTGGAAGGGGATATATTATAGCGAGCTAAACTCTGCTCCTGAAAGTTTCAAAACCTTGACTATTCGCTTCAGATTTTCAAAACATTTCTTGTAAGGTGATATATTATAGCGAGCTAAACTCTGCTCCTGAAAGTTTCAAAACCTTGACTATTCGCTTCAGATTTTCAAAACATTTCTTGGAAGGGGATATATTATAGCGAGCTAAACTCTGCTCCTGAAAGTTTCAAAACCTTGACTATTCGCTTCAGATTTTTAAAACATTTCTTGGAAGGGGATATATTATAGCGAGCTAAACTCTGCTCCTGAAAGTTTCAAAACCTTGACTATTCGCTTCAGATTTTCAAAACATTTCTTGGAAGGGGATATATTATAGCGAGCTAAACTCTGCTCCTGAAAGTTTCAAAACCTTGACTATTCGCTTCAGATTTTCAAAACATTTCTTGGAAGGGGATATATTATAGCGAGCTAAACTCTGCTCCTGAAAGTTTCAAAATCTTGACTATTCGCTTCAGGTTTTCAAAACATTTCTTGGAAGGGGATATATTATAGCGAGCTAAACTCTGCTCCTGAAAGTTTCAAAACCTTGACTATTCGCTTCAGATTTTCAATACATTTCTTGGAAGGGGATATATTATAGCGAGCTAAACTCTGCTCCTGAAAGTTTCAAAACCTTGACTATTCGCTTCAGATTTTCAAAACATTTCTTGGAAGGTGATATATTATAGCGAGCTATATTCTGCTCCTGAAAGTTTCAAAACCTTGACTATTCGCTTCAGATTTTCAAAATATATCTTGGAAGGGGATATATTATAGCGAGCTAAACTCTACTCCTGAAAGTTTCAAAACCTAGACTATTCGCTTCAGATTTTCAAAACATTTCTTGGAAGGTGATATATTATAGCGAGCTAAACTCTGCTCCTGAAAGTTTCAAAACCTTTACTATTCGCTTCAGATTTTCAAAACATTTCTTGGAAGGTGATATATTATAGCGAGCTAAACTCTGCTCCTGAAAGTTTCAAAACCTTGACTATTCGCTTCAGATTTTCAAATCATTTCTTGGAAGGTGATATATTATAGCGAGCTAAACTTTGCTCCTGAAAGTTTCAAAACCTTGACTATTCGCTTCAGATTTTCAAAACATTTCTTGGAAGGTGATATATTATAGCGAGCTAAACTCTGCTCCTGAAAGTTTCAAAACCTTGACTATTCTCTTCAGATTTTCAAAACATTTCTTGGAAGGTGATATATTATAGCGAGCTAAACTCTGCTCCTGAAAGTTTCAAAACCTTTACTATTCGCTTCAGATTTTCAAAACATTTCTTGGAAGGTGATATATTATAGCGAGCTAAACTCTGCTCCTGAAAGTTTCAAAACCTTGACTATTCGCTTCAGATTTTCAAATCATTTCTTGGAAGGTGATATATTATAGCGAGCTAAACTCTGCTCCTGAAAGTTTCAAAACTTTGACTATTCGCTTCAGATTTTCAAATCATTTCTTGGAAGGTGATATATTATAGCGAGCTAAACTCTGCTCCTGAAAGTTTCAAAACCTTGACTATTCGCTTCAGATTTTCAAAACTTTTCTTGGAAAGGGATATATTATAGCGAGCTAAACTCCGCTCCTGAAAGTTTCAAAACCTTGACTATTCGCTTCAGATTTTCAAAACATTTCTTGGAAGGGGATATATTATAGCGAGCTAAACTCTGCTCCTGAATGTTTCAAAACCTTGACTATTCGCTTCAGATTTTCAAAATATTTCTTGGAAGGGGATATATTATAGCGAGCTAAACTCTGCTCCTGAAAGTTTCAAAACCTTGACTATTCGCTTCAGATTTTCAAAACATTTCTTGTAAGGTGATATATTATAGCGAGCTAAACTCTGCTCCTGAAAGTTTCAAAACCTTGACTATTCGCTTCAGATTTTCAAAACATTTCTTGGAAGGGGATATATTATAGCGAGCTAAACTCTGCTCCTGAAAGTTTCAAAACCTTGACTATTCGCTTCAGATTTTTAAAACATTTCTTGGAAGGGGATATATTATAGCGAGCTAAACTCTGCTCCTGAAAGTTTCAAAACCTTGACTATTCGCTTCAGATTTTCAAAACATTTCTTGGAAGGGGATATATTATAGCGAGCTAAACTCTGCTCCTGAAAGTTTCAAAACCTTGACTATTCGCTTCAGATTTTCAAAACATTTCTTGGAAGGGGATATATTATAGCGAGCTAAACTCTGCTCCTGAAAGTTTCAAAATCTTGACTATTCGCTTCAGGTTTTCAAAACATTTCTTGGAAGGGGATATATTATAGCGAGCTAAACTCTGCTCCTGAAAGTTTCAAAACCTTGACTATTCGCTTCAGATTTTCAATACATTTCTTGGAAGGGGATATATTATAGCGAGCTAAACTCTGCTCCTGAAAGTTTCAAAACCTTGACTATTCGCTTCAGATTTTCAAAACATTTCTTGTAAGGTGATATATTATAGCGAGCTATATTCTGCTCCTGAAAGTTTCAAAACCTTGACTATTCGCTTCAGATTTTCAAAACATTTCTTGGAAGGGGATATATTATAGCGAGCTAAACTCTGCTCCTGAAAGTTTCAAAACCTTGACTATTCGCTTCAGATTTTCAAAACATTTCTTGGAAGGGGATATATTATAGCGAGCTAAACTCTGCTCCTGAAAGTTTCAAAACCTTGACTATTCGCTTCAGATTTTCAAAACATTTCTTGGAAGGGGATATATTATAGCGAGCTAAACTCTGCTCCTGAAAGTTTCAAAACCTTGACTATTCGCTTCAGATTTTCAAAACATTTCTTGGAAGGGGATATATTATAGCGAGCTAAACTCTGCTCCTGAAAGTTTCAAAACCTTGACTATTCGCTTCAGGTTTTCAAAACATTTCTTGGAAGGGGATATATTATAGCGAGCTAAACTCTGCTCCTGAAAGTTTCAAAACCTTGACTATTCGCTTCAGATTTTCAATACATTTCTTGGAAGGGGATATATTATAGCGAGCTAAACTCTGCTCCTGAAAGTTTCAAAACCTTGACTATTCGCTTCAGATTTTCAATACATTTCTTGGAAGGGGATATATTATAGCGAGCTAAACTCTGCTCCTGAAAGTTTCAAAACCTTGACTATTCGCTTCAGATTTTCAAAATATTTCTTGGAAGTTGATATATTATAGCGAGCTAAACTCTGCTCCTGAAAGTTTCAAAACCTTGACTATTCGCTTCAGATTTTCAAAACATTTCTTGGAAGTTGATATATTATAGCGAGCTAAACTCTGCTCCTGAAAGTTTCAAAACCTTGACTATTCGCTTCAGATTTTCAAAACATTTCTTGGAAGGGGGTATATTATAGCGAGCTAAACTCTGCTCCTGAAAGTTTCAAAACCTTGACTATTCGCTTCAGATTTTCAAATCATTTCTTGGAAGGTGATATATTATAGCGAGCTAAACTCTGCTCCTGAATGGTTCAAAACCTTGACTATTCGCTTCAGATTTTCAAAAAATTTCTTGGAAGGCGATATATAATAGGGAGCTAAACTCTGCTCCTGATAGGTTCAAAACCTTGACTATTCGCTTCAGATTTTCAAAAGATTTCTTGGAAGGTGATATATTATAGCGAGTAAACTCTGCTCCTGAAAGTTTCAAAACCTTGACTATTCGCTTCAGATTTTCAATACATTTCTTGGAAGGTGATATATTATAGCGAGCTAAACTCTGCTCCTGAAAGTTTCAAAACCTTGACTATTCGCTTCAGATTTTCAATACATTTCTTGGAAGGGGATATATTATAGCGAGCTAAACTCTGCTCCTGAAAGTTTCAAAACCTTGACTATTCGCTTCAGATTTTCAAAATATTTCTTGGAAGTTGATATATTATAGCGAGCTAAACTCTGCTCCTGAAAGTTTCAAAACATTGACTATTCGCTTCAGATTTTCAAAACATTTCTTGGAAGGGGGTATATTATAGCGAGCTAAACTCTGCTCCTGAAAGTTTCAAAACCTTGACTATTCGCTTCAGATTTTCAAAACATTTCTTGGAAGGTGATATATTATAGCGAGCTAAACTCTGCTCCTGAATGGTTCAAAACCTTGACTATTCGCTTCAGATTTTCAAAAAATTTCTTGGAAGGCGATATATAATAGGGAGCTAAACTCTGCTCCTGATAGGTTCAAAACCTTGACTATTCGCTTCAGATTTTCAAAAGATTTCTTGGAAGGTGATATATTATAGCGAGTAAACTCTGCTCCTGAAAGTTTCAAAACCTTGACTATTCGCTTCAGATTTTCAATACATTTCTTGGAAGGTGATATATTATAGCGAGCTAAACTCTGCTCCTGAAAGTTTCAAAACCTTGACTATTCGCTTCAGATTTTCAATACATTTCTTGGAAGGGGATATATTATAGCGAGCTAAACTCTGCTCCTGAAAGTTTCAAAACCTTGACTATTCGCTTCAGATTTTCAAAATATTTCTTGGAAGTTGATATATTATAGCGAGCTAAACTCTGCTCCTGAAAGTTTCAAAACATTGACTATTCGCTTCAGATTTTCAAAACATTTCTTGGAAGTTGATATATTATAGCGAGCTAAACTCTGCTCCTGAAAGTTTCAAAACCTTGACTATTCGCTTCAGATTTTCAAAACATTTCTTGGAAGGGGGTATATTATAGCGAGCTAAACTCTGCTCCTGAAAGTTTCAAAACCTTGACTATTCGCTTCAGATTTTCAAAACATTTCTTGGAAGGTGATATATTATAGCGAGTAAACTCTGCTCCTGAAAGTTTCAAAACCTTGACTATTCGCTTCAGATTTTCAATACATTTCTTGGAAGGTGATATATTATAGCGAGCTAAACTCTGCTCCTGAAAGTTTCAAAACCTTGACTATTCGCTTCAGATTTTCAATACATTTCTTGGAAGGGGATATATTATAGCGAGCTAAACTCTGCTCCTGAAAGATTCAAAACCTTGACTATTCGCTTCAGATTTTCAAAACATTTCTTGGAAGGTGATATATTATAGCGAGCTAAACTCTGCTCCTGAAAGTTTCAAAACCTTGACTATTCGCTTCAGATTTTCAAAACATTTCTTGGAAGGTGATATATTATAGCGAGCTAAAGTCTGCTCCTGATAGTTTCAAAACCTTGACTATTCGCTTCAGATTTTAAAAATATATCTTGGAAGGGGATATATTATAGCGAGCTAAACTCTGCTCCTGATAGTTTCAAAACCTTGACTATTCGCTTCAGATTTTCAAAACATTTCTTGGAAGGGGATATATTATAGCGAGTTAAACTCTGCTCCTGAAAGTTTCAAAACCTTGACTATTCGCTTCAGATTTTCAAAACATTTCTTGGAAGGGGATATATTATAGCGAGCTAAACTCTGCTCCTGAAAGTTTCAAAACCTTGACTATTCGCTTCAGATTTTTAAAACATTTCTTGGAAGGGGATATATTATAGCGAGCTAAACTCTGCTCCTGAAAGTTTCAAAACCTTGACTATTCGCTTCAGATTTTCAAAACATTTCTTGGAAGGGGATATATTATAGCGAGCTAAACTCTGCTCCTGAAAGTTTCAAAACCTTGACTATTCGCTTCAGATTTTCAAAACATTTCTTGGAAGGGGATATATTATAGCGAGCTAAACTCTGCTCCTGAAAGTTTCAAAATCTTGACTATTCGCTTCAGGTTTTCAAAACATTTCTTGGAAGGGGATATATTATAGCGAGCTAAACTCTGCTCCTGAAAGTTTCAAAACCTTGACTATTCGCTTCAGATTTTCAATACATTTCTTGGAAGGGGATATATTATAGCGAGCTAAACTCTGCTCCTGAAAGTTTCAAAACCTTGACTATTCGCTTCAGATTTTCAAAACATTTCTTGGAAGGTGATATATTATAGCGAGCTATATTCTGCTCCTGAAAGTTTCAAAACCTTGACTATTCGCTTCAGATTTTCAAAATATATCTTGGAAGGGGATATATTATAGCGAGCTAAACTCTACTCCTGAAAGTTTCAAAACCTAGACTATTCGCTTCAGATTTTCAAAACATTTCTTGGAAGGTGATATATTATAGCGAGCTAAACTCTGCTCCTGAAAGTTTCAAAACCTTTACTATTCGCTTCAGATTTTCAAAACATTTCTTGGAAGGTGATATATTATAGCGAGCTAAACTCTGCTCCTGAAAGTTTCAAAACCTTGACTATTCGCTTCAGATTTTCAAATCATTTCTTGGAAGGTGATATATTATAGCGAGCTAAACTTTGCTCCTGAAAGTTTCAAAACCTTGACTATTCGCTTCAGATTTTCAAAACATTTCTTGGAAGGTGATATATTATAGCGAGCTAAACTCTGCTCCTGAAAGTTTCAAAACCTTGACTATTCTCTTCAGATTTTCAAAACATTTCTTGGAAGGTGATATATTATAGCGAGCTAAACTCTGCTCCTGAAAGTTTCAAAACCTTTACTATTCGCTTCAGATTTTCAAAACATTTCTTGGAAGGTGATATATTATAGCGAGCTAAACTCTGCTCCTGAAAGTTTCAAAACCTTGACTATTCGCTTCAGATTTTCAAATCATTTCTTGGAAGGTGATATATTATAGCGAGCTAAACTCTGCTCCTGAAAGTTTCAAAACTTTGACTATTCGCTTCAGATTTTCAAATCATTTCTTGGAAGGTGATATATTATAGCGAGCTAAACTCTGCTCCTGAAAGTTTCAAAACCTTGACTATTCGCTTCAGATTTTCAAAACTTTTCTTGGAAAGGGATATATTATAGCGAGCTAAACTCCGCTCCTGAAAGTTTCAAAACCTTGACTATTCGCTTCAGATTTTCAAAACATTTCTTGGAAGGGGATATATTATAGCGAGCTAAACTCTGCTCCTGAATGTTTCAAAACCTTGACTATTCGCTTCAGATTTTCAAAATATTTCTTGGAAGGGGATATATTATAGCGAGCTAAACTCTGCTCCTGAAAGTTTCAAAACCTTGACTATTCGCTTCAGATTTTCAAAACATTTCTTGTAAGGTGATATATTATAGCGAGCTAAACTCTGCTCCTGAAAGTTTCAAAACCTTGACTATTCGCTTCAGATTTTCAAAACATTTCTTGGAAGGGGATATATTATAGCGAGCTAAACTCTGCTCCTGAAAGTTTCAAAACCTTGACTATTCGCTTCAGATTTTTAAAACATTTCTTGGAAGGGGATATATTATAGCGAGCTAAACTCTGCTCCTGAAAGTTTCAAAACCTTGACTATTCGCTTCAGATTTTCAAAACATTTCTTGGAAGGGGATATATTATAGCGAGCTAAACTCTGCTCCTGAAAGTTTCAAAACCTTGACTATTCGCTTCAGATTTTCAAAACATTTCTTGGAAGGGGATATATTATAGCGAGCTAAACTCTGCTCCTGAAAGTTTCAAAATCTTGACTATTCGCTTCAGGTTTTCAAAACATTTCTTGGAAGGGGATATATTATAGCGAGCTAAACTCTGCTCCTGAAAGTTTCAAAACCTTGACTATTCGCTTCAGATTTTCAATACATTTCTTGGAAGGGGATATATTATAGCGAGCTAAACTCTGCTCCTGAAAGTTTCAAAACCTTGACTATTCGCTTCAGATTTTCAAAACATTTCTTGTAAGGTGATATATTATAGCGAGCTATATTCTGCTCCTGAAAGTTTCAAAACCTTGACTATTCGCTTCAGATTTTCAAAACATTTCTTGGAAGGGGATATATTATAGCGAGCTAAACTCTGCTCCTGAAAGTTTCAAAACCTTGACTATTCGCTTCAGATTTTCAAAACATTTCTTGGAAGGGGATATATTATAGCGAGCTAAACTCTGCTCCTGAAAGTTTCAAAACCTTGACTATTCGCTTCAGATTTTCAAAACATTTCTTGGAAGGGGATATATTATAGCGAGCTAAACTCTGCTCCTGAAAGTTTCAAAACCTTGACTATTCGCTTCAGATTTTCAAAACATTTCTTGGAAGGGGATATATTATAGCGAGCTAAACTCTGCTCCTGAAAGTTTCAAAACCTTGACTATTCGCTTCAGGTTTTCAAAACATTTCTTGGAAGGGGATATATTATAGCGAGCTAAACTCTGCTCCTGAAAGTTTCAAAACCTTGACTATTCGCTTCAGATTTTCAATACATTTCTTGGAAGGGGATATATTATAGCGAGCTAAACTCTGCTCCTGAAAGTTTCAAAACCTTGACTATTCGCTTCAGATTTTCAATACATTTCTTGGAAGGGGATATATTATAGCGAGCTAAACTCTGCTCCTGAAAGTTTCAAAACCTTGACTATTCGCTTCAGATTTTCAAAATATTTCTTGGAAGTTGATATATTATAGCGAGCTAAACTCTGCTCCTGAAAGTTTCAAAACCTTGACTATTCGCTTCAGATTTTCAAAACATTTCTTGGAAGTTGATATATTATAGCGAGCTAAACTCTGCTCCTGAAAGTTTCAAAACCTTGACTATTCGCTTCAGATTTTCAAAACATTTCTTGGAAGGGGGTATATTATAGCGAGCTAAACTCTGCTCCTGAAAGTTTCAAAACCTTGACTATTCGCTTCAGATTTTCAAATCATTTCTTGGAAGGTGATATATTATAGCGAGCTAAACTCTGCTCCTGAATGGTTCAAAACCTTGACTATTCGCTTCAGATTTTCAAAAAATTTCTTGGAAGGCGATATATAATAGGGAGCTAAACTCTGCTCCTGATAGGTTCAAAACCTTGACTATTCGCTTCAGATTTTCAAAAGATTTCTTGGAAGGTGATATATTATAGCGAGTAAACTCTGCTCCTGAAAGTTTCAAAACCTTGACTATTCGCTTCAGATTTTCAATACATTTCTTGGAAGGTGATATATTATAGCGAGCTAAACTCTGCTCCTGAAAGTTTCAAAACCTTGACTATTCGCTTCAGATTTTCAATACATTTCTTGGAAGGGGATATATTATAGCGAGCTAAACTCTGCTCCTGAAAGTTTCAAAACCTTGACTATTCGCTTCAGATTTTCAAAATATTTCTTGGAAGTTGATATATTATAGCGAGCTAAACTCTGCTCCTGAAAGTTTCAAAACATTGACTATTCGCTTCAGATTTTCAAAACATTTCTTGGAAGGGGGTATATTATAGCGAGCTAAACTCTGCTCCTGAAAGTTTCAAAACCTTGACTATTCGCTTCAGATTTTCAAAACATTTCTTGGAAGGTGATATATTATAGCGAGCTAAACTCTGCTCCTGAATGGTTCAAAACCTTGACTATTCGCTTCAGATTTTCAAAAAATTTCTTGGAAGGCGATATATAATAGGGAGCTAAACTCTGCTCCTGATAGGTTCAAAACCTTGACTATTCGCTTCAGATTTTCAAAAGATTTCTTGGAAGGTGATATATTATAGCGAGTAAACTCTGCTCCTGAAAGTTTCAAAACCTTGACTATTCGCTTCAGATTTTCAATACATTTCTTGGAAGGTGATATATTATAGCGAGCTAAACTCTGCTCCTGAAAGTTTCAAAACCTTGACTATTCGCTTCAGATTTTCAATACATTTCTTGGAAGGGGATATATTATAGCGAGCTAAACTCTGCTCCTGAAAGTTTCAAAACCTTGACTATTCGCTTCAGATTTTCAAAATATTTCTTGGAAGTTGATATATTATAGCGAGCTAAACTCTGCTCCTGAAAGTTTCAAAACATTGACTATTCGCTTCAGATTTTCAAAACATTTCTTGGAAGTTGATATATTATAGCGAGCTAAACTCTGCTCCTGAAAGTTTCAAAACCTTGACTATTCGCTTCAGATTTTCAAAACATTTCTTGGAAGGGGGTATATTATAGCGAGCTAAACTCTGCTCCTGAAAGTTTCAAAACCTTGACTATTCGCTTCAGATTTTCAAAACATTTCTTGGAAGGTGATATATTATAGCGAGTAAACTCTGCTCCTGAAAGTTTCAAAACCTTGACTATTCGCTTCAGATTTTCAATACATTTCTTGGAAGGTGATATATTATAGCGAGCTAAACTCTGCTCCTGAAAGTTTCAAAACCTTGACTATTCGCTTCAGATTTTCAATACATTTCTTGGAAGGGGATATATTATAGCGAGCTAAACTCTGCTCCTGAAAGATTCAAAACCTTGACTATTCGCTTCAGATTTTCAAAACATTTCTTGGAAGGTGATATATTATAGCGAGCTAAACTCTGCTCCTGAAAGTTTCAAAACCTTGACTATTCGCTTCAGATTTTCAAAACATTTCTTGGAAGGTGATATATTATAGCGAGCTAAAGTCTGCTCCTGATAGTTTCAAAACCTTGACTATTCGCTTCAGATTTTAAAAATATATCTTGGAAGGGGATATATTATAGCGAGCTAAACTCTGCTCCTGATAGTTTCAAAACCTTGACTATTCGCTTCAGATTTTCAAAACATTTCTTGGAAGGGGATATATTATAGCGAGTTAAACTCTGCTCCTGAAAGTTTCAAAACCTTGACTATTCGCTTCAGATTTTCAAAACATTTCTTGGAAGGGGATATATTATAGCGAGCTAAACTCTGCTCCTGAAAGTTTCAAAACCTTGACTATTCGCTTCAGATTTTCAAAACATTTCTTGGAAGGGGATATATTATAGCGAGCTAAACTCTGCTCCTGAAAGTTTCAAAACCTTGACTATTCGCTTCAGATTTTCAATACATTTCTTGGAAGGGGATATATTATAGCGAGCTAAACTCTGCTCCTGAAAGTTTCAAAACCTTGACTATTCGCTTCAGATTTTCAAAACATTTCTTGTAAGGTGATATATTATAGCGAGCTAAACTCTGCTCCTGAAAGTTTCAAAACCTTGACTATTCGCTTCAGATTTTCAATACATTTCTTGGAAGGGGGTATATTATAGCGAGCTAAACTCTGCTCCTGAAAGTTTCAAAACCTTGACTATTCGCTTCAGATTTTCAAAACATTTCTTGGAAGGTGATATATTATAGCGAGCTAAACTCTGCTCCTGAATGGTTCAAAACCTTGACTATTCGCTTCAGATTTTCAAAAAATTTCTTGGAAGGCGATATATAATAGGGAGCAAAACTCTGCTCCTGATAGGTTCAAAACCTTGACTATTCGCTTCAGATTTTCAAAAGATTTCTTGGAAGGTGATATGTTATAGCGAGTAAACTCTGCTCCTGAAAGTTTCAAAACCTTGACTATTCGCTTCAGATTTTCAATACATTTCTTGGAAGGTGATATATTATAGCGAGCTAAACTCTGCTCCTGAAAGTTTCAAAACCTTGACTATTCGCTTCAGATTTTCAATACATTTCTTGGAAGGGGATATATTATAGCGAGCTAAACTCTGCTCCTGAAAGTTTCAAAACCTTGACTATTCGCTTCAGATTTTCAAAACATTTCTTGGAAGGGGGTATATTATAGCGAGCTAAACTCTGCTCCTGAAAGTTTCAAAACCTTGACTATTCGCTTCAGATTTTCAAAACATTTCTTGGAAGGTGATATATTATAGCGAGTAAACTCTGCTCCTGAAAGTTTCAAAACCTTGACTATTCGCTTCAGATTTTCAATACATTTCTTGGAAGGTGATATATTATAGCGAGCTAAACTCTGCTCCTGAAAGTTTCAAAACCTTGACTATTCGCTTCAGATTTTCAATACATTTCTTGGAAGGGGATATATTATAGCGAGCTAAACTCTGCTCCTGAATGATTCAAAACCTTGACTATTCGCTTCAGATTTTCAAAACATTTCTTGGAAGGTGATATATTATAGCGAGCTAAACTCTGCTCCTGAAAGTTTCAAAACCTTGACTATTCGCTTCAGATTTTCAAAACATTTCTTGGAAGGTGATATATTATAGCGAGCTAAAGTCTGCTCCTGATAGTTTCAAAACCTTGACTATTCGCTTCAGATTTTAAAAATATATCTTGGAAGGGGATATATTATAGCGAGCTAAACTCTGCTCCTGATAGTTTCAAAACCTTGACTATTCGCTTCAGATTTTCAAAACATTTCTTGGAAGGGGATATATTATAGCGAGTTAAACTCTGCTCCTGAAAGTTTCAAAACCTTGACTATTCGCTTCAGATTTTCAAAACATTTCTTGGAAGGGGATATATTATAGCGAGCTAAACTCTGCTCCTGAAAGTTTCAAAACCTTGACTATTCGCTTCAGATTTTCAAAACATTTCTTGGAAGGGAATATATTATAGCGAGCTAAACTCTGCTCCTGAAAGTTTCAAAACCTTGACTATTCGCTTCAGATTTTCAATACATTTCTTGGAAGGGGATATATTATAGCGAGCTAAACTCTGCTCCTGAAAGTTTCAAAACCTTGACTATTCGCTTCAGATTTTCAAAACATTTCTTGTAAGGTGATATATTATAGCGAGCTAAATTCTGCTCCTGAAAGTTTCAAAACCTTGACTATTCGCTTCAGATTTTCAAAACATTTCTTGGAAGGGGATATATTATAGCGAGCTAAACTCTGCTCCTGAAAGTTTCAAAACCTTGACTATTCGCTTCAGATTTTCAAAACATTTCTTGGAAGGGGATATATTATAGCGAGCTAAATTCTGCTCCTGAAAGTTTCAAAACCTTGACTATTCGCTTCAGATTTTCAAAACATTTCTTGGAAGGGGATATATTATAGCGAGCTAAACTCTGCTCCTGAAAGTTTCAAAACCTTGACTATTCGCTTCAGATTTTCAAAACATTTCTTGGAAGGGGATATATTATAGCGAGCTAAACTCTGCTCCTGAAAGTTTCAAAACCTTGACTATTCGCTTCAGGTTTTCAAAACATTTCTTGGAAGGGGATATATTATAGCGAGCTAAACTCTGCTCCTGAAAGTTTCAAAACCTTGACTATTCGCTTCAGATTTTCAAAACATTTCTTGGAAGGGGATATATTATAGCGAGCTAAACTCTGCTCCTGAAAGTTTCAAAACCTTGACTATTCGCTTCAGATTTTCAAAACATTTCTTGGAAGGGGATATATTATAGCGAGCTAAACTCTGCTCCTGAAAGTTTCAAAACCTTGACTATTCGCTTCAGATTTTCAAAACATTTCTTGGAAGGGGATATATTATAGCGAGCTAAACTCTGCTCCTGAAAGTTTCAAAACCTTGACTATTCGCTTCAGATTTTCAAAACATTTCTTGGAAGGGGATATATTATAGCGAGCTAAACTCTGCTCCTGAAAGTTTCAAAACCTTGACTATTCGCTTCAGATTTTCAAAACATTTCTTGGAAGGGGATATATTATAGCGAGCTAAACTCTGCTCCTGAAAGTTTCAAAACCTTGACTATTCGCTTCAGGTTTTCAAAACATTTCTTGGAAGGGGATATATTATAGCGAGCTAAACTCTGCTCCTGAAAGTTTCAAAACCTTGACTATTCGCTTCAGATTTTCAATACATTTCTTGGAAGGGGATATATTATAGCGAGCTAAACTCTGCTCCTGAAAGTTTCAAAACCTTGACTATTCGCTTCAGATTTTCAATACATTTCTTGGAAGGGGATATATTATAGCGAGCTAAACTCTGCTCCTGAAAGTTTCAAAACCTTGACTATTCGCTTCAGATTTTCAAAATATTTCTTGGAAGTTGATATATTATTGCGAGCTAAACTCTGCTCCTGAAAGTTTCAAAACATTGACTATTCGCTTCAGATTTTCAAAACATTTCTTGGAAGTTGATATATTATAGCGAGCTAAACTCTGCTCCTGAAAGTTTCAAAACCTTGACTATTCGCTTCAGATTTTCAAAACATTTCTTGGAAGGGGGTATATTATAGCGAGCTAAACTCTGCTCCTGAAAGTTTCAAAACCTTGACTATTCGCTTCAGATTTTCAAAACATTTCTTGGAAGATGATATATTATAGCGAGTAAACTCTGCTCCTGAAAGTTTCAAAACCTTGACTATTCGCTTCAGATTTTCAATACATTTCTTGGAAGGTGATATATTATAGCGAGCTAAACTCTGCTCCTGAAAGTTTCAAAACCTTGACTATTTGCTTCAGATTTTCAATACATTTCTTGGAAGGGGATATATTATAGCGAGCTAAACTCTGCTCCTGAAAGATTCAAAACCTTGACTATTCGCTTCAGATTTTCAAAACATTTCTTGGAAGGTGATATATTATAGCGAGCTAAACTCTGCTCCTGAAAGTTTCAAAACCTTGACTATTCGCTTCAGATTTTCAAAACATTTCTTGGAAGGTGATATATTATAGCGAGCTAAATTCTGCTCCTGAAAGTTTCAAAACCTTGACTATTCGCTTCAGATTTTCAAAACATTTCTTGGAAGGGGATATATTATAGCGAGCTAAACTCTGCTCCTGAAAGTTTCAAAACCTTGACTATTCGCTTCAGATTTTCAAAACATTTCTTGGAAGGGGATATATTATAGCGAGCTAAATTCTGCTCCTGAAAGTTTCAAAACCTTGACTATTCGCTTCAGATTTTCAAAACATTTCTTGGAAGGGGATATATTATAGCGAGCTAAACTCTGCTCCTGAAAGTTTCAAAACCTTGACTATTCGCTTCAGATTTTCAAAACATTTCTTGGAAGGGGATATATTATAGCGAGCTAAACTCTGCTCCTGAAAGTTTCAAAACCTTGACTATTCGCTTCAGGTTTTCAAAACATTTCTTGGAAGGGGATATATTATAGCGAGCTAAACTCTGCTCCTGAAAGTTTCAAAACCTTGACTATTCGCTTCAGATTTTCAAAACATTTCTTGGAAGGGGATATATTATAGCGAGCTAAACTCTGCTCCTGAAAGTTTCAAAACCTTGACTATTCGCTTCAGGTTTTCAAAACATTTCTTGGAAGGGGATATATTATAGCGAGCTAAACTCTGCTCCTGAAAGTTTCAAAACCTTGACTATTCGCTTCAGATTTTCAAAACATTTCTTGGAAGGGGATATATTATAGCGAGCTAAACTCTGCTCCTGAAAGTTTCAAAACCTTTACTATTTGCTTCAGATTTTCAAAACATTTCTTGGAAGGGGATATATTATAGCGAGCTAAATTCTGCTCCTGAATGTTTCAAAACCTTGACTATTCGCTTCAGATTTTCAAAACATTTCTTGGAAGGGGATATATTATAGCGAGCTAAACTCTGCTCCTGAAAGTTTCAAAACCTTGACTATTCGCTTCAGATTTTCAAAACATTTCTTGGAAGGGGATATATTATAGCGAGCTAAACTCTGCTCCTGAAAGTTTCAAAACCTTGACTATTCGCTTCAGATTTTCAAAACATTTCTTGGAAGGGGATATATTATAGCGAGCTAAACTCTGCTCCTGAAAGTTTCAAAACCTTGACTATTCGCTTCAGGTTTTCAAAACATTTCTTGGAAGGGGATATATTATAGCGAGCTAAACTCTGCTCCTGAAAGTTTTAAAACCTTGACTATTCGCTTCAGATTTTCAATACATTTCTTGGAAGGGGATATATTATAGCGAGCTAAACTCTGCTCCTGAAAGTTTCAAAACCTTGACTATTCGCTTCAGATTTTCAATACATTTCTTGGAAGGGGATATATTATAGCGAGCTAAACTCTGCTCCTGAAAGTTTCAAAACCTTGACTATTCGCTTCAGATTTTCAAAATATTTCTTGGAAGTTGATATATTATAGCGAGCTAAACTCTGCTCCTGAAAGTTTCAAAACCTTGACTATTCGCTTCAGATTTTCAAAACATTTCTTGGAAGTTGATATATTATAGCGAGCTAAACTCTGCTCCTGAAAGTTTCAAAACCTTGACTATTCGCTTCAGATTTTCAAAACATTTCTTGGAAGGGGGTATATTATAGCGAGCTAAACTCTGCTCCTGAAAGTTTCAAAACCTTGACTATTCGCTTCAGATTTTCAAAACATTTCTTGGAAGGTGATATATTATAGCGAGCTAAACTCTGCTCCTGAATGGTTCAAAACCTTGACTATTCGCTTCAGATTTTCAAAAAATTTCTTGGAAGGCGATATATAATAGGGAGCTAAACTCTGCTCCTGATAGGTTCAAAACCTTGACTATTCGCTTCAGATTTTCAAAAGATTTCTTGGAAGGTGATATATTATAGCGAGTAAACTCTGCTCCTGAAAGTTTCAAAACCTTGACTATTCACTTCAGATTTTCAATACATTTCTTGGAAGGTGATATATTATAGCGAGCTAAACTCTGCTCCTGAAAGTTTCAAAACCTTGACTATTCGCTTCAGATTTTCAATACATTTCTTGGAAGGGGATATATTATAGCGAGCTAAACTCTGCTCCTGAAAGTTTCAAAACCTTGACTATTCGCTTCAGATTTTCAAAATATTTCTTGGAAGTTGATATATTATAGCGAGCTAAACTCTGCTCCTGAAAGTTTCAAAACATTGACTATTCGCTTCAGATTTTCAAAACATTTCTTGGAAGTTGATATATTATAGCGAGCTAAACTCTGCTCCTGAATGTTTCAAAACCTTGACTATTCGCTTCAGATTTTCAAAACATTTCTTGGAAGGGGGTATATTATAGCGAGCTAAACTCTGCTCCTGAAAGTTTCAAAACCTTGACTATTCGCTTCAGATTTTCAAAACATTTCTTGGAAGGTGATATATTATAGCGAGTAAACTCTGCTCCTGAAAGTTTCAAAACCTTGACTATTCGCTTCAGATTTTCAATACATTTCTTGGAAGGTGATATATTATAGCGAGCTAAACTCTGCTCCTGAAAGTTTCAAAACCTTGACTATTTGCTTCAGATTTTCAATACATTTCTTGGAAGGGGATATATTATAGCGAGCTAAACTCTGCTCCTGAAAGATTCAAAACCTTGACTATTCGCTTCAGATTTTCAAAACATTTCTTGGAAGGTGATATATTATAGCGAGCTAAACTCTGCTCCTGAAAGTTTCAAAACCTTGACTATTCGCTTCAGATTTTCAAAACATTTCTTGGAAGGTGATATATTATAGCGAGCTAAAGTCTGCTCCTGATAGTTTCAAAACCTTGACTATTCGCTTCAGATTTTAAAAATATATCTTGGAAGGGGATATATTATAGCGAGCTAAACTCTGCTCCTGATAGTTTCAAAACCTTGACTATTCGCTTCAGATTTTCAAAACATTTCTTGGAAGGGGATATATTATAGCGAGTTAAACTCTGCTCCTGAAAGTTTCAAAACCTTGACTATTCGCTTCAGATTTTCAAAACATTTCTTGGAAGGGGATATATTATAGCGAGCTAAACTCTGCTCCTGAAAGTTTCAAAACCTTGACTATTCGCTTCAGATTTTCAAAACATTTCTTGGAAGGGGATATATTATAGCGAGCTAAACTCTGCTCCTGAAAGTTTCAAAACCTTGACTATTCGCTTCAGATTTTCAATACATTTCTTGGAAGGGGATATATTATAGCGAGCTAAACTCTGCTCCTGAAAGTTTCAAAACCTTGACTATTCGCTTCAGATTTTCAAAACATTTCTTGTAAGGTGATATATTATAGCGAGCTAAATTCTGCTCCTGAAAGTTTCAAAACCTTGACTATTCGCTTCAGATTTTCAAAACATTTCTTGGAAGGGGATATATTATAGCGAGCTAAACTCTGCTCCTGAAAGTTTCAAAACCTTGACTATTCGCTTCAGATTTTCAAAACATTTCTTGGAAGGGGATATATTATAGCGAGCTAAATTCTGCTCCTGAAAGTTTCAAAACCTTGACTATTCGCTTCAGGTTTTCAAAACATTTCTTGGAAGGTGATATATTATAGCGAGCTAAACTCTGCTCCTGAATGGTTCAAAACCTTGACTATTCGCTTCAGATTTTCAAAAAATTTCTTGGAAGGCGATATATAATAGGGAGCTAAACTCTGCTCCTGATAGGTTCAAAACCTTGACTATTCGCTTCAGATTTTCAAAAGATTTCTTGGAAGGTGATATATTATAGCGAGTAAACTCTGCTCCTGAAAGTTTCAAAACCTTGACTATTCGCTTCAGATTTTCAATACATTTCTTGGAAGGTGATATATTATAGCGAGCTAAACTCTGCTCCTGAAAGTTTCAAAACCTTGACTATTCGCTTCAGATTTTCAATACATTTCTTGGAAGGGGATATATTATAGCGAGCTAAACTCTGCTCCTGAAAGTTTCAAAACCTTGACTATTCGCTTCAGATTTTCAAAATATTTCTTGGAAGTTGATATATTATAGCGAGCTAAACTCTGCTCCTGAAAGTTTCAAAACATTGACTATTCGCTTCAGATTTTCAAAACATTTCTTGGAAGTTGATATATTATAGCGAGCTAAACTCTGCTCCTGAAAGTTTCAAAACCTTGACTATTCGCTTCAGATTTTCAAAACATTTCTTGGAAGGGGGTATATTATAGCGAGCTAAACTCTGCTCCTGAAAGTTTCAAAACCTTGACTATTCGCTTCAGATTTTCAAAACATTTCTTGGAAGGTGATATATTATAGCGAGTAAACTCTGCTCCTGAAAGTTTCAAAACCTTGACTATTCGCTTCAGATTTTCAATACATTTCTTGGAAGGTGATATATTATAGCGAGCTAAACTCTGCTCCTGAAAGTTTCAAAACCTTGACTATTTGCTTCAGATTTTCAATACATTTCTTGGAAGGGGATATATTATAGCGAGCTAAACTCTGCTCCTGAAAGATTCAAAACCTTGACTATTCGCTTCAGATTTTCAAAACATTTCTTGGAAGGTGATATATTATAGCGAGCTAAACTCTGCTCCTGAAAGTTTCAAAACCTTGACTATTCGCTTCAGATTTTCAAAACATTTCTTGGAAGGTGATATATTATAGCGAGCTAAAGTCTGCTCCTGATAGTTTCAAAACCTTGACTATTCGCTTCAGATTTTAAAAATATATCTTGGAAGGGGATATATTATAGCGAGCTAAACTCTGCTCCTGATAGTTTCAAAACCTTGACTATTCGCTTCAGATTTTCAAAACATTTCATGGAAGGGGATATATTATAGCGAGTTAAACTCTGCTCCTGAAAGTTTCAAAACCTTGACTATTCGCTTCAGATTTTCAAAACATTTCTTGGAAGGGGATATATTATAGCGAGCTAAACTCTGCTCCTGAAAGTTTCAAAACCTTGACTATTCGCTTCAGATTTTCAAAACATTTCTTGGAAGGGGATATATTATAGCGAGCTAAACTCTGCTCCTGAAAGTTTCAAAACCTTGACTATTCGCTTCAGATTTTCAATACATTTCTTGGAAGGGGATATATTATAGCGAGCTAAACTCTGCTCCTGAAAGTTTCAAAACCTTGACTATTCGCTTCAGATTTTCAAAACATTTCTTGTAAGGTGATATATTATAGCGAGCTAAATTCTGCTCCTGAAAGTTTCAAAACCTTGACTATTCGCTTCAGATTTTCAAAACATTTCTTGGAAGGGGATATATTATAGCGAGCTAAACTCTGCTCCTGAAAGTTTCAAAACCTTGACTATTCGCTTCAGATTTTCAAAACATTTCTTGGAAGGGGATATATTATAGCGAGCTAAATTCTGCTCCTGAAAGTTTCAAAACCTTGACTATTCGCTTCAGATTTTCAAAACATTTCTTGGAAGGGGATATATTATAGCGAGCTAAACTCTGCTCCTGAAAGTTTCAAAACCTTGACTATTCGCTTCAGATTTTCAAAACATTTCTTGGAAGGGGATATATTATAGCGAGCTAAACTCTGCTCCTGAAAGTTTCAAAACCTTGACTATTCGCTTCAGATTTTCAAAACATTTCTTGGAAGGGGATATATTATAGCGAGCTAAACTCTGCTCCTGAAAGTTTCAAAACCTTGACTATTCGCTTCAGATTTTCAATACATTTCTTGGAAGGGGATATATTATAGCGAGCTAAACTCTGCTCCTGAAAGTTTCAAAACCTTGACTATTCGCTTCAGATTTTCAAAACATTTCTTGGAAGGGGATATATTATAGCGAGCTAAACTCTGCTCCTGAAAGTTTCAAAACCTTGACTATTCGCTTCAGATTTTCAAAACATTTTTTGGAAGGGGATATATTATAGCGAGCTAAACTCTGCTCCTGAAAGTTTCAAAACCTTGACTATTCGCTTCAGATTTTCAATACATTTCTTGGAAGGGGATATATTATAGCGAGCTAAACTCTGCTCCTGAAAGTTTCAAAACCTTGACTATTCGCTTCAGATTTTCAAAACATTTCTTGTAAGGTGATATATTATAGCGAGCTAAACTCTGCTCCTGAAAGTTTCAAAACCTTGACTATTCGCTTCAGATTTTCAAAACATTTCTTGTAAGGTGATATATTATAGCGAGCTAAATTCTGCTCCTGAAAGTTTCAAAACCTTGACTATTCGCTTCAGATTTTCAAAACATTTCTTGGAAGGGGATATATTATAGCGAGCTAAACTCTGCTCCTGAAAGTTTCAAAACCTTGACTATTCGCTTCAGATTTTCAAAACATTTCTTGGAAGGGGATATATTATAGCGAGCTAAATTCTGCTCCTGAAAGTTTCAAAACCTTGACTATTCGCTTCAGATTTTCAAAACATTTCTTGGAAGGGGATATATTATAGCGAGCTAAACTCTGCTCCTGAAAGTTTCAAAACCTTGACTATTCGCTTCAGATTTTCAAAACATTTCTTGGAAGGGGATATATTATAGCGAGCTAAACTCTGCTCCTGAAAGTTTCAAAACCTTGACTATTCGCTTCAGGTTTTCAAAACATTTCTTGGAAGGGGATATATTATAGCGAGTAAACTCTGCTCCTGAAAGTTTCAAAACCTTGACTATTCGCTTCAGATTTTCAATACATTTCTTGGAAGGTGATATATTATAGCGAGCTAAACTCTGCTCCTGAAAGTTTCAAAACCTTGACTATTTGCTTCAGATTTTCAATACATTTCTTGGAAGGGGATATATTATAGCGAGCTAAACTCTGCTCCTGAAAGATTCAAAACCTTGACTATTCGCTTCAGATTTTCAAAACATTTCTTGGAAGGTGATATATTATAGCGAGCTAAACTCTGCTCCTGAAAGTTTCAAAACCTTGACTATTCGCTTCAGATTTTCAAAACATTTCTTGGAAGGTGATATATTATAGCGAGCTAAATTCTGCTCCTGAAAGTTTCAAAACCTTGACTATTCGCTTCAGATTTTCAAAACATTTCTTGGAAGGGGATATATTATAGCGAGCTAAACTCTGCTCCTGAAAGTTTCAAAACCTTGACTATTCGCTTCAGATTTTCAAAACATTTCTTGGAAGGGGATATATTATAGCGAGCTAAATTCTGCTCCTGAATGTTTCAAAACCTTGACTATTCGCTTCAGATTTTCAAAACATTTCTTGGAAGGGGATATATTATAGCGAGCTAAACTCTGCTCCTGAAAGTTTCAAAACCTTGACTATTCGCTTCAGATTTTCAAAACATTTCTTGGAAGGGGATATATTATAGCGAGCTAAACTCTGCTCCTGAAAGTTTCAAAACCTTGACTATTCGCTTCAGATTTTCAAAACATTTCTTGGAAGGGGATATATTATAGCGAGCTAAACTCTGCTCCTGAAAGTTTCAAAACCTTGACTATTCGCTTAAGGTTTTCAAAACATTTCTTGGAAGGGGATATATTATAGCGAGCTAAACTCTGCTCCTGAAAGTTTTAAAACCTTGACTATTCGCTTCAGATTTTCAATACATTTCTTGGAAGGGGATATATTATAGCGAGCTAAACTCTGCTCCTGAAAGTTTCAAAACCTTGACTATTCGCTTCAGATTTTCAATACATTTCTTGGAAGGGGATATATTATAGCGAGCTAAACTCTGCTCCTGAAAGTTTCAAAACCTTGACTATTCGCTTCAGATTTTCAAAATATTTCTTGGAAGTTGATATATTATAGCGAGCTAAACTCTGCTCCTGAAAGTTTCAAAACCTTGACTATTCGCTTCAGATTTTCAAAACATTTCTTGGAAGTTGATATATTATAGCGAGCTAAACTCTGCTCCTGAAAGTTTCAAAACCTTGACTATTCGCTTCAGATTTTCAAAACATTTCTTGGAAGGGGGTATATTATAGCGAGCTAAACTCTGCTCCTGAAAGTTTCAAAACCTTGACTATTCGCTTCAGATTTTCAAAACATTTCTTGGAAGGTGATATATTATAGCGAGCTAAACTCTGCTCCTGAATGGTTCAAAACCTTGACTATTCGCTTCAGATTTTCAAAAAATTTCTTGGAAGGCGATATATAATAGGGAGCTAAACTCTGCTCCTGATAGGTTCAAAACCTTGACTATTCGCTTCAGATTTTCAAAAGATTTCTTGGAAGGTGATATATTATAGCGAGTAAACTCTGCTCCTGAAAGTTTCAAAACCTTGACTATTCGCTTCAGATTTTCAATACATTTCTTGGAAGGTGATATATTATAGCGAGCTAAACTCTGCTCCTGAAAGTTTCAAAACCTTGACTATTCGCTTCAGATTTTCAATACATTTCTTGGAAGGGGATATATTATAGCGAGCTAAACTCTGCTCCTGAAAGTTTCAAAACCTTGACTATTCGCTTCAGATTTTCAAAATATTTCTTGGAAGTTGATATATTATAGCGAGCTAAACTCTGCTCCTGAAAGTTTCAAAACATTGACTATTCGCTTCAGATTTTCAAAACATTTCTTGGAAGTTGATATATTATAGCGAGCTAAACTCTGCTCCTGAAAGTTTCAAAACCTTGACTATTCGCTTCAGATTTTCAAAACATTTCTTGGAAGGGGGTATATTATAGCGAGCTAAACTCTGCTCCTGAAAGTTTCAAAACCTTGACTATTCGCTTCAGATTTTCAAAACATTTCTTGGAAGGTGATATATTATAGCGAGTAAACTCTGCTCCTGAAAGTTTCAAAACCTTGACTATTCGCTTCAGATTTTCAATACATTTCTTGGAAGGTGATATATTATAGCGAGCTAAACTCTGCTCCTGAAAGTTTCAAAACCTTGACTATTTGCTTCAGATTTTCAATACATTTCTTGGAAGGGGATATATTATAGCGAGCTAAACTCTGCTCCTGAAAGATTCAAAACCTTGACTATTCGCTTCAGATTTTCAAAACATTTCTTGGAAGGTGATATATTATAGCGAGCTAAACTCTGCTCCTGAAAGTTTCAAAACCTTGACTATTCGCTTCAGATTTTCAAAACATTTCTTGGAAGGTGATATATTATAGCGAGCTAAAGTCTGCTCCTGATAGTTTCAAAACCTTGACTATTCGCTTCAGATTTTAAAAATATATCTTGGAAGGGGATATATTATAGCGAGCTAAACTCTGCTCCTGATAGTTTCAAAACCTTGACTATTCGCTTCAGATTTTCAAAACATTTCTTGGAAGGGGATATATTATAGCGAGTTAAACTCTGCTCCTGAAAGTTTCAAAACCTTGACTATTCGCTTCAGATTTTCAAAACATTTCTTGGAAGGGGATATATTATAGCGAGCTAAACTCTGCTCCTGAAAGTTTCAAAACCTTGACTATTCGCTTCAGATTTTCAAAACATTTCTTGGAAGGGGATATATTATAGCGAGCTAAACTCTGCTCCTGAAAGTTTCAAAACCTTGACTATTCGCTTCAGATTTTCAATACATTTCTTGGAAGGGGATATATTATAGCGAGCTAAACTCTGCTCCTGAAAGTTTCAAAACCTTGACTATTCGCTTCAGATTTTCAAAACATTTCTTGTAAGGTGATATATTATAGCGAGCTAAATTCTGCTCCTGAAAGTTTCAAAACCTTGACTATTCGCTTCAGATTTTCAAAACATTTCTTGGAAGGGGATATATTATAGCGAGCTAAACTCTGCTCCTGAAAGTTTCAAAACCTTGACTATTCGCTTCAGATTTTCAAAACATTTCTTGGAAGGGGATATATTATAGCGAGCTAAATTCTGCTCCTGAAAGTTTCAAAACCTTGACTATTCGCTTCAGGTTTTCAAAACATTTCTTGGAAGGTGATATATTATAGCGAGCTAAACTCTGCTCCTGAATGGTTCAAAACCTTGACTATTCGCTTCAGATTTTCAAAAAATTTCTTGGAAGGCGATATATAATAGGGAGCTAAACTCTGCTCCTGATAGGTTCAAAACCTTGACTATTCGCTTCAGATTTTCAAAAGATTTCTTGGAAGGTGATATATTATAGCGAGTAAACTCTGCTCCTGAAAGTTTCAAAACCTTGACTATTCGCTTCAGATTTTCAATACATTTCTTGGAAGGTGATATATTATAGCGAGCTAAACTCTGCTCCTGAAAGTTTCAAAACCTTGACTATTCGCTTCAGATTTTCAATACATTTCTTGGAAGGGGATATATTATAGCGAGCTAAACTCTGCTCCTGAAAGTTTCAAAACCTTGACTATTCGCTTCAGATTTTCAAAATATTTCTTGGAAGTTGATATATTATAGCGAGCTAAACTCTGCTCCTGAAAGTTTCAAAACATTGACTATTCGCTTCAGATTTTCAAAACATTTCTTGGAAGTTGATATATTATAGCGAGCTAAACTCTGCTCCTGAAAGTTTCAAAACCTTGACTATTCGCTTCAGATTTTCAAAACATTTCTTGGAAGGGGGTATATTATAGCGAGCTAAACTCTGCTCCTGAAAGTTTCAAAACCTTGACTATTCGCTTCAGATTTTCAAAACATTTCTTGGAAGGGGATATATTATAGCGAGCTAAACTCTGCTCCTGAAAGTTTCAAAACCTTGACTATTCGCTTAAGGTTTTCAAAACATTTCTTGGAAGGGGATATATTATAGCGAGCTAAACTCTGCTCCTGAAAGTTTTAAAACCTTGACTATTCGCTTCAGATTTTCAATACATTTCTTGGAAGGGGATATATTATAGCGAGCTAAACTCTGCTCCTGAAAGTTTCAAAACCTTGACTATTCGCTTCAGATTTTCAATACATTTCTTGGAAGGGGATATATTATAGCGAGCTAAACTCTGCTCCTGAAAGTTTCAAAACCTTGACTATTCGCTTCAGATTTTCAAAATATTTCTTGGAAGTTGATATATTATAGCGAGCTAAACTCTGCTCCTGAAAGTTTCAAAACCTTGACTATTCGCTTCAGATTTTCAAAACATTTCTTGGAAGTTGATATATTATAGCGAGCTAAACTCTGCTCCTGAAAGTTTCAAAACCTTGACTATTCGCTTCAGATTTTCAAAACATTTCTTGGAAGGGGGTATATTATAGCGAGCTAAACTCTGCTCCTGAAAGTTTCAAAACCTTGACTATTCGCTTCAGATTTTCAAAACATTTCTTGGAAGGTGATATATTATAGCGAGCTAAACTCTGCTCCTGAATGGTTCAAAACCTTGACTATTCGCTTCAGATTTTCAAAACATTTCTTGGAAGGTGATATATTATAGCGAGCTAAAGTCTGCTCCTGATAGTTTCAAAACCTTGACTATTCGCTTCAGATTTTAAAAATATATCTTGGAAGGGGATATATTATAGCGAGCTAAACTCTGCTCCTGATAGTTTCAAAACCTTGACTATTCGCTTCAGATTTTCAAAACATTTCTTGGAAGGGGATATATTATAGCGAGTTAAACTCTGCTCCTGAAAGTTTCAAAACCTTGACTATTCGCTTCAGATTTTCAAAACATTTCTTGGAAGGGGATATATTATAGCGAGCTAAACTCTGCTCCTGAAAGTTTCAAAACCTTGACTATTCGCTTCAGATTTTCAAAACATTTCTTGGAAGGGGATATATTATAGCGAGCTAAACTCTGCTCCTGAAAGTTTCAAAACCTTGACTATTCGCTTCAGATTTTCAATACATTTCTTGGAAGGGGATATATTATAGCGAGCTAAACTCTGCTCCTGAAAGTTTCAAAACCTTGACTATTCGCTTCAGATTTTCAAAACATTTCTTGTAAGGTGATATATTATAGCGAGCTAAATTCTGCTCCTGAAAGTTTCAAAACCTTGACTATTCGCTTCAGATTTTCAAAACATTTCTTGGAAGGGGATATATTATAGCGAGCTAAACTCTGCTCCTGAAAGTTTCAAAACCTTGACTATTCGCTTCAGATTTTCAAAACATTTCTTGGAAGGGGATATATTATAGCGAGCTAAATTCTGCTCCTGAAAGTTTCAAAACCTTGACTATTCGCTTCAGGTTTTCAAAACATTTCTTGGAAGGTGATATATTATAGCGAGCTAAACTCTGCTCCTGAATGGTTCAAAACCTTGACTATTCGCTTCAGATTTTCAAAAAATTTCTTGGAAGGCGATATATAATAGGGAGCTAAACTCTGCTCCTGATAGGTTCAAAACCTTGACTATTCGCTTCAGATTTTCAAAAGATTTCTTGGAAGGTGATATATTATAGCGAGTAAACTCTGCTCCTGAAAGTTTCAAAACCTTGACTATTCGCTTCAGATTTTCAATACATTTCTTGGAAGGTGATATATTATAGCGAGCTAAACTCTGCTCCTGAAAGTTTCAAAACCTTGACTATTCGCTTCAGATTTTCAATACATTTCTTGGAAGGGGATATATTATAGCGAGCTAAACTCTGCTCCTGAAAGTTTCAAAACCTTGACTATTCGCTTCAGATTTTCAAAATATTTCTTGGAAGTTGATATATTATAGCGAGCTAAACTCTGCTCCTGAAAGTTTCAAAACATTGACTATTCGCTTCAGATTTTCAAAACATTTCTTGGAAGTTGATATATTATAGCGAGCTAAACTCTGCTCCTGAAAGTTTCAAAACCTTGACTATTCGCTTCAGATTTTCAAAACATTTCTTGGAAGGGGGTATATTATAGCGAGCTAAACTCTGCTCCTGAAAGTTTCAAAACCTTGACTATTCGCTTCAGATTTTCAAAACATTTCTTGGAAGGTGATATATTATAGCGAGTAAACTCTGCTCCTGAAAGTTTCAAAACCTTGACTATTCGCTTCAG
Source organism: Rhaphigaster nebulosa (assembly GCA_948150685.1). NCBI lineage: Eukaryota > Metazoa > Arthropoda > Insecta > Hemiptera > Pentatomidae > Rhaphigaster > Rhaphigaster nebulosa. Next base: position 174,887,947 of record OX411307.1, read on the forward strand.
ATTTTCAATACATTTCTTGGAAGGTGATATATTATAGCGAGCTAAACTCTGCTCCTGAAAGTTTCAAAACCTTGACTATTTGCTTCAGATTTTCAATACATTTCTTGGAAGGGGATATATTATAGCGAGCTAAACTCTGCTCCTGAAAGATTCAAAACCTTGACTATTCGCTTCAGATTTTCAAAACATTTCTTGGAAGGTGATATATTATAGCGAGCTAAACTCTGCTCCTGAAAGTTTCAAAACCTTGACTATTCGCTTCAGATTTTCAAAACATTTCTTGGAAGGTGATATATTATAGCGAGCTAAAGTCTGCTCCTGATAGTTTCAAAACCATGACTATTCGCTTCAGATTTTAAAAATATATCTTGGAAGGGGATATATTATAGCGAGCTAAACTCTGCTCCTGATAGTTTCAAAACCTTGACTATTCGCTTCAGATTTTCAAAACATTTCTTGGAAGGGGATATATTATAGCGAGTTAAACTCTGCTCCTGAAAGTTTCAAAACCTTGACTATTCGCTTCAGATTTTCAAAACATTTCTTGGAAGGGGATATATTATAGCGAGCTAAACTCTGCTCCTGAAAGTTTCAAAACCTTGACTATTCGCTTCAGATTTTCAAAACATTTCTTGGAAGGGGATATATTATAGCGAGCTAAACTCTGCTCCTGAAAGTTTCAAAACCTTGACTATTCGCTTCAGATTTTCAATACATTTCTTGGAAGGGGATATATTATAGCGAGCTAAACTCTGCTCCTGAAAGTTTCAAAACCTTGACTATTCGCTTCAGATTTTAAAAACATTTCTTGTAAGGTGATATATTATAGCGAGCTAAATTCTGCTCCTGAAAGTTTCAAAACCTTGACTATTCGCTTCAGATTTTCAAAACATTTCTTGGAAGGGGATATATTATAGCGAGCTAAACTCTGCTCCTGAAAGTTTCAAAACCTTGACTATTCGCTTCAGATTTTCAAAACATTTCTTGGAAGGGGATATATTATAGCGAGCTAAATTCTGCTCCTGAAAGTTTCAAAACCTTGACTATTCGCTTCAGATTTTCAAAACATTTCTTGGAAGGGGATATATTATAGCGAGCTAAACTCTGCTCCTGAAAGTTTCAAAACCTTGACTATTCGCTTCAGATTTTCAAAACATTTCTTGGAAGGGGATATATTATAGCGAGCTAAACTCTGCTCCTGAAAGTTTCAAAACCTTGACTATTCGCTTCAGATTTTCAAAACATTTCTTGGAAGGGGATATATTATAGCGAGCTAAACTCTGCTCCTGAAAGTTTCAAAACCTTGACTATTCGCTTCAGATTTTCAATACATTTCTTGGAAGGGGATATATTATAGCGAGCTAAACTCTGCTCCTGAAAGTTTCAAAACCTTGACTATTCGCTTCAGATTTTCAAAATATTTCTTGGAAGTCGATATATTATAGCGAGCTAAACTCTGCTCCTGAAAGTTTCAAAACCTTGACTATTCGCTTCAGATTTTCAAAACATTTCTTGGAAGTTGATATATTATAGCGAGCTAAACTCTGCTCCTGAAAGTTTCAAAACCTTGACTATTCGCTTCAGATTTTCAAAACATTTCTTGGAAGGTGATATATTATAGCGAGCTAAACTCTGCTCCTGAAAGGTTCAAAACCTTGACTATTCGCTTCAGATTTTCAAAAAATTTCTTGGAAGGCGATATATAATAGGGAGCTAAACTCTGCTCCTGATAGGTTCAAAACCTTGACTATTCGCTTCAGATTTTCAAAAGATTTCTTGGAAGGTGATATATTATAGCGAGTAAACTCTGCTCCTGAAAGTTTCAAAACCTTGACTATTCGCTTCAGATTTTCAATACATTTCTTGGAAGGTGATATATTATAGCGAGCTAAACTCTGCTCCTGAAAGTTTCAAAACCTTGACTATTCGCTTCAGATTTTCAATACATTTCTTGGAAGGGGATATATTATAGCGAGCTAAACTCTGCTCCTTAAAGTTTCAAAACCTTGACTATTCGCTTCAGATTTTCAAAATATTTCTTGGAAGTTGATATATTATAGCGAGCTAAACTCTGCTCCTGAAAGTTTCAAAACCTTGACTATTCGCTTCAGATTTTCAAAACATTTCTTGGAAGTTGATATATTATAGCGAGCTAAACTCTGCTCCTGAAAGTTTCAAAACCTTGACTATTCGCTTCAGATTTTCAAAACATTTCTTGGAAGGTGATATATTATAGCGAGCTAAACTCTGCTCCTGAAAGGTTCAAAACCTTGACTATTCGCTTCAGATTTTCAAAAAATTTCTTGGAAGGCGATATATAATAGGGAGCTAAACTCTGCTCCTGATAGGTTCAAAACCTTGACTATTCGCTTCAGATTTTCAAAAGATTTCTTGGAAGGTGATATATTATAGCGAGTAAACTCTGCTCCTGAAAGTTTCAAAACCTTGACTATTCGCTTCAGATTTTCAATACATTTCTTGGAAGGTGATATATTATAGCGAGCTAAACTCTGCTCCTGAAAGTTTCAAAACCTTGACTATTCGCTTCAGATTTTCAAAACATTTCTTGGAAGGTGATATATTATAGCGAGCTAAACTCTGCTCCTGAAAGATTCAAAACCTTTACTATTCGCTTCAGATTTTCAAAACATTTCTTGGAAGGTGATATATTATAGCGAGCTAAACTCTGCTCCTGAAAGTTTCAAAACCTTGACTATTCGCTTCAGATTTTCAAAATATTTCTTGGAAGGTGATATATTATAGCGAGCTAAACTCTGCTCCTGATAGTTTCAAAACCTTGACTATTCGCTTCAGATTTTAAAAATATATCTTGGAAGGGGATATATTATAGCGAGCTAAACTCTGCTCCTGATAGTTTCAAAACCTTGACTATTCGCTTCAGATTTTCAAAACATTTCTTGGAAGGGGATATATTATAGCGAGTTAAACTCTGCTCCTGAAAGTTTCAAAACCTTGACTATTCGCTTCAGATTTTCAAAACATTTCTTGGAAGGGGATATATTATAGCGAGCTAAACTCTGCTCCTGAAAGTTTCAAAACCTTGACTATTCGCTTCAGATTTTCAAAACATTTCTTGGAAGGGGATATATTATAGCGAGCTAAACTCTGCTCCTGAAAGTTTCAAAACCTTGACTATTCGCTTCAGATTTTCAATACATTTCTTGGAAGGGGATATATTATAGCGAGCTAAACTCTGCTCCTGAAAGTTTCAAAACCTTGACTATTCGCTTCAGATTTTCAATACATTTCTTGGAAGGGGATATATTATTGCGAGCTAAACTCTGCTCCTGAAAGTTTCAAAACCTTGACTATTCGCTTCAGATTTTCAAAACATTTCTTGGAAGGTGATATATTATAGCGAGCTAAACTCTGCTCCTGAAAGTTTCAAAACCTTTACTATTCGCTTCAGATTTTCAAAACATTTCTTGGAAGGTGATATATTATAGCGAGCTAAACTCTGCTCCTGAAAGTTTCAAAACCTTGACTATTCGCTTCAGATTTTCAAAACATTTCTTTTAAGGGGATATATTATAGCGAGCTAAACTCTGCTCCTGAAAGTTTCAAAACCTTGACTATTCGCTTCAGATTTTCAAAACATTTCTTGGAAGGTGATATATTATAGCGAGCTAAACTCTGCTCCTGAAAGTTTCAAAACCTTTACTATTCGCTTCAGATTTTCAAAACATTTCTTGGAAGGGGATATATTATAGCGAGCTAAACTCTGCTCCTGAAAGTTTCAAAACCTTGACTATTCGCTTCAGGTTTTCAAAACATTTCTTGGAAGGGGATATATTATAGCGAGCTAAACTCTGCTCCTGAAAGTTTCAAAACCTTGACTATTCGCTTCAGATTTTCAATACATTTCTTGGAAGGGGATATATTATAGCGAGCTAAACTCTGCTCCTGAAAGTTTCAAATCCTTGACTATTCGCTTCAGATTTTCTATACATTTCTTGGAAGGGGATATATTATAGCGAGCTAAACTCTGCTCCTGAAAGTTTCAAAACCTTGACTATTCGCTTCAGATTTTCAAAATATTTCTTGGAAGTTGATATATTATAGCGAGCTAAACTCTGCTCCTGAAAGTTTCAAAACCTTGACTATTCGCTTCAGATTTTCAAAACATTTCTTGGAAGTTGATATATTATAGCGAGCTAAACTCTGCTCCTGAAAGTTTCAAAACCTTGACTATTCGCTTCAGATTTTCAAAACATTTCTTGGAAGGGGGTATATTATAGCGAGCTAAACTCTGCTCCTGAAAGTTTCAAAACCTTGACTATTCGCTTCAGATTTTCAAAACATTTCTTGGAAGGCGATATATAATAGGGAGCTAAACTCTGCTCCTGATAGGTTCAAAACCTTGACTATTCGCTTCAGATTTTCAAAAGATTTCTTGGAAGGTGTTATATTATAGCGAGTAAACTCTGCTCCTGAAAGTTTCAAAACCTTGACTATTCGCTTCAGATTTTCAATACATTTCTTGGAAGGTGATATATTATAGCGAGCTAAACTCTGCTCCTGAAAGTTTCAAAACCTTGACTATTCGCTTCAGATTTTCAAAACATTTCTTGGAAGGTGATATATTATAGCGAGCTAAACTCTGCTCCTGAAAGTTTCAAAACCTTGACTATTCGCTTCAGATTTTCAAAACATTTCTTGGAAGGTGATATATTATAGCGAGCTAAACTCTGCTCCTGAAAGATTCAAAACCTTTACTATTCGCTTCAGATTTTCAAAACATTTCTTGGAAGGTGATATATTATAGCGAGCTAAACTCTGCTCCTGAAAGTTTCAAAACCTTGACTATTCGCTTCAGATTTTCAATACATTTCTTGGAAGGGGATATATTATTGCGAGCTAAACTCTGCTCCTGAAAGTTTCAAAACCTTGACTATTCGCTTCAGATTTTCAATACATTTCTTGGAAGGGGATATATTATTGCGAGCTAAACTCTGCTCCTGAAAGTTTCAAAACCTTGACTATTCGCTTCAGATTTTCAAAACATTTCTTGGAAGGTGATATATTATAGCGAGCTAAACTCTGCTCCTGAAAGTTTCAAAACCTTTACTATTCGCTTCAGATTTTCAAAACATTTCTTGGAAGGTGATATATTATAGCGAGCTAAACTCTGTTCCTGAAAGTTTCAAAACCTTGACTATTCGCTTCAGATTTTCAAAACATTTCTTTTAAGGGGATATATTATAGCGAGCTAAACTCTGCTCCTGAAAGTTTCAAAACCTTGACTATTCGCTTCAGATTTTCAAAACATTTCTAGGAAGGTGATATATTATAGCGAGCTAAACTCTGCTCCTGAAAGTTTCAAAACCTTGACTATTCGCTTCAGATTTTCAAAACATTTCTTAGAAGGGGATATATTATAGCGAGCTAAACTCTGCTCCTGAAAGTTTCAAAACCTTGACTATTCGCTTCAGGTTTTCAAAACATTTCTTGGAAGGGGATATATTATAGCGAGCTAAACTCTGCTCCTGAAAGTTTCAAAACCTTGACTATTCGCTTCAGATTATCAATACATTTCTTGGAAGGGGATATATTATAGCGAGCTAAACTCTGCTCCTGAAAGTTTCAAATCCTTGACTATTCGCTTCAGATTTTCTATACATTTCTTGGAAGGGGATATATTATAGCGAGCTAAACTCTGCTCCTGAAAGTTTCAAAACCTTGACTATTCGCTTCAGATTTTCAAAATATTTCTTGGAAGTTGATATATTATAGCGAGCTAAACTCTGCTCCTGAAAGTTTCAAAACCTTGACTATTCGCTTCAGATTTTCAAAACATTTCTTGGAAGTTGATATATTATAGCGAGCTAAACTCTGCTCCTGAAAGTTTCAAAACCTTGACTATTCGCTTCAGATTTTCAAAACATTTCTTGGAAGGGGGTATATTATAGCGAGCTAAACTCTGCTCCTGAAAGTTTCAAAACCTTGACTATTCGCTTCAGATTTTCAAAACATTTCTTGGAAGGTGATATATTATAGCGAGCTAAACTCTGCTCCTGAAAGGTTCAAAACCTTGACTATTCGCTTCAGATTTTCAAAAAATTTCTTGGAAGGCGATTTATAATAGGGAGCTAAACTCTGCTCCTGATAGGTTCAAAACCTTGACTATTCGCTTCAGATTTTCAAAAGATATCTTGGAAGGTGATATATTATAGCGAGCTAAACTCTGCTCCTGAAAGTTTCAAAACCTTGACTATTCGCTTCAGATTTTCAATACATTTCTTGGAAGGTGATATATTATAGCGAGCTAAACTCTGCTCCTGAAAGTTTCAAAACCTTGACTATTCGCTTCAGATTTTCAATACATTTCTTGGAAGGGGATATATTATAGCGAGCTAAACTCTGCTCCTTAAAGTTTCAAAACCTTGACTATTCGCTTCAGATTTTCAAAATATTTCTTGGAAGTTGATATATTATAGCGAGCTAAACTCTGCTCCTGAAAGTTTCAAAACCTTGACTATTCGCTTCAGATTTTCAAAACATTTCTTGGAAGTTGATGTATTATAGCGAGCTAAACTCTGCTCCTGAAAGTTTCAAAACCTTGACTATTCGCTTCAGATTTTCAAAACATTTCTTGGAAGGTGATATATTATAGCGAGCTAAACTCTGCTCCTGAAAGGTTCAAAACCTTGACTATTCGCTTCAGATTTTCAAAAAATTTCTTGGAAGGCGATATATAATAGGGAGCTAAACTCTGCTCCTGATAGGTTCAAAACCTTGACTATTCGCTTCAGATTTTCAAAAGATTTCTTGGAAGGTGATATATTATAGCGAGTAAACTCTGCTCCTGAAAGTTTCAAAACCTTGACTATTCGCTTCAGATTTTCAATACATTTCTTGGAAGGTGATATATTATAGCGAGCTAAACTCTGCTCCTGAAAGTTTCAAAACCTTGACTATTCGCTTCAGATTTTCAATACATTTCTTGGAAGGGGATATATTATAGCGAGCTAAACTCTGCTCCTGAAAGTTTCAAAACCTTGACTATTCGCTTCAGATTTTAAAAATATATCTTGGAAGGGGATATATTATAGCGAGCTAAACTCTGCTCCTGATAGTTTCAAAACCTTGACTATTCGCTTCAGATTTTCAAAACATTTCTTGGAAGGGGATATATTATAGCGAGTTAAACTCTGCTCCTGAAAGTTTCAAAACCTTGACTATTCGCTTCAGATTTTCAAAACATTTCTTGGAAGGGGATATATTATAGCGAGCTAAACTCTGCTCCTGAAAGTTTCAAAACCTTGACTATTCGCTTCAGATTTTCAAAACATTTCTTGGAAGGGGATATATTATAGCGAGCTAAACTCTGCTCCTGAAAGTTTCAAAACCTTGACTATTCGCTTCAGATTTTCAATACATTTCTTGGAAGGGGATATATTATAGCGAGCTAAACTCTGCTCCTGAAAGTTTCAAAACCTTGACTATTCGCTTCAGATTTTCAATACATTTCTTGGAAGGGGATATATTATTGCGAGCTAAACTCTGCTCCTGAAAGTTTCAAAACCTTGACTATTCGCTTCAGATTTTCAAAACATTTCTTGGAAGGTGATATATTATAGCGAGCTAAACTCTGCTCCTGAAAGTTTCAAAACCTTTACTATTCGCTTCAGATTTTCAAAACATTTCTTGGAAGGTGATATATTATAGCGAGTTAAACTCTGCTCCTGAAAGTTTCAAAACCTTGACTAATCGCTTCCGATTTTCAAAACATTTCTTGGAAGGTGATATATTATAGGAGCTAAACTCTGCTCCTGAAAGTTTCAAAACCTTGACTAATCGCTTCAGATTTTCAAAACATTTCTTGGAAGGTGATATATTATAGCGAGCTGAACTCTGCTCCTGAAAGTTTCAAAACCTTGACTATTCGCCTTAGATTTTCTAAACATTTCTTGGAAGGTGATATATTATAGCAAGCTAAACTCTGCTCCTGAAAGTTTCAAAACCTTGACTATTCGCTTCAGATTTTCAAAACATTTCTTGGAAGGTGATATATTATAGCGAGCTAAACTCTGCTCCTGAAAGTTTCAAAACCTTGACTATTCGCTTCAGATTTTCAAAACATTTCTTGGAAGATGATATATTATAGCGAGCTAAACTCTGCTCCTGAAAGTTTCAAAACCTTGACTATTCGCTTCAGATTTTAAAAACATTTCTTGTAAGGTGATATATTATAGCGAGCTAAACTCTGCTCCTGAAAGTTTCAAAACCTTGACTAATCGCTTCAGATTTTCAAAACATTTCTTGGAAGGTGATATATTATAGCGAGCTAAACTCTGCCCCTGAAAGTTTCAAATCCTTGTCTATTCGCTTCAGATTTTCAAAACATTTCTTGGAAGGTGATATATTATAGCGAGCTAAACTCTGCTCCTGAAAGTTTCAAAACCTTGACTAATCGCTTCCGATTTTCAAAACATTTCTTGGAAGGTGATATATTATAGTGAGCTAAACTCTGCTCCTGAAAGTTTCAAAACCTTGACTAATCGCTTCAGATTTTCAAAACATTTCTTGGAAGGTGATATATTATCGCGAGCTAAACTCTGCTCCTGAAAGTTTCAAAACCTTGACTATTCGCTTCAGATTTTCAAAATATTTCTTGGAAGGTGATATATTATAGCGAGCTAAACTCTGCTCCTGAAAGTATCAAAACCTTGACTATTCGCTTCAGATTTTCAAAACATTTCTTGGAAGGTGATATATTATAGCGAGCTAAACTCTGCTCCTGAAAGTTTCAAAACCTTGACTATTCGCTTCAGATTTTCAAAACATTTCTTGGAAGATGATATATTATAACGAGCTAAACTCTGCTCCTGAAAGTTTCAAAACCTTGTCTATTCGCTTCAGATTTTCAAAACATTTCTTGTAAGGTGATATATTATAGCGAGCTAAACTCTGCTCCTGAAAGTTTCAAAACCTTGACTATTCGCTTCAGATTTTCAAAACATTTCTTGGAAGGTGATATATTATAGCAAGCTAAACTCTGCTCCTGAAAGTTTCAAAACCTTGACTATTCGCTTCAGATTTTCAAAACATTTCTTGGAAGGTGATATATTATAGCGAGCTAAACTCTGCTCCTGAAAGTTTCAAAACCTTGACTAATCGCTTCAGATTTTCAAAACATTTCTTGGAAGGTGATATATTATAGCGAGCTAAACTCTGCTCCTGAAAGTTTCAAAACCTTGACTAATCGCTTCAGATTTTCAAAACATTTCTTGGAAGGTGATATATTATAGCGAGCTAAACTCTGCTCCTGAAAGTTTCAAAACCTTGACTAATCGCTTCCGATTTTCAAAACATTTCTTGGAAGGTGATATATTATAGTGAGCTAAACTCTGCTCCTGAAAGTTTCAAAACCTTGACTAATCGCTTCAGATTTTCAAATCATTTCTTGGAAGGTGATATATTATAGCGAGCTAAACTCTGCTCCTGAAAGTTTCAAAACCTTGACTATTCGCTTCAGATTTTCAAAATATTTCTTGGAAGGTGACATATTATAGCGAGCTAAACTCTGCTCCTGAAAGTTTCAAAACCTTGACTATTCGCTTCAGATTTTCAAAACATTTCTTGGAAGGTGATATATTATAGCGAGCTAAACTCTGCTCCTGAAAGTTTCAAAACCTTGACTATTCGCTTCAGATTTTCAAAACATTTCTTGGAAGATGATATATTATAGCGAGCTAAACTCTGCTCCTGAAAGTTTCAAAACCTTGACTATTCGCTTCAGATTTTCAAAACATTTCTTGGAAGGTGATATATTATAGCGAGCTAAACTCTGCTCCTGAAAGTTTCAAAACCTTGACTAATCGCTTCAGATTTTCAAAACATTTCTTGGAAGGTGATATATTATAGCGAGCTAAACTCTGCTCCTGAAAGTTTCAAAACCTTGACTATTCGCTTCAGATTTTCAAAACATTTCATGGAAGGTGATATATTATAGGGAGCTAAACTCTGCTCCTGAAAGTTTCAAAACCTTGACTATTCGCTTCAGATTTTCAAAACTTTTCTTGGAAGGTGATATATTATAGCGAGCTAAACTCTGCTCCTGAAAGTTTCAAAACCTTGACTATTCGCTTCAGATTTTCAAAACATTTCTTGGAAGGGGATATATTATAGCGAGCTAAACTCTGCTCCTGAAAGTTTCAAAACCTTGACTATTCGCTTCAGATTTTCAAAACATTTCTTGTAAGGTGATATATTATAGCGAGCTAAACTCTGCTCCTGAAAGTTTCAAAACCTTGACTAATCGCTTCAGATTTTCAAAACATTTCTTGGAAGGTGATATATTATAGCGAGCTAAACTCTGCTCCTGAAAGTTTCAAAACCTTGACTATTCGCTTCAGATTTTCAAAACATTTCTTGGAAGGTGATATATTATAGCGAGCTAAACTCTGCTCCTGAAAGTTTCAAAACCTTGACTAATCGCTTCAGGTTTTCAAAACATTTCTTGGAAGGTGATATATTATAGCGAGTTAAACTCTGCTCCTGAAAGTTTCAAAACCTTGACTAATCGCTTCAGATTTTCAAAACATTTCTTGGAAGGTGATATATTATTGCGAGCTAAACTCTGCTCCTGAAAGTTTCAAAACCTTGACTATTCGCTTCAGATTTTCAAAACATTTCTTGGAAGGGGATATACTATAGCGAGCTAAACTCTGCTCCTGAAAGGTTCAAAACCTTGACTATTCGCTTCAGATTTTCAAAACATTTCTTGGAAGGGGATATATTATAGCGAGCTAAACTCTGCTCCTGAAAGGTTCAAAACCTTGACTATTCGCTTCAGATTTTCAAAACATTTCTTGGAAGGTGATATATTATAGCGAGCTAAACTCTGCTCCTGAAAGTTTCAAAACCTTGACTATTCGCTTCAGATTTTCAAAACATTTCTTGGAAGGTGATATATTATAGCGAGCTAAACTCTGCTCCTGAAAGTTTCAAAACCTTGACTATTCGCTTCAGATTTTCAAAACATTTCTTGGAAGGTGATATATTATAGCGAGCTAAACTCTGCTCCTGAAAGTTTCAAAACCTTGACTATTCGCTTCAGATTTTCAAAACATTTCTTGGAAGGGGATATATTATAGCGAGCTAAACTCTGCTCCTGAAAGTTTCAAAACCTTGACTATTCGCTTCATATTTTAAAAACATTTCTTGTAAGGTGATATATTATAGCGAGCTAAACTCTGCTCCTGAAAGTTTCAAAACCTTGACTATTCGCTTCAGGTTTTCAAAACATTTCTTGGAAGGTGATATATTATAGCGAGCTAAACTCTGCTCCTGAAAGTTTCACAACCTTGACAAATCGCTTCCGGTTTTCAAAACATTTCATGGAAGGTGATATATTATAGCGAGCTAAACAAGGTGATATATTATAGCGAGCTAAACTCTGCTCCTGAAAGTTTCAAAACCTTGACTATTCGCTTCAGATTTTAAAAATATATCTTGGAAGGGGATATATTATAGCGAGCTAAACTCTGCTCCTGATAGTTTCAAAACCTTGACTATTCGCTTCAGATTTTCAAAACATTTCTTGGAAGGGGATATATTATAGCGAGTTAAACTCTGCTCCTGAAAGTTTCAAAACCTTGACTATTCGCTTCAGATTTTCAAAACATTTCTTGGAAGGGGATATATTATAGCGAGCTAAACTCTGCTCCTGAAAGTTTCAAAACCTTGACTATTCGCTTCAGATTTTCAAAACATTTCTTGGAAGGGGATATATTATAGCGAGCTAAACTCTGCTCCTGAAAGTTTCAAAACCTTGACTATTCGCTTCAGATTTTCAATACATTTCTTGGAAGGGGATATATTATAGCGAGCTAAACTCTGCTCCTGAAAGTTTCAAAACCTTGACTATTCGCTTCAGATTTTCAATACATTTCTTGGAAGGGGATATATTATTGCGAGCTAAACTCTGCTCCTGAAAGTTTCAAAACCTTGACTATTCGCTTCAGATTTTCAAAACATTTCTTGGAAGGTGATATATTATAGCGAGCTAAACTCTGCTCCTGAAAGTTTCAAAACCTTTACTATTCGCTTCAGATTTTCAAAACATTTCTTGGAAGGTGATATATTATAGCGAGTTAAACTCTGCTCCTGAAAGTTTCAAAACCTTGACTAATCGCTTCCGATTTTCAAAACATTTCTTGGAAGGTGATATATTATAGGAGCTAAACTCTGCTCCTGAAAGTTTCAAAACCTTGACTAATCGCTTCAGATTTTCAAAACATTTCTTGGAAGGTGATATATTATAGCGAGCTGAACTCTGCTCCTGAAAGTTTCAAAACCTTGACTATTCGCTTCAGATTTTCTAAACATATCTTGGAAGGTGATATATTATAGCAAGCTAAACTCTGCTCCTGAAAGTTTCAAAACCTTGACTATTCGCTTCAGATTTTCAAAACATTTCTTGGAAGGTGATATATTATAGCGAGCTAAACTCTGCTCCTGAAAGTTTCAAAACCTTGACTATTCGCTTCAGATTTTCAAAACATTTCTTGGAAGATGATATATTATAGCGAGCTAAACTCTGCTCCTGAAAGTTTCAAAACCTTGACTATTCGCTTCAGATTTTAAAAACATTTCTTGTAAGGTGATATATTATAGCGAGCTAAACTCTGCTCCTGAAAGTTTCAAAACCTTGACTAATCGCTTCAGATTTTCAAAACATTTCTTGGAAGGTGATATATTATAGCGAGCTAAACTCTGCCCCTGAAAGTTTCAAATCCTTGTCTATTCGCTTCAGATTTTCAAAACATTTCTTGGAAGGTGATATATTATAGCGAGCTAAACTCTGCTCCTGAAAGTTTCAAAACCTTGACTAATCGCTTCCGATTTTCAAAACATTTCTTGGAAGGTGATATATTATAGTGAGCTAAACTCTGCTCCTGAAAGTTTCAAAACCTTGACTAATCGCTTCAGATTTTCAAAACATTTCTTGGAAGGTGATATATTATCGCGAGCTAAACTCTGCTCCTGAAAGTTTCAAAACCTTGACTATTCGCTTCAGATTTTCAAAATATTTCTTGGAAGGTGATATATTATAGCGAGCTAAACTCTGCTCCTGAAAGTATCAAAACCTTGACTATTCGCTTCAGATTTTCAAAACATTTCTTGGAAGGTGATATATTATAGCGAGCTAAACTCTGCTCCTGAAAGTTTCAAAACCTTGACTATTCGCTTCAGATTTTCAAAACATTTCTTGGAAGATGATATATTATAACGAGCTAAACTCTGCTCCTGAAAGTTTCAAAACCTTGTCTATTCGCTTCAGATTTTCAAAACATTTCTTGTAAGGTGATATATTATAGCGAGCTAAACTCTGCTCCTGAAAGTTTCAAAACCTTGACTATTCGCTTCAGATTTTCAAAACATTTCTTGGAAGGTGATATATTATAGCAAGCTAAACTCTGCTCCTGAAAGTTTCAAAACCTTGACTATTCGCTTCAGATTTTCAAAACATTTCTTGGAAGGTGATATATTATAGCGAGCTAAACTCTGCTCCTGAAAGTTTCAAAACCTTGACTAATCGCTTCAGATTTTCAAAACATTTCTTGGAAGGTGATATATTATAGCGAGCTAAACTCTGCTCCTGAAAGTTTCAAAACCTTGACTAATCGCTTCAGATTTTCAAAACATTTCTTGGAAGGTGATATATTATAGCGAGCTAAACTCTGCTCCTGAAAGTTTCAAAACCTTGACTAATCGCTTCCGATTTTCAAAACATTTCTTGGAAGGTGATATATTATAGTGAGCTAAACTCTGCTCCTGAAAGTTTCAAAACCTTGACTAATCGCTTCAGATTTTCAAATCATTTCTTGGAAGGTGATATATTATAGCGAGCTAAACTCTGCTCCTGAAAGTTTCAAAACCTTGACTATTCGCTTCAGATTTTCAAAATATTTCTTGGAAGGTGACATATTATAGCGAGCTAAACTCTGCTCCTGAAAGTTTCAAAACCTTGACTATTCGCTTCAGATTTTCAAAACATTTCTTGGAAGGTGATATATTATAGCGAGCTAAACTCTGCTCCTGAAAGTTTCAAAACCTTGACTATTCGCTTCAGATTTTCAAAACATTTCTTGGAAGATGATATATTATAGCGAGCTAAACTCTGCTCCTGAAAGTTTCAAAACCTTGACTATTCGCTTCAGATTTTCAAAACATTTCTTGGAAGGTGATATATTATAGCGAGCTAAACTCTGCTCCTGAAAGTTTCAAAACCTTGACTAATCGCTTCAGATTTTCAAAACATTTCTTGGAAGGTGATATATTATAGCGAGCTAAACTCTGCTCCTGAAAGTTTCAAAACCTTGACTATTCGCTTCAGATTTTCAAAACATTTCATGGAAGGTGATATATTATAGGGAGCTAAACTCTGCTCCTGAAAGTTTCAAAACCTTGACTATTCGCTTCAGATTTTCAAAACTTTTCTTGGAAGGTGATATATTATAGCGAGCTAAACTCTGCTCCTGAAAGTTTCAAAACCTTGACTATTCGCTTCAGATTTTCAAAACATTTCTTGGAAGGGGATATATTATAGCGAGCTAAACTCTGCTCCTGAAAGTTTCAAAACCTTGACTATTCGCTTCAGATTTTCAAAACATTTCTTGTAAGGTGATATATTATAGCGAGCTAAACTCTGCTCCTGAAAGTTTCAAAACCTTGACTAATCGCTTCAGATTTTCAAAACATTTCTTGGAAGGTGATATATTATAGCGAGCTAAACTCTGCTCCTGAAAGTTTCAAAACCTTGACTATTCGCTTCAGATTTTCAAAACATTTCTTGGAAGGTGATATATTATAGCGAGCTAAACTCTGCTCCTGAAAGTTTCAAAACCTTGACTAATCGCTTCAGGTTTTCAAAACATTTCTTGGAAGGTGATATATTATAGCGAGTTAAACTCTGCTCCTGAAAGTTTCAAAACCTTGACTAATCGCTTCAGATTTTCAAAACATTTCTTGGAAGGTGATATATTATTGCGAGCTAAACTCTGCTCCTGAAAGTTTCAAAACCTTGACTATTCGCTTCAGATTTTCAAAACATTTCTTGGAAGGGGATATATTATAGCGAGCTAAACTCTGCTCCTGAAAGGTTCAAAACCTTGACTATTCGCTTCAGATTTTCAAAACATTTCTTGGAAGGGGATATATTATAGCGAGCTAAACTCTGCTCCTGAAAGGTTCAAAACCTTGACTATTCGCTTCAGATTTTCAAAACATTTCTTGGAAGGTGATATATTATAGCGAGCTAAACTCTGCTCCTGAAAGTTTCAAAACCTTGACTATTCGCTTCAGATTTTCAAAACATTTCTTGGAAGGTGATATATTATAGCGAGCTAAACTCTGCTCCTGAAAGTTTCAAAACCTTGACTATTCGCTTCAGATTTTCAAAACATTTCTTGGAAGGTGATATATTATAGCGAGCTAAACTCTGCTCCTGAAAGTTTCAAAACCTTGACTATTCGCTTCAGATTTTCAAAACATTTCTTGGAAGATGATATATTATAGCGAGCTAAACTCTGCTCCTGAAAGTTTCAAAACCTTGACTATTCGCTTCATATTTTAAAAACATTTCTTGTAAGGTGATATATTATAGCGAGCTAAACTCTGCTCCTGAAAGTTTCAAAACCTTGACTATTCGCTTCAGGTTTTCAAAACATTTCTTGGAAGGTGATATATTATAGCGAGCTAAACTCTGCTCCTGAAAGTTTCACAACCTTGACTAATCGCTTCCGGTTTTCAAAACATTTCATGGAAGGTGATATATTATAGCGAGCTAAACAAGGTGATATATTATAGCGAGCTAAACTCTGCTCCTGAAAGTTTCAAAACCTTGACTAATCGCTTCCGATTTTCAAAACATTTCTTGGAAGGTGATATATTATAGTGAGCTAAACTCTGCTCCTGAAAGTTTCAAAACCTTGACTAATCGCTTCAGATTTTCAAATCATTTCTTGGAAGGTGATATATTATAGCGAGCTAAACTCTGCTCCTGAAAGTTTCAAAACCTTGACTATTCGCTTCAGATTTTCAAAATATTTCTTGGAAGGTGATATATTATAGCGAGCTAAACTCTGCTCCTGAAAGTTTCAAAACCTTGACTATTCGCTTCAGATTTTCAAAACATTTCTTGGAAGGTGATATATTATAGCGAGCTAAACTCTGCTCCTGAAAGTTTCAAAACCTTGACTATTCGCTTCAGATTTTCAAAACATTTCTTGGAAGATGATATATTATAGCGAGCTAAACTCTGCTCCTGAAAGTTTCAAAACCTTGACTATTCGCTTCAGATTTTCAAAACATTTCTTGGAAGGTGATATATTATAGCGAGCTAAACTCTGCTCCTGAAAGTTTCAAAACCTTGACTAATCGCTTCAGATTTTCAAAACATTTCTTGGAAGGTGATATATTATAGCGAGCTAAACTCTGCTCCTGAAAGTTTCAAAACCTTGACTATTCGCTTCAGATTTTCAAAACATTTCATGGAAGGTGATATATTATAGCGAGCTAAACTCTGCTCCTGAAAGTTTCAAAACCTTGACTATTCGCTTCAGATTTTCAAAACTTTTCTTGGAAGGTGATATATTATAGCGAGCTAAACTCTGCTCCTGAAAGTTTCAAAACCTTGACTATTCGCTTCAGATTTTCAAAACATTTCTTGGAAGGGGATATATTATAGCGAGCTAAACTCTGCTCCTGAAAGTTTCAAAACCTTGACTATTCGCTTCAGATTTTCAAAACATTTCTTGGAAGGTGATATATTATAGCGAGCTAAACTCTGCTCCTGAAAGTTTCAAAACCTTGACTATTCGCTTCAGATTTTCAAAATATTTCTTGGAAGGTGATATATTATAGCGAGCTAAACTCTGCTCCTGAAAGTTTCAAAACCTTGACTATTCGCTTCAGATTTTCAAAACATTTCTTGGAAGGTGATATATTATAGCGAGCTAAACTCTGCTCCTGAAAGTTTCAAAACCTTGACTATTCGCTTCAGATTTTCAAAACATTTCTTGGAAGATGATATATTATAGCGAGCTAAACTCTGCTCCTGAAAGTTTCAAAACCTTGACTATTCGCTTCAGATTTTCAAAACATTTCTTGGAAGGTGATATATTATAGCGAGCTAAACTCTGCTCCTGAAAGTTTCAAAACCTTGACTAATCGCTTCAGATTTTCAAAACATTTCTTGGAAGGTGATATATTATAGCGAGCTAAACTCTGCTCCTGAAAGTTTCAAAACCTTGACTATTCGCTTCAGATTTTCAAAACATTTCATGGAAGGTGATATATTATAGCGAGCTAAACTCTGCTCCTGAAAGTTTCAAAACCTTGACTATTCGCTTCAGATTTTCAAAACTTTTCTTGGAAGGTGATATATTATAGCGAGCTAAACTCTGCTCCTGAAAGTTTCAAAACCTTGACTATTCGCTTCAGATTTTCAAAACATTTCTTGGAAGGGGATATATTATAGCGAGCTAAACTCTGCTCCTGAAAGTTTCAAAACCTTGACTATTCGCTTCAGATTTTCAAAACATTTCTTGGAAGGTGATATATTATAGCGAGCTAAACTCTGCTCCTGAAAGTTTCAAAACCTTGACTATTCGCTTCAGATTTTCAAAACATTTCTTGGAAGGTGATATATTATAGTGAGCTAAACTCTGCTCCTGAAAGTTTCAAAACCTTGACTATTCGCTTCAGATTTTCAAAACATTTCTTGGAAGGTGATATATTATAGTGAGCTAAACTCTGCTCCTGAAAGTTTCAAAACCTTGACTATTCGTTTCAGATTTTCAAAACATTTCTTCTAAGGTGATATATAATAGCCAGCTAAACTCTGCTCCTGAAAGTTTCAAAACCTTGACTATTCGCTTCAGATTTTCAAAACATTTCTTGGAAGGTGATATATTATATCGAGCTAAACTCTGCTCCTGAATGTTTCAAAACCTTGACTATTCGCTCCAGGTTTTCAAAATATTTCTTGGAAGGTGATATATTATAGCGAGCTAAACTCTGCTCCTGAAAGTTTCAAAACCTTGACTATTCGCTTCAGATTTTCAAAACATTTCTTGGAAGGGGATATATTAAAGCGAGCTAAACTCTGCTCCTGAAAGTTTCAAAACCTTGACTATTCGCTTCAGATTTTCAAAACATTTCTTGGAAGGTGATATATTATAGCGAGCTAAACTCTGCTCCTGAAAGTTTCAAAACCTTGACTATTCGCTTCAGATTTTCAAAACATTTCTTGGAAGGTGATATATTATAGCGAGCTAAACTCTGCTCCTGAAAGTTTCAAAACCTTGACTATTCGCTTCAGATTTTCAAAACATTTCTTGGAAGGTGATATATTATAGCGAGCTAAACTCTGCTCCTGAAATTTTCAAAACCTTGACTATTCGCTTCAGATTTTCAAAACATTTCTTGGAAGGGGATATATTATAGCGAGCTAAACTCTGCTCCTGAAAGGTTCAAAACCTTGACTATTCGTTTCAGATTTTCAAAACATTTCTTCTAAGGTGATATATTATAGCCAGCTAAACTCTGCTCCTGAAAGTTTCAAAACCTTGACTATTCGCTTCAGATTTTCAAAACATTTCTTGGAAGGTGATATATTATATCGAGCTAAACTCTGCTCCTGAATGTTTCAAAACCTTGACTATTCGCTCCAGGTTTTCAAAATATTTCTTGGAAGGTGATATATTATAGCGAGCTAAACTCTGCTCCTGAAAGTTTCAAAACCTTGACTATTCGCTTCAGATTTTCAAAACATTTCTTGGAAGGGGATATATTATAGCGAGCTAAACTCTGCTCCTGAAAGTTTCAAAACCTTGACTATTCGCTTCAGATTTTCAAAACATTTCTTGGAAGGTGATATATTATAGCGAGCTAAACTCTGCTCCTGAAAGTTTCAAAACCTTGACTATTCGCTTCAGATTTTCAAAACATTTCTTGGAAGGGGATATATTATAGCGAGCTAAACTCTGCTCCTGAAAGTTTCAAAACCTTGACTATTCGCTTCAGATTTTCAAAACATTTCTTGGAAGGGGATATATTATAGCGAGCTAAACTGTGCTCCTGAAAGTTTCAAAACCTTGACTATTCGCTTCAGATTTTCAAAACATTTCTTGGAAGGGGATATATTATAGCGAGCTAAACTCTGCTCCTGAAAGGTTCAAAACCTTGACTCTTCGCTTCAGATTTTCAAATCATTTCTTGGAAGGTGAAATATTATAGCGAGCTAAACTCTGCTCCTGAAAGTTTCAAAACCTTGACTATTCGCTTCAGATTTTCAAAACATTTCTTGGAAGGGGATATATTATAGCGAGCTAAACTCTGCTCCTGAAAGTTTCAAAACCTTGACTATTCGCTTCAGATTTTCAAAACATTTCTTGGAAGGTGATATATTATAGCGAGCTAAACTCTGCTCCTGAAATTTTCAAAACCTTGACTATTCGCTTCAGATTTTCAAAACATTTCTTGGAAGATGATATATTATAGCGAGCTAAACTCTGCTCCTGAAAGTTTCAAAACCTTGACTATTCGCTTCAGATTTTAAAAACATTTCTTGTAAGGTGATATATTATAGCGAGCTAAACTCTGCTCCTGAAAGTTTCAAAACCTTGACTATTCGCTTCAGATTTTCAAAACATTTCTTGGAAGGGGATATATTATAGCGAGCTAAACTCTGCTCCTGAAAGTTTCAAAACCTTGACTATTCGTTTCAGATTTTCAAAACATTTCTTGGAAGGGGATATATTATAGCGAGCTAAACTCTGCTCCTGAAAGATTCAAAACCTTGACTATTCGCTTCAGATTTTCAACACATTTCTTGGAAGGGGATATATTATAGCGAGCTAAACTCTGCTCCTGAAAGTTTCAAAACCTTGACTATTCGCTTCAGATTTTCAAAACATTTCATGGACGGGGATATATTATAGCGAGCTAAACTCTGCTCCTGAAAGGTTCAAAACCTTGACTATTCGCTTCAGATTTTCAAAACATTTCTTGGAAGGGGATATATTATAGCGAGCTAAACTCTGCTCCTGAAAGGTTCAAAACCATGACTATTCGCTTCAGATTTTCAAAACATTTCTTGGAAGGTGATATATTATAGCGAGCTAAACTCTGCTCCTGAAAGGTTCAAAACCTTGACTATTCGCTTCAGATTTTCAAAACATTTCTTGGAAGGGGATATATTATAGCGAGCTAAACTCTGCTCCTGAAAGTTTCAAAACCTTGACTATTCGCTTCAGATTTTCAAAAAATTTCTTGGAAGGTGATATATTATAGCGAGCTAAACTCTGCTCCTGAAAGTTTCAAAACCTTGACTATTCGCTTCAGATTTTCAAAACATTTCTTGGAAGGTGATATATTATAGCGAGCTAAACTCTGCTCCTGAAAGTTTCAAAACCTTGACTATTCGCTTCAGATTTTCAAAACATTTCTTGGAAGGGGATATACTATAGCGAGCTAAACTCTGCTCCTGAAAGTTTCAAAACCTTGACTATTCGCTTCAGATTTTAAAAACATTTCTTGGAAGGGGATATACTATAGCGAGCTAAACTCTGCTCCTGAACGTTTCAAAACCTTGACAATTCGCTTCATATTTTCAAAACATTTCTTGGAAGGGGATATAGTATAGCGAGCTAAACTCTGCTCCTGAAAGTTTCAAAACCTTGACTATTCGCTTCAGATCTTCAAAACATTTCTTGGAAGGGGATATATTATAGCGAGCTAAACTCTGCTCCTGAAAGGTTCTAAACCTTGACTATTCGCTTCAGATGTTCAAAACATTTCTTGGAAGGGGATATATTATAGCGAGCTAAACTCTGCTCCTGAAAGTTTCAAAACCTTGACTATTCGCTTCAGATTTTCAAAACATTTCTTGGAAGGGGATATACTATAGCGAGCTAAACTCTGCTCCTGAAAGTTTCAAAACCTTGACTATTCGCTTCAGATTTTCAAAACATTTCTTGGAAGGGGATATACTATAGCGAGCTAAACTCTGCTCCTGAAAGTTTCAAAACCTTGACTATTCGCTTCAGATTTTCAAAACATTTCTTGGAAGGGGATATATTATAGCGAGCTAAACTCTGCTACTGAAAATTTCAAAACCTTGACTATTCGCTTCAGATTTTCAAAATATTTCTTGGAAGGGGATATATTATAGCGAGCTAAACTCTGCTCCTGAAAGTTTCAAGGCCTTGACTATTCGCATCAGATTTTCAAAACATTTCTTGGAAGGTGATATATTATAGTGAGCTAAACTCTGCTCCTGAAAGTTTCAAAACCTTGACTATTCGCTTCAGATTTTCAAAACATTTCTTGGAAGGTGATATATTATAGCGAGCTAAACACTGCTCCTGAAAGTTTCAAAACCTTGACTATTCGCTTGAGATTTTCAAAACATTTCTTGGAAGGTGATATATTATAGCGAGCTAAACTCTGCTCCTGAAAGTTTCAAAACCTTGACTATTCGCTTCAGATTTTCAAAACATTTCTTGGAAGGGGATATTTTATAGCGAGCTAAACTCTGCTCCTGAAAGTTTCAAAACCTTGACTATTCGCTTCAGATTTTCAAAACATTTCTTGGATGGTGATATATTATAGCGAGCTAAACTCTGCTCCTGAAAGTTTCAAAACCTTGACTATTCGCTTCAGATTTTCAAAACATTTCTTGGAAGGTGATATATTATAGCGAGCTAAACTCTGCTTCTGAAAGTTTCAAAACCTTGACTATTCGCTTCAGATTTTCAAAACATTTCTTGGAAGGTGATATATTATAGCGAGCTAAACTCTGCTCCTGAAAGTTTCAAAACCTTGACTATTCGCTTCAGATTTTCAAAACATTTCTTGGAAGGGGATATATTATTGCGAGCTAAACTCTGCTCCTGAAAGGTTCAAAACCTTGACTATTCGCTTCAGATTTTCAAAACATTTCTTGGAAGGGGATATATTATAGCGAGCTAAACTCTGCTCCTGAAAGTTTCAAAACCTTGACTATTCGCTTCAGATTTTCAAAACATTTCTTGGAAGGGGATATATTATAGGGAGCTAAACTCTGCTCCTGAAAGGTTCAAAACCTTGACTATTCGCTTCAGATTTCCAAAACATTTCTTGGAAGGTGATATATTATAGCGAGCTAAACTCTGCTCCTGAAAGTTTCAAAACCTTGACTATTCGCTTCAGATTTCCAAAACATTTCTTGGAAGGTGATATATTATAGCGAGCTAAACTCTGCTCCTGAAAGTTTCAAAACATTGACTATTCGCTTCAGATTTTCAAAACATTTCTTGGAAGGTGATATATTATAGCGAGCTAAACTCTGCTCCTGAAAGTTTCAAAACCTTGACTATTCGCTTCAGATTTTCAAAACATTTCTTGGAAGGTGATATATTATAGCGAGCTAAACTCTGCTCCTGAAAGTTTCAAAACCTTGACTAATCGCTCCAGATTTTCAAAACATTTCTTGGAAGGTGATATATTATAGCGAGCTAAACTCTGCTCCTGAAAGTTTCAAAACCTTGACTATTCGCTTCAGATTTTCAAAACATTTCTTGTAAGGGGATATATTATATCGAGCTAAACTCTGCTCCTTAATGTTTCAAAACCTTGACTATTCGCTCCAGGTTTTCAAAACATTTCTTGGAAGGTGATATATTATAGCGAGCTAAACTCTGCTCCTGAAAGTTTCAAAACCTTGACTATTCGCTTCAGATTTTCAAAACATTTCTTGGAAGGTGATATATTATATCGAGCTAAACTCTGCTCCTGAATGTTTCAAAACCTTGACTATTCGCTTCAGATTTTCAAAACATTTCTTGGAAGGTGATATATTATAGCGAGCTAAACACTGCTCCTGAAAGTTTCAAAACCTTGACTATTCGCTTCAGATTTTCCAAACATTTCTTGGAAGGTGATATATTATTGCGAGCTAAACTCTGCTCCTGAAAGTTTCAAAACCTTGACTATTCGCTTCAGATTTTCAAAACATTTCTTGGAAGGGGATATATTATAGCGAGCTAAACTCTGCTCCTGAAAGGTTCAAAACCTTGACTATTCGCTTCAGATTTTCAAAACATTTCTTGGAAGGGGATATATTATAGCGAGCTAAACTCTGCTCCTGAAAGGTTCAAAACCTTGACTATTCGCTTCAGATTTTCAAAACATTTCTTGGAAGGTGATATATTATAGCGAGCTAAACTCTGCTCCTGAAAGTTTCAAAACCTTGACTATTCGCTTCAGATTTTCAAAACATTTCTTGGAAGGTGATATATTATAGCGAGCTAAACTCTGCTCCTGAAAGTTTCAAAACCTTGACTAATCGCTTCAGGTTTTCAAAACATTTCTTGGAAGGTGATATATTATAGCGAGCTAAACTCTGCTCCTGAAAGTTTCAAAACCTTGACTAATCGCTTCCGATTTTCAAAACATTTCTTGGAAGGTGATATATTATAGTGAGCTAAACTCTGCTCCTCAAAGTTTCAAAACCTTGACTATTCGCTTCAGATTTTCAAAACATTTCTTGGAAGGTGATATATTATAGCGAGCTAAACTCTGCTCCTGAAAGTTTCAAAACCTTGACTATTCGCTTCAGATTTTCAAAACATTTCTTGTAAGGTGATATATTATAGCGAGCTAAACTCTGCTCCTGAAAGTTTCAAAACCTTGACTAATCGCTTCAGATTTTTAAAACATTTCTTGGAAGGTGATATATTATAGCGAGCTAAACTCTGCTCCTGAAAGTTTCAAATCCTTGTCTATTCGCTTCAGATTTTCAAAACATTTCTTGGAAGGTGATATATTATAGCGAGCTAAACTCTGCTCCTGAAAGTTTCAAAACCTTGACTAATCGCTTCCGATTTTCAAAACATTTCTTGGAAGGTGATATATTATAGTGAGCTAAACTCTGCTCCTGAAAGTTTCAAAACCTTGACTAATCGCTTCAGATTTTCAAAACATTTCTTGGAAGGTGATATATTATAGCGAGCTAAACTCTGCTCCTGAAAGTTTCAAAACCTTGACTATTCGCTTCAGATTTTCAAATATTTCTTGGAAGGTGATATATTATAGTGAGCAAAACTCTGCTCCTGAAAGATTCAAAACCTTGACTATTCGCTTCAGATTTTCAAAACATTTCTTGGAAGGTGATATATTATAGCGAGCTAAACTCTGCTCCTGAAAGTTTCAAAACCTTGACTATTCGCTTCAGATTTTCAAAACATTTCTTGGAAGATGATATATTATAGCGAGCTAAACTCTGCTCCTGAAAGTTTCAAAACATTGACTATTCGCTTCAGATTTTCAAAACATTTCTTGGAAGGTGATATATTATAGTGAGCTAAACTCTGCTCCTGAAAGTTTCAAAACCTTGACTATTCGCTTCAGATTTTCAAAACATTTCTTGGAAGGTGATATATTATAGCGAGCTAAACTCTGCTCCTGAAAGATTCAAAACCTTGACTAATCGCTTCAGATTTTCAAAACATTTCTTGGAAGGTGATATATTATAGCATGCTAAACTCTGCTCCTGAAAGTTTCAAAACCTTGACTATTCGCTTCAGATTTTCAAAACATTTCTTGTAAGGGGATATATTATATCGAGCTAAACTCTGCTCCTTAATGTTTCAAAACCTTGACTATTCGCTCCAGGTTTTCAAAACATTTCTTGGAAGGTGATATATTATATCGAGCTAAACTCTGCTCCTGAATGTTTCAAAACCTTGACTATTCGCTCCAGGTTTTCAAAATATTTCTTGGAAGGTGATATATTATAGCGAGCTAAACTCTGCTCCTGAAAGTTTCAAAACCTTGACTATTCGCTTCAGATTTTCAAAACATTTCTTGGAAGGTGATATATTATAGCGAGCTAAACTCTGCTCCTTAAAGTTTCAAAACCTTGACTATTCGCTTCAGATTTTTAAATATTTCTTGGAAGGGGATATATTATAGCGAGCTAAACTCTACTCCTGAAAGTTTCAAAACCTTGACTATTCGCTTCAGATTTTCAAAACATTTCTTGGAAGGTGATATATTATAGTGAGCTAAACTCTGCTCCTGAAAGTTTCAAAACCTTGACTATTCGCTTCAGATTTTCAAAACATTTCTTGGAAGATGATATATTATAGCGAGCTAAACTCTGCTCCTGAAAGTTTCAAAACCTTGACTATTCGCTTCAGATTTTCAAAACATTTCTTGGAAGATGATATATTATAGCGAGCTAAACTCTGCTCCTGAAAGTTTCAAAACCTTGACTATTCGCTTCAGATTTTCAAAACATTTCTTGTAAGGTGATATATTATAGCGAGCTAAACTCTGCTCCTGAAAGTTTCAAAACCTTGACTAATCGCGTCAGATTTTTAAAACATTTCTTGGAAGGTGATATATTATAGCGAGCTAAACTCTGCTCCTGAAAGTTTCAAATCCTTGTCTATTCGCTTCAGATTTTCAAAACATTTCTTGGAAGGTGATATATTATAGCGAGCTAAACTCTGCTCCTGAAAGTTTCAAAACCTTGACTAATCGCTTCCGATTTTCAAAACATTTCTTGGAAGGTGATATATTATAGTGAGCTAAACTCTGCTCCTGAAAGTTTCAAAACCTTGACTAATCGCTTCAGATTTTCAAAACATTTCTTGGAAGGTGATATATTATAGCGAGCTAAACTCTGCTCCTGAAAGTTTCAAAACCTTGACTATTCGCTTCAGATTATCAAATATTTCTTGGAAGGTGATATATTATAGTGAGCTAAACTCTGCTCCTGAAAGATTCAAAACCTTGACTATTCGCTTCAGATTTTCAAAACATTTCTTGGAAGGTGATATATTATAGCGAGCTAAACTCTGCTCCTGAAAGTTTCAAAACCTTGACTATTCGCTTCAGATTTTCAAAACATTTCTTGGAAGGTGATATATTATAGTGAGCTAAACTCTGCTCCTGAAAGTTTCAAAACCTTGACTATTCGCTTCAGATTTTCAAAACATTTCTTGGAAGGTGATATATTATAGCGAGCTAAACTCTGCTCCTGAAAGATTCAAAACCTTGACTAATCGCTTCAGATTTTCAAAACATTTCTTGGAAGGTGATATATTATAGCGTGCTAAACTCTGCTCCTGAAAGTTTCAAAACCTTGACTATTCGCTTCAGATTTTCAAAATATTTCTTGTAAGGGGATATATTATATCGAGCTAAACTCTGCTCCTTAATGTTTCAAAACCTTGACTATTCGCTCCAGGTTTTCAAAACATTTCTTGGAAGGTGATATATTATATCGAGCTAAACTCTGCTCCTGAATGTTTCAAAACCTTGACTATTCGCTCCAGGTTTTCAAAATATTTCTTGGAAGGTGATATATTATAGCGAGCTAAACTCTGCTCCTGAAAGTTTCAAAACCTTGACTATTCGCTTCAGATTTTCAAAACATTTCTTGGAAGGTGATATATTATAGCGAGCTAAACTCTGCTCCTTAAAGTTTCAAAACCTTGACTATTCGCTTCAGATTTTTAAATATTTCTTGGAAGGGGATATATTATAGCGAGCTAAACTCTACTCCTGAAAGTTTCAAAACCTTGACTATTCGCTTCAGATTTTCAAAACATTTCTTGGAAGGTGATATATTATAGCGAGCTAAACTCTGCTCCTGAAAGTTTCAAAACCTTGACTATTCGCTTCAGATTTTCAAAACATTTCTTGGAAGGTGATATATTATAGCGAGCTAAACTCTGCTCCTGAAAGTTTCAAAACCTTGACTATTCGCTTCAGATTTTCAAATCATTTCTTGGAAGATGATATATTATAGCGAGCTAAACTCTGCTCCTGAAAGTTTCAAAACCTTGACTATTCGCTTCAGATTTTCAAAACATTTCTTGTAAGGTGTTATATTATAGCGAGCTAAACTCTGCTCCTGAAAGTTTCAAAACCTTGACTAATCGCTTCAGATTTTCAAAACATTTCTTGGAAGGTGATATATTATAGCGAGCTAAACTCTGCTCCTGAAAGTTTCAAATCCTTGTCTATTCGCTTCAGATTTTCAAAACATTTCTTGAAAGGTGATATATTATAGCGAGCTAAACTCTGCTCCTGAAAGTTTCAAAACCTTGACTATTCGCTTCAGATTTTCAAAATATTTCTTGGAAGGTGATATATTATAGTGAGCTAAACTCTGCTCCTGAAAGATTCAAAACCTTGACTATTCGCTTCAGATTTTCAAAACATTTCTTGGAAGGTGATATATTATAGCGAGCTAAACTCTGCTCCTGAAAGTTTCAAATCCTTGTCTATTCGCTTCAGATTTTCAAAACATTTCTTGAAAGGTGATATATTATAGCGAGCTAAACTCTGCTCCTGAAAGTTTCAAAACCTTGACTATTCGCTTCAGATTTTCAAAATATTTCTTGGAAGGGGATATATTATAGCGAGCTAAACTCTGCTCCTGAAAGTTTCAAAACCTTGACTATTCGCTTCAGATTTCCAAAACATTTCTTGGAAGGTGATATATTATAGCGAGCTAAACTCTGCTCCTGAAAGTTTCAAAACCTTGACTATTCGCTTCAGATTTCCAAAACATTTCTTGGAAGGTGATATATTATAGCGAGCTAAACTCTGCTCCTGAAAGTTTCAAAACATTGACTATTCGCTTCAGATTTTCAAAACATTTCTTGGAAGGTGATATATTATAGCGAGCTAAACTCTGCTCCTGAAAGTTTCAAAACCTTGACTATTCGCTTCAGATTTTCAAAACATTTCTTGGAAGGTGATATATTATAGCGAGCTAAACTCTGCTCCTGAAAGTTTCAAAACCTTGACTAATCGCTTCAGATTTTCAAAACATTTCTTGGAAGGTGATATATTATAGCGTGCTAAACTCTGCTCCTGAAAGTTTCAAAACCTTGACTATTCGCTTCAGATTTTCAAAACATTTCTTGTAAGGGGATATATTATATCGAGCTAAACTCTGCTCCTTAATGTTTCAATACCTTGACTATTCGCTCCAGGTTTTCAAAACATTTCTTGGAAGGTGATATATTATAGCGAGCTAAACTCTGCTCCTGAAAGTTTCAAAACCTTGACTATTCGCTTCAGATTTTCAAAACATTTCTTGGAAGGTGATATATTATATCGAGCTAAACTCTGCTCCTGAATGTTTCAAAACCTTGACTATTCGCTTCAGATTTTCAAAACATTTCTTGGAAGGTGATATATTATAGCGAGCTAAACTCTGCTCCTGAAAGTTTCAAAACCTTGACTATTCGCTTCAGATTTTCAAAACATTTCTTGGAAGATGATATATTATAGCGAGCTAAACTCTGCTCCTGAAAGTTTCAAAACCTTGACTATTCGCTTCAGATTTTCAAAACATTTCTTGGAAGGTGATATATTATAGCGAGCTAAACTCTGCTCCTGAAAGTTTCAAAACCTTGACTAATCGCTTCAGATTTTCAAAACATTTCTTGGAAGGTGATATATTATAGCGAGCTAAACTCTGCTCCTGAATGTTTCAAAACCTTGACTAATCGCTTCAGATTTTCAAAACATTTCTTGGAAGGGGATATATTATAGCGAGCTAAACTCTGCTCCTGAAAGTTTCAAAACCTTGACTATTCGCTTCAGATTTCCAAAACATTTCTTGGAAGGTGATATATTATAGCGAGCTAAACTCTGCTCCTGAAAGTTTCATAACCTTGACTATTCGCTTCAGATTTCCAAAACATTTCTTGGAAGGTGATATATTATAGCGAGCTAAACTCTGCTCCTGAAAGTTTCAAAACATTGACTATTCGCTTCAGATTTTCAAAACATTTCTTGGAAGGTGATATATTATAGTGAGCTAAACTCTGCTCCTGAAAGTTTCAAAACCTTGACTATTCGCTTCAGATTTTCAAAACATTTCTTGGAAGGTGATATATTATAGCGAGCTAAACTCTGCTCCTGAAAGTTTCAAAACCTTGACTAATCGCTTCAGATTTTCAAAACATTTCTTGGAAGGTGATATATTATAGCGTGCTAAACTCTGCTCCTGAAAGTTTCAAAACCTTGACTATTCGCTTCAGATTTTCAAAACATTTCTTGTAAGGGGATATATTATATCGAGCTAAACTCTGCTCCTTAATGTTTCAAAACCTTGACTATTCGCTCCAGGTTTTCAAAACATTTCTTGGAAGGTGATATATTATAGCGAGCTAAACTCTGCTCCTGAAAGTTTCAAAACCTTGACTATTCGCTTCAGATTTTCAAAACATTTCTTGGAAGGTGATATATTATATCGAGCTAAACTCTGCTCCTGAATGTTTCAAAACTTTGACTATTCGCTCCAGGTTTTCAAAATATTTCTTGGAAGGTGATATATTATAGCGAGCTAAACTCTGCTCCTGAAAGTTTCAAAACCTTGACTATTCGCTTCAGATTTTCAAAACATTTCTTGGAAGGTGATATATTATAGCGAGCTAAACTCTGCTCCTTAAAGTTTCAAAACCTTGACTATTCGCTTCAGATTTTTAAATATTTCTTGGAAGGGGATATATTATAGCGAGCTAAACTCTGCTCCTGAAAGTTTCAAAACCTTGACTATTCGCTTCAGATTTTCAAAACATTTCTTGGAAGGTGATATATTATAGCGAGCTAAACTCTGCTCCTGAAAGTTTCAAAACCTTGACTATTCGCTTCAGATTTTCAAAACATTTCTTGGAAGGTGATATATTATAGCGAGCTAAACTCTGCTCCTGAAAGTTTCAAAACCTTGACTATTCGCTTCAGATTTTCAAAACATTTCTTGGAAGATGATATATTATAGCGAGCTAAACTCTGCTCCTGAAAGTTTCAAAACCTTGACTATTCGCTTCAGATTTTCAAAACATTTCTTGTAAGGTGATATATTATAGCGAGCTAAACTCTGCTCCTGAAAGTTTCAAAACCTTGACTAATCGCTTCAGATTTTCAAAACATTTCTTGGAAGGTGATATATTATAGCGAGCTAAACTCTGCTCCTGAAAGTTTCAAATCCTTGTCTATTCGCTTCAGATTTTCAAAACATTTCTTGAAAGGTGATATATTATAGCGAGCTAAACTCTGCTCCTGAAAGTTTCAAAACCTTGACTATTCGCTTCAGATTTTCAAAATATTTCTTGGAAGGTGATATATTATAGTGAGCTAAACTCTGCTCCTGAAAGATTCAAAACCTTGACTATTCGCTTTAGATTTTCAAAACATTTCTTGGAAGGTGATATATTATAGCGAGCTAAACTCTGCTCCTGAAAGTTTCAAAACCTTGACTATTCGCTTCAGATTTTCAAAACATTTCTTGGAAGATGATATATTATAGCGAGCTAAACTCTGCTCCTGAAAGTTTCAAAACCTTGACTATTCGCTTCAGATTTTCAAAACATTTCTTGGAAGGTGATATATTATAGCGAGCTAAACTCTGCTCCTGAAAGTTTCAAAACCTTGACTAATCGCTTCAGATTTTCAAAACATTTCTTGGCAGGTGATATATTATAGCGAGCTAAACTCTGCTCCTGAATGTTTCAAAACCTTGACTAATCGCTTCAGATTTTCAAAACATTTCTTGTAAGGGGATATATTATAGCGAGCTAAACTCTGCTCCTGAAAGTTTCAAAACCTTGACTATTCGCTTCAGATTTCCAAAACATTTCTTGGAAGGTGATATATTATAGCGAGCTAAACTCTGCTCCTGAAAGTTTCAAAACCTTGACTATTCGCTTCAGATTTCCAAAACATTTCTTGGAAGGTGATATATTATAGCGAGCTAAACTCTGCTCCTGAAAGTTTCAAAACATTGACAATTCGCTTCAGATTTTCAAAACATTTCTTGGAAGGTGATATATTATAGCGAGCTAAACTCTGCTCCTGAAAGTTTCAAAACCTTGACTATTCGCTTCAGATTTTCAAAACATTTCTTGGAAGCTGATATATTATAGCGAGCTAATCTCTGCTCCTGAAAGTTTCAAAACCTTGACTATTCGCTTCAGATTTTCAAAACATTTCTTGGAAGGTGATATATTATAGCGAGCTAAACTCTGCTCCTGAAAGTTTCAAAACCTTGACTATTCGCTTCAGATTTTCAAAATATTTCTTGGAAGGTGATATATTATAGTGAGCTAAACTCTGCTCCTGAAAGATTCAAAACCTTGACTATTCGCTTCAGATTTTCAAAACATTTCTTGGAAGATGATATATTATAGCGAGCTAAACTCTGCTCCTGAAAGTTTCAAAACCTTGACTATTCGCTTCAGATTTTCAAAACATTTCTTGGAAGATGATATATTATAGCGAGCTAAACTCTGCTCCTGAAAGTTTCAAAACCTTGACTATTCGCTTCAGATTTTCAAAACATTTCTTGGAAGGTGATATATTATAGCGAGCTAAACTCTGCTCCTGAAAGTTTCAAAACCTTGACTAATCGCTTCAGATTTTCAAAACATTTCTTGGCAGGTGATATATTATAGCGAGCTAAACTCTGCTCCTGAATGTTTCAAAACCTTGACTATTCGCTTCAGATTTTCAAAACATTTCTTGGAAGGTGATATATTATAGCGAGCTAAACTCTGCTCCTGAAAGTTTCAATATAGCGAGCTAAACTCTGCTCCTGAAAGTTTCAAAACCTTGACTATTCGCTTCAGATTTTCAAAATATATCTTGGAAGGGGATATATTATAGCGAGCTAAACTCTACTCCTGAAAGTTTCAAAACCTAGACTATTCGCTTCAGATTTTCAAAACATTTCTTGGAAGGTGATATATTATAGCGAGCTAAACTCTGCTCCTGAAAGTTTCAAAACCTTTACTATTCGCTTCAGATTTTCAAAACATTTCTTGGAAGGTGATATATTATAGCGAGCTAAACTCTGCTCCTGAAAGTTTCAAAACCTTGACTATTCGCTTCAGATTTTCAAATCATTTCTTGGAAGGTGATATATTATAGCGAGCTAAACTATGCTCCTGCAAGTTTCAAAACCTTGACTATTCGCTTCAGATTTTCAAAACATTTCTTGGAAGGTGATATATTATAGCGAGCTAAACTCTGCTCCTGAAAGTTTCAAAACCTTGACTATTCTCTTCAGATTTTCAAAACATTTCTTGGAAGGTGATATATTATAGCGAGCTAAACTCTGCTCCTGAAAGTTTCAAAACCTTTACTATTCGCTTCAGATTTTCAAAACATTTCTTGGAAGGTGATATATTATAGCGAGCTAAACTCTGCTCCTGAAAGTTTCAAAACCTTGACTATTCGCTTCAGATTTTCAAATCATTTCTTGGAAGGTGATATATTATAGCGAGCTAAACTCTGCTCCTGAAAGTTTCAAAACTTTGACTATTCGCTTCAGATTTTCAAATCATTTCTTGGAAGGTGATATATTATAGCGAGCTAAACTCTGCTCCTGAAAGTTTCAAAACCTTGACTATTCGCTTCAGATTTTCAAAACTTTTCTTGGAAAGGGATATATTATAGCGAGCTAAACTCCGCTCCTGAAAGTTTCAAAACCTTGACTATTCGCTTCAGATTTTCAAAACATTTCTTGGAAGGGGATATATTATAGCGAGCTAAACTCTGCTCCTGAAAGTTTCAAAACCTTGACTATTCGCTTCAGATTTTTAAAACATTTCTTGGAAGGGGATATATTATAGCGAGCTAAACTCTGCTCCTGAAAGTTTCAAAACCTTGACTATTCGCTTCAGATTTTCAAAACATTTCTTGGAAGGGGATATATTATAGCGAGCTAAACTCTGCTCCTGAAAGTTTCAAAACCTTGACTATTCGCTTCAGATTTTCAAAACATTTCTTGGAAGGGGATATATTATAGCGAGCTAAACTCTGCTCCTGAAAGTTTCAAAATCTTGACTATTCGCTTCAGGTTTTCAAAACATTTCTTGGAAGGGGATATATTATAGCGAGCTAAACTCTGCTCCTGAAAGTTTCAAAACCTTGACTATTCGCTTCAGATTTTCAATACATTTCTTGGAAGGGGATATATTATAGCGAGCTAAACTCTGCTCCTGAAAGTTTCAAAACCTTGACTATTCGCTTCAGATTTTCAAAACATTTCTTGTAAGGTGATATATTATAGCGAGCTATATTCTGCTCCTGAAAGTTTCAAAACCTTGACTATTCGCTTCAGATTTTCAAAACATTTCTTGGAAGGGGATATATTATAGCGAGCTAAACTCTGCTCCTGAAAGTTTCAAAACCTTGACTATTCGCTTCAGATTTTCAAAACATTTCTTGGAAGGGGATATATTATAGCGAGCTAAACTCTGCTCCTGAAAGTTTCAAAACCTTGACTATTCGCTTCAGATTTTCAAAACATTTCTTGGAAGGGGATATATTATAGCGAGCTAAACTCTGCTCCTGAAAGTTTCAAAACCTTGACTATTCGCTTCAGATTTTCAAAACATTTCTTGGAAGGGGATATATTATAGCGAGCTAAACTCTGCTCCTGAAAGTTTCAAAACCTTGACTATTCGCTTCAGGTTTTCAAAACATTTCTTGGAAGGGGATATATTATAGCGAGCTAAACTCTGCTCCTGAAAGTTTCAAAACCTTGACTATTCGCTTCAGATTTTCAATACATTTCTTGGAAGGGGATATATTATAGCGAGCTAAACTCTGCTCCTGAAAGTTTCAAAACCTTGACTATTCGCTTCAGATTTTCAAAACATTTCTTGGAAGGGGATATATTATAGCGAGCTAAACTCTGCTCCTGAAAGTTTCAAAACCTTGACTATTCGCTTCAGATTTTCAAAACATTTCTTGGAAGGGGATATATTATAGCGAGCTAAACTCTGCTCCTGAAAGTTTCAAAACCTTGACTATTCGCTTCAGATTTTCAATACATTTCTTGGAAGGGGATATATTATAGCGAGCTAAACTCTGCTCCTGAAAGTTTCAAAACCTTGACTATTCGCTTCAGATTTTCAAAACATTTCTTGTAAGGTGATATATTATAGCGAGCTAAACTCTGCTCCTGAAAGTTTCAAAACCTTGACTATTCGCTTCAGATTTTCAATACATTTCTTGGAAGGGGGTATATTATAGCGAGCTAAACTCTGCTCCTGAAAGTTTCAAAACCTCGACTATTCGCTTCAGATTTTCAAAACATTTCTTGGAAGGTGATATATTATAGCGAGCTAAACTCTGCTCCTGAATGGTTCAAAACCTTGACTATTCGCTTCAGATTTTCAAAAAATTTCTTGGAAGGCGATATATAATAGGGAGCTAAACTCTGCTCCTGATAGGTTCAAAACCTTGACTATTCGCTTCAGATTTTCAAAAGATTTCTTGGAAGGTGATATATTATAGCGAGTAAACTCTGCTCCTGAAAGTTTCAAAACCTTGACTATTCGCTTCAGATTTTCAATACATTTCTTGGAAGGGGATATATTATAGCGAGCTAAACTCTGCTCCTGAAAGTTTCAAAACCTTGACTATTCGCTTCAGATTTTCAAAATATTTCTTGGAAGTTGATATATTATAGCGAGCTAAACTCTGCTCCTGAAAGTTTCAAAACATTGACTATTCGCTTCAGATTTTCAAAACATTTCTTGGAAGTTGATATATTATAGCGAGCTAAACTCTGCTCCTGAAAGTTTCAAAACCTTGACTATTCGCTTCAGATTTTCAAAACATTTCTTGGAAGGGGGTATATTATAGCGAGCTAAACTCTGCTCCTGAAAGTTTCAAAACCTTGACTATTCGCTTCAGATTTTCAAAACATTTCTTGGAAGGTGATATATTATAGCGAGTAAACTCTGCTCCTGAAAGTTTCAAAACCTTGACTATTCGCTTCAGATTTTCAATACATTTCTTGGAAGGTGATATATTATAGCGAGCTAAACTCTGCTCCTGAAAGTTTCAAAACGTTGCTATTCGCTTCAGATTTTCAATACATTTCTTGGAAGGGGATATATTATAGCGAGCTAAACTCTGCTCCTGAAAGATTCAAAACCTTGACTATTCGCTTCAGATTTTCAAAACATTTCTTGGAAGGTGATATATTATAGCGAGCTAAACTCTGCTCCTGAAAGTTTCAAAACCTTGACTATTCGCTTCAGATTTTCAAAACATTTCTTGGAAGGTGATATATTATAGCGAGCTAAAGTCTGCTCCTGATAGTTTCAAAAACCTTGACTATTCGCTTCAGATTTTAAAAATATATCTTGGAAGGGGATATATTATAGCGAGCTAAACTCTGCTCCTGATAGTTTCAAAACCTTGACTATTCGCTTCAGATTTTCAAAACATTTCTTGGAAGGGGATATATTATAGCGAGTTAAACTCTGCTCCTGAAAGTTTCAAAACCTTGACTATTCGCTTCAGATTTTCAAAACATTTCTTGGAAGGGGATATATTATAGCGAGCTAAACTCTGCTCCTGAAAGTTTCAAAACCTTGACTATTCGCTTCAGATTTTCAAAACATTTCTTGGAAGGGAATATATTATAGCGAGCTAAACTCTGCTCCTGAAAGTTTCAAAACCTTGACTATTCGCTTCAGATTTTCAATACATTTCTTGGAAGGGGATATATTATAGCGAGCTAAACTCTGCTCCTGAAAGTTTCAAAACCTTGACTATTCGCTTCAGATTTTCAAAACATTTCTTGTAAGGTGATATATTATAGCGAGCTAAATTCTGCTCCTGAAAGTTTCAAAACCTTGACTATTCGCTTCAGATTTTCAAAACATTTCTTGGAAGGGGATATATTATAGCGAGCTAAACTCTGCTCCTGAAAGTTTCAAAACCTTGACTATTCGCTTCAGATTTTCAAAACATTTCTTGGAAGGGGATATATTATAGCGAGCTAAATTCTGCTCCTGAAAGTTTCAAAACCTTGACTATTCGCTTCAGATTTTCAAAACATTTCTTGGAAGGGGATATATTATAGCGAGCTAAACTCTGCTCCTGAAAGTTTCAAAACCTTGACTATTCGCTTCAGATTTTCAAAACATTTCTTGGAAGGGGATATATTATAGCGAGCTAAACTCTGCTCCTGAAAGTTTCAAAACCTTGACTATTCGCTTCAGGTTTTCAAAACATTTCTTGGAAGGGGATATATTATAGCGAGCTAAACTCTGCTCCTGAAAGTTTCAAAACCTTGACTATTCGCTTCAGATTTTCAAAACATTTCTTGGAAGGGGATATATTATAGCGAGCTAAACTCTGCTCCTGAAAGTTTCAAAACCTTGACTATTCGCTTCAGATTTTCAAAACATTTCTTGGAAGGGGATATATTATAGCGAGCTAAACTCTGCTCCTGAAAGTTTCAAAACCTTGACTATTCGCTTCAGATTTTCAAAACATTTCTTGGAAGGGGATATATTATAGCGAGCTAAACTCTGCTCCTGAAAGTTTCAAAACCTTGACTATTCGCTTCAGATTTTCAAAACATTTCTTGGAAGGGGATATATTATAGCGAGCTAAACTCTGCTCCTGAAAGTTTCAAAACCTTGACTATTCGCTTCAGATTTTCAAAACATTTCTTGGAAGTTGATATATTATAGCGAGCTAAACTCTGCTCCTGAAAGTTTCAAAACCTTGACTATTCGCTTCAGATTTTCAAAACATTTCTTGGAAGGGGGTATATTATAGCGAGCTAAACTCTGCTCCTGAAAGTTTCAAAACCTTGACTATTCGCTTCAGATTTTCAAAACATTTCTTGGAAGGTGATATATTATAGCGAGCTAAACTCTGCTCCTGAATGGTTCAAAACCTTGACTATTCGCTTCAGATTTTCAAAAAATTTCTTGGAAGGCGATATATAATAGGGAGCTAAACTCTGCTCCTGATAGGTTCAAAACCTTGACTATTCGCTTCAGATTTTCAAAAGATTTCTTGGAAGGTGATATATTATAGCGAGTAAACTCTGCTCCTGAAAGTTTCAAAACCTTGACTATTCGCTTCAGATTTTCAATACATTTCTTGGAAGGTGATATATTATAGCGAGCTAAACTCTGCTCCTGAAAGTTTCAAAACCTTGACTATTCGCTTCAGATTTTCAATACATTTCTTGGAAGGGGATATATTATAGCGAGCTAAACTCTGCTCCTGAAAGTTTCAAAACCTTGACTATTCGCTTCAGATTTTCAAAATATTTCTTGGAAGTTGATATATTATAGCGAGCTAAACTCTGCTCCTGAAAGTTTCAAAACATTGACTATTCGCTTCAGATTTTCAAAACATTTCTTGGAAGTTGATATATTATAGCGAGCTAAACTCTGCTCCTGAAAGTTTCAAAACCTTGACTATTCGCTTCAGATTTTCAAAACATTTCTTGGAAGGGGGTATATTATAGCGAGCTAAACTCTGCTCCTGAAAGTTTCAAAACCTTGACTATTCGCTTCAGATTTTCAAAACATTTCTTGGAAGGTGATATATTATAGCGAGTAAACTCTGCTCCTGAAAGTTTCAAAACCTTGACTATTCGCTTCAGATTTTCAATACATTTCTTGGAAGGTGATATATTATAGCGAGCTAAACTCTGCTCCTGAAAGTTTCAAAACCTTGACTATTTGCTTCAGATTTTCAATACATTTCTTGGAAGGGGATATATTATAGCGATCTAAACTCTGCTCCTGAAAGATTCAAAACCTTGACTATTCGCTTCAGATTTTCAAAACATTTCTTGGAAGGTGATATATTATAGCGAGCTAAACTCTGCTCCTGAAAGTTTCAAAACCTTGACTATTCGCTTCAGATTTTCAAAACATTTCTTGGAAGGTGATATATTATAGCGAGCTAAAGTCTGCTCCTGATAGTTTCAAAACCTTGACTATTCGCTTCAGATTTTAAAAATATATCTTGGAAGGGGATATATTATAGCGAGCTAAACTCTGCTCCTGATAGTTTCAAAACCTTGACTATTCGCTTCAGATTTTCAAAACATTTCTTGGAAGGGGATATATTATAGCGAGTTAAACTCTGCTCCTGAAAGTTTCAAAACCTTGACTATTCGCTTCAGATTTTCAAAACATTTCTTGGAAGGGGATATATTATAGCGAGCTAAACTCTGCTCCTGAAAGTTTCAAAACCTTGACTATTCGCTTCAGATTTTCAAAACATTTCTTGGAAGGGGATATATTATAGCGAGCTAAACTCTGCTCCTGAAAGTTTCAAAACCTTGACTATTCGCTTCAGATTTTCAATAGATTTCTTGGAAGGGGATATATTATAGCGAGCTAAACTCTGCTCCTGAAAGTTTCAAAACCTTGACTATTCGCTTCAGATTTTCAAAACATTTCTTGTAAGGTGATATATTATAGCGAGCTAAATTCTGCTCCTGAAAGTTTCAAAACCTTGACTATTCGCTTCAGATTTTCAAAACATTTCTTGGAAGGGGATATATTATAGCGAGCTAAACTCTGCTCCTGAAAGTTTCAAAACCTTGACTATTCGCTTCAGATTTTCAAAACATTTCTTGGAAGGGGATATATTATAGCGAGCTAAATTCTGCTCCTGAAAGTTTCAAAACCTTGACTATTCGCTTCAGATTTTCAAAACATTTCTTGGAAGGGGATATATTATAGCGAGCTAAACTCTGCTCCTGAAAGTTTCAAAACCTTGACTATTCGCTTCAGATTTTCAAAACATTTCTTGGAAGGGGATATATTATAGCGAGCTAAACTCTGCTCCTGAAAGTTTCAAAACCTTGACTATTCGCTTCAGATTTTCAAAATATTTCTTGGAAGTTGATATATTATAGCGAGCTAAACTCTGCTCCTGAAAGTTTCAAAACATTGACTATTCGCTTCAGATTTTCAAAACATTTCTTGGAAGTTGATATATTATAGCGAGCTAAACTCTGCTCCTGAAAGTTTCAAAACCTTGACTATTCGCTTCAGATTTTCAAAACATTTCTTGGAAGGGGGTATATTATAGCGAGCTAAACTCTGCTCCTGAAAGTTTCAAAACCTTGACTATTCGCTTCAGATTTTCAAAACATTTCTTGGAAGGTGATATATTATAGCGAGTAAACTCTGCTCCTGAAAGTTTCAAAACCTTGACTATTCGCTTCAGATTTTCAATACATTTCTTGGAAGGTGATATATTATAGCGAGCTAAACTCTGCTCCTGAAAGTTTCAAAACCTTGACTATTCGCTTCAGATTTTCAATACATTTCTTGGAAGGGGATATATTATAGCGATCTAAACTCTGCTCCTGAAAGATTCAAAACCTTGACTATTCGCTTCAGATTTTCAAAACATTTCTTGGAAGGTGATATATTATAGCGAGCTAAACTCTGCTCCTGAAAGTTTCAAAACCTTGACTATTCGCTTCAGATTTTCAAAACATTTCTTGGAAGGTGATATATTATAGCGAGCTAAAGTCTGCTCCTGATAGTTTCAAAACCTTGACTATTCGCTTCAGATTTTAAAAATATATCTTGGAAGGGGATATATTATAGCGAGCTAAACTCTGCTCCTGATAGTTTCAAAACCTTGACTATTCGCTTCAGATTTTCAAAACATTTCTTGGAAGGGGATATATTATAGCGAGTTAAACTCTGCTCCTGAAAGTTTCAAAACCTTGACTATTCGCTTCAGATTTTCAAAACATTTCTTGGAAGGGGATATATTATAGCGAGCTAAACTCTGCTCCTGAAAGTTTCAAAACCTTGACTATTCGCTTCAGATTTTCAAAACATTTCTTGGAAGGGGATATATTATAGCGAGCTAAACTCTGCTCCTGAAAGTTTCAAAACCTTGACTATTCGCTTCAGATTTTCAATACATTTCTTGGAAGGGGATATATTATAGCGAGCTAAACTCTGCTCCTGAAAGTTTCAAAACCTTGACTATTCGCTTCAGATTTTCAAAACATTTCTTGTAAGGTGATATATTATAGCGAGCTAAATTCTGCTCCTGAAAGTTTCAAAACCTTGACTATTCGCTTCAGATTTTCAAAACATTTCTTGGAAGGGGATATATTATAGCGAGCTAAACTCTGCTCCTGATAGTTTCAAAACCTTGACTATTCGCTTCAGATTTTCAAAACATTTCTTGGAAGGGAATATATTATAGCGAGCTAAACTCTGCTCCTGAAAGTTTCAAAACCTTGACTATTCGCTTCAGATTTTCAATACATTTCTTGGAAGGGGATATATTATAGCGAGCTAAACTCTGCTCCTGAAAGTTTCAAAACCTTGACTATTCGCTTCAGATTTTCAAAACATTTCTTGTAAGGTGATATATTATAGCGAGCTAAATTCTGCTCCTGAAAGTTTCAAAACCTTGACTATTCGCTTCAGATTTTCAAAACATTTCTTGGAAGGGGATATATTATAGCGAGCTAAACTCTGCTCCTGAAAGTTTCAAAACCTTGACTATTCGCTTCAGATTTTCAAAACATTTCTTGGAAGGGGATATATTATAGCGAGCTAAATTCTGCTCCTGAAAGTTTCATAACCTTGACTATTCGCTTCAGATTTTCAAAACATTTCTTGGAAGGGGATATATTATAGCGAGCTAAACTCTGCTCCTGAAAGTTTCAAAACCTTGACTATTCGCTTCAGATTTTCAAAACATTTCTTGGAAGGGGATATATTATAGCGAGCTAAACTCTGCTCCTGAAAGTTTCAAAACCTTGACTATTCGCTTCAGGTTTTCAAAACATTTCTTGGAAGGGGATATATTATAGCGAGCTAAACTCTGCTCCTGAAAGTTTCAAAACCTTGACTATTCGCTTCAGATTTTCAAAACATTTCTTGGAAGGGGATATATTATAGCGAGCTAAACTCTGCTCCTGAAAGTTTCAAAACCTTGACTATTCGCTTCAGATTTTCAAAACATTTCTTGGAAGGGGATATATTATAGCGAGCTAAACTCTGCTCCTGAAAGTTTCAAAACCTTGACTATTCGCTTCAGATTTTCAAAACATTTCTTGGAAGGGGATATATTATAGCGAGCTAAACTCTGCTCCTGAAAGTTTCAAAACCTTGACTATTCGCTTCAGATTTTCAAAACATTTCTTGGAAGGGGATATATTATAGCGAGCTAAACTCTGCTCCTGAAAGTTTCAAAACCTTGACTATTCGCTTCAGATTTTCAAAACATTTCTTGGAAGGGGATATATTATAGCGAGCTAAACTCTGCTCCTGAAAGTTTCAAAACCTTGACTATTCGCTTCAGGTTTTCAAAACATTTCTTGGAAGGGGATATATTATAGCGAGCTAAACTCTGCTCCTGAAAGTTTCAAAACCTTGACTATTCGCTTCAGATTTTCAATACATTTCTTGGAAGGGGATATATTATAGCGAGCTAAACTCTGCTCCTGAAAGTTTCAAAACCTTGACTATTCGCTTCAGATTTTCAATACATTTCTTGGAAGGGGATATATTATAGCGAGCTAAACTCTGCTCCTGAAAGTTTCAAAACCTTGACTATTCGCTTCAGATTTTCAAAATATTTCTTGGAAGTTGATATATTATAGCGAGCTAAACTCTGCTCCTGAAAGTTTCAAAACCTTGACTATTCGCTTCAGATTTTCAAAACATTTCTTGGAAGTTGATATATTATAGCGAGCTAAACTCTGCTCCTGAAAGTTTCAAAACCTTGACTATTCGCTTCAGATTTTCAAAACATTTCTTGGAAGGGGGTATATTATAGCGAGCTAAACTCTGCTCCTGAAAGTTTCAAAACCTTGACTATTCGCTTCAAATTTTCAAAACATTTCTTGGAAGGTGATATATTATAGCGAGCTAAACTCTGCTCCTGAATGGTTCAAAACCTTGACTATTCGCTTCAGATTTTCAAAAAATTTCTTGGAAGGCGATATATAATAGGGAGCTAAACTCTGCTCCTGATAGGTTCAAAACCTTGACTATTCGCTTCAGATTTTCAAAAGATTTCTTGGAAGGTGATATATTATAGCGAGTAAACTCTGCTCCTGAAAGTTTCAAAACCTTGACTATTCGCTTCAGATTTTCAATACATTTCTTGGAAGGTGATATATTATAGCGAGCTAAACTCTGCTCCTGAAAGTTTCAAAACCTTGACTATTCGCTTCAGATTTTCAATACATTTCTTGGAAGGGGATATATTATAGCGAGCTAAACTCTGCTCCTGAAAGTTTCAAAACCTTGACTATTCGCTTCAGATTTTCAAAATATTTCTTGGAAGTTGATATATTATAGCGAGCTAAACTCTGCTCCTGAAAGTTTCAAAACATTGACTATTCGCTTCAGATTTTCAAAACATTTCTTGGAAGTTGATATATTATAGCGAGCTAAACTCTGCTCCTGAAAGTTTCAAAACCTTGACTATTCGCTTCAGATTTTCAAAACATTTCTTGGAAGGGGGTATATTATAGCGAGCTAAACTCTGCTCCTGAAAGTTTCAAAACCTTGACTATTCGCTTCAGATTTTCAAAACATTTCTTGGAAGGTGATATATTATAGCGAGTAAACTCTGCTCCTGAAAGTTTCAAAACCTTGACTATTCGCTTCAGATTTTCAATACATTTCTTGGTAGGTGATATATTATAGCGAGCTAAACTCTGCTCCTGAAAGTTTCAAAACCTTGACTATTTGCTTCAGATTTTCAATACATTTCTTGGAAGGGGATATATTATAGCGATCTAAACTCTGCTCCTGAAAGATTCAAAACCTTGACTATTCGCTTCAGATTTTCAAAACATTTCTTGGAAGGTGATATATTATAGCGAGCTAAACTCTGCTCCTGAAAGTTTCAAAACCTTGACTATTCGCTTCAGATTTTCAAAACATTTCTTGGAAGGTGATATATTATAGCGAGCTAAAGTCTGCTCCTGATAGATTCAAAACCTTGACTATTCGCTTCAGATTTTAAAAATATATCTTGGAAGGGGATATATTATAGCGAGCTAAACT
This sequence comes from Rhaphigaster nebulosa, assembly GCA_948150685.1. NCBI lineage: Eukaryota > Metazoa > Arthropoda > Insecta > Hemiptera > Pentatomidae > Rhaphigaster > Rhaphigaster nebulosa. The sequence goes on from OX411307.1 coordinate 174,930,834, forward strand.
CTGCTCCTGATAGTTTCAAAACCTTGACTATTCGCATCAGATTTTCAAAACATTTCTTGGAAGGGGATATATTATAGCGAGTTAAACTCTGCTCCTGAAAGTTTCAAAACCTTGACTATTCGCTTCAGATTTTCAAAACATTTCTTGGAAGGGGATATATTATAGCGAGCTAAACTCTGCTCCTGAAAGTTTCAAAACCTTTACTATTCGCTTCAGATTTTCAAAACATTTCTTGGAAGGTGATATATTATAGCGAGCTAAACTCTGCTCCTGAAAGTTTCAAAACCTTGACTATTCGCTTCAGATTTTCAAAACATTTCTTGGAAGGTGATATATTATAGCGAGCTAAACTCTGCTCCTGATAGTTTCAAAACCTTGACTATTCGCTTCAGATTTTAAAAATATATCTTGGAAGGGGATATATTATAGCGAGCTAAACTCTGCTCCTGATAGTTTCAAAACCTTGACTATTCGCTTCAGATTTTCAAAACATTTCTTGGAAGGGGATATATTATAGCGAGTTAAACTCTGCTCCTGAAAGTTTCAAAACCTTGACTATTCGCTTCAGATTTTCAAAACATTTCTTGGAAGGGGATATATTATAGCGAGCTAAACTCTGCTCCTGAAAGTTTCAAAACCTTGACTATTCGCTTCAGATTTTCAAAACATTTCTTGGAAGGGGATATATTATAGCGAGCTAAACTCTGCTCCTGAAAGTTTCAAAACCTTGACTATTCGCTTCAGATTTTCAATACATTTCTTGGAAGGGGATATATTATAGCGAGCTAAACTCTGCTCCTGAAAGTTTCAAAACCTTGACTATTCGCTTCAGATTTTCAATACATTTCTTGGAAGGGGATATATTATTGCGAGCTAAACTCTGCTCCTGAAAGTTTCAAAACCTTGACTATTCGCTTCAGATTTTCAAAACATTTCTTGGAAGGTGATATATTATAGCGAGCTAAACTCTGCTCCTGAAAGTTTCAAAACCTTTACTATTCGCTTCAGATTTTCAAAACATTTCTTGGAAGGTGATATATTATAGCGAGCTAAACTCTGCTCCTGAAAGTTTCAAAACCTTGACTATTCGCTTCAGATTTTCAAAACATTTCTTTTAAGGGGATATATTATAGCGAGCTAAACTCTGCTCCTGAAAGTTTCAAAACCTTGACTATTCGCTTCAGATTTTCAAAACATTTCTTGGAAGGTGATATATTATAGCGAGCTAAACTCTGCTCCTGAAAGTTTCAAAACCTTGACTATTCGCTTCAGATTTTCAAAACATTTCTTGGAAGGGGATATATTATAGCGAGCTAAACTCTGCTCCTGAAAGTTTCAAAACCTTGACTATTCGCTTCAGGTTTTCAAAACATTTCTTGGAAGGGGATATATTATAGCGAGCTAAACTCTGCTCCTGAAAGTTTCAAAACCTTGACTATTCGCTTCAGATTTTCAATACATTTCTTGGAAGGGGATATATTATAGCGAGCTAAACTCTGCTCCTGAAAGTTTCAAATCCTTGACTATTCGCTTCAGATTTTCTATACATTTCTTGGAAGGGGATATATTATAGCGAGCTAAACTCTGCTCCTGAAAGTTTCAAAACCTTGACTATTCGCTTCAGATTTTCAAAATATTTCTTGGAAGTTGATATATTATAGCGAGCTAAACTCTGCTCCTGAAAGTTTCAAAACCTTGACTATTCGCTTCAGATTTTCAAAACATTTCTTGGAAGTTGATATATTATAGCGAGCTAAACTCTGCTCCTGAAAGTTTCAAAACCTTGACTATTCGCTTCAGATTTTCAAAACATTTCTTGGAAGGGGGTATATTATAGCGAGCTAAACTCTGCTCCTGAAAGTTTCAAAACCTTGACTATTCGCTTCAGATTTTCAAAACATTTCTTGGAAGGCGATATATAATAGGGAGCTAAACTCTGCTCCTGATAGGTTCAAAACCTTGACTATTCGCTTCAGATTTTCAAAAGATTTCTTGGAAGGTGTTATATTATAGCGAGTAAACTCTGCTCCTGAAAGTTTCAAAACCTTGACTATTCGCTTCAGATTTTCAATACATTTCTTGGAAGGTGATATATTATAGCGAGCTAAACTCTGCTCCTGAAAGTTTCAAAACCTTGACTATTCGCTTCAGATTTTCAAAACATTTCTTGGAAGGTGATATATTATAGCGAGCTAAACTCTGCTCCTGAAAGATTCAAAACCTTTACTATTCGCTTCAGATTTTCAAAACATTTCTTGGAAGGTGATATATTATAGCGAGCTAAACTCTGCTCCTGAAAGTTTCAAAACCTTGACTATTCGCTTCAGATTTTCAATACATTTCTTGGAAGGGGATATATTATAGCGAGCTAAACTCTGCTCCTGAAAGTTTCAAAACCTTGACTATTCGCTTCAGATTTTCAATACATTTCTTGGAAGGGGATATATTATTGCGAGCTAAACTCTGCTCCTGAAAGTTTCAAAACCTTGACTATTCGCTTCAGATTTTCAAAACATTTCTTGGAAGGTGATATATTATAGCGAGCTAAACTCTGCTCCTGAAAGTTTCAAAACCTTTACTATTCGCTTCAGATTTTCAAAACATTTCTTGGAAGGTGATATATTATAGCGAGCTAAACTCTGCTCCTGAAAGTTTCAAAACCTTGACTATTCGCTTCAGATTTTCAAAACATTTCTTGGAAGGTGATATATTATAGCGAGCTAAACTCTGCTCCTGAAAGTTTCAAAACCTTGACTATTCGCTTCAGATTTTCAAAACATTTCTTGGAAGGGGATATATTATAGCGAGCTAAACTCTGCTCCTGAAAGTTTCAAAACCTTGACTATTCGCTTCAGGTTTTCAAAACATTTCTTGGAAGGGGATATATTATAGCGAGCTAAACTCTGCTCCTGAAAGTTTCAAAACCTTGACTATTCGCTTCAGATTTTCAATACATTTCTTGGAAGGGGATATATTATAGCGAGCTAAACTCTGCTCCTGAAAGTTTCAAATCCTTGACTATTCGCTTCAGATTTTCTATACATTTCTTGGAAGGGGATATATTATAGCGAGCTAAACTCTGCTCCTGAAAGTTTCAAAACCTTGACTATTCGCTTCAGATTTTCAAAATATTTCTTGGAAGTTGATATATTATAGCGAGCTAAACTCTGCTCCTGAAAGTTTCAAAACCTTGACTATTCGCTTCAGATTTTCAAAACATTTCTTGGAAGTTGATATATTATAGCGAGCTAAACTCTGCTCCTGAAAGTTTCAAAACCTTGACTATTCGCTTCAGATTTTCAAAACATTTCTTGGAAGGGGGTATATTATAGCGAGCTAAACTCTGCTCCTGAAAGTTTCAAAACCTTGACTATTCGCTTCAGATTTTCAAAACATTTCTTGGAAGGTGATATATTATAGCGAGCTAAACTCTGCTCCTGAAAGGTTCAAAACCTTGACTATTCGCTTCAGATTTTCAAAAAATTTCTTGGAAGGCGATTTATAATAGGGAGCTAAACTCTGCTCCTGATAGGTTCAAAACCTTGACTATTCGCTTCAGATTTTCAAAAGATATCTTGGAAGGTGATATATTATAGCGAGTAAACTCTGCTCCTGAAAGTTTCAAAACCTTGACTATTCGCTTCAGATTTTCAATACATTTCTTGGAAGGTGATATATTATAGCGAGCTAAACTCTGCTCCTGAAAGTTTCAAAACCTTGACTATTCGCTTCAGATTTTCAATACATTTCTTGGAAGGGGGTATATTATAGCGAGCTAAACTCTGCTCCTTAAAGTTTCAAAACCTTGACTATTCGCTTCAGATTTTCAAAATATTTCTTGGAAGTTGATATATTATAGCGAGCTAAACTCTGCTCCTGAAAGTTTCAAAACCTTGACTATTCGCTTCAGATTTTCAAAACATTTCTTGGAAGTTGATGTATTATAGCGAGCTAAACTCTGCTCCTGAAAGTTTCAAAACCTTGACTATTCGCTTCAGATTTTCAAAACATTTCTTGGAAGGTGATATATTATAGCGAGCTAAACTCTGCTCCTGAAAGGTTCAAAACCTTGACTATTCGCTTCAGATTTTCAAAAAATTTCTTGGAAGGCGATATATAATAGGGAGCTAAACTCTGCTCCTGATAGGTTCAAAACCTTGACTATTCGCTTCAGATTTTCAAAAGATTTCTTGGAAGGTGATATATTATAGCGAGTAAACTCTGCTCCTGAAAGTTTCAAAACCTTGACTATTCGCTTCAGATTTTCAATACATTTCTTGGAAGGTGATATATTATAGCGAGCTAAACTCTGCTCCTGAAAGTTTCAAAACCTTGACTATTCGCTTCAGATTTTCAATACATTTCTTGGAAGGGGATATATTATAGCGAGCTAAACTCTGCTCCTGAAAGTTTCAAAACCTTGACTATTCGCTTCAGATTTTCAAAACATTTCTTGGAAGGTGATATATTATAGCGAGCTAAACTCTGCTCCTGAAAGATTCAAAACCTTTACTATTCGCTTCAGATTTTAAAAATATATCTTGGAAGGGGATATATTATAGCGAGCTAAACTCTGCTCCTGATAGTTTCAAAACCTTGACTATTCGCTTCAGATTTTCAAAACATTTCTTGGAAGGGGATATATTATAGCGAGTTAAACTCTGCTCCTGAAAGTTTCAAAACCTTGACTATTCGCTTCAGATTTTCAAAACATTTCTTGGAAGGGGATATATTATAGCGAGCTAAACTCTGCTCCTGAAAGTTTCAAAACCTTGACTATTCGCTTCAGATTTTCAAAACATTTCTTGGAAGGGTATATATTATAGCGAGCTAAACTCTGCTCCTGAAAGTTTCAAAACCTTGACTATTCGCTTCAGATTTTCAATACATTTCTTGGAAGGGGATATATTATAGCGAGCTAAACTCTGCTCCTGAAAGTTTCAAAACCTTGACTATTCGCTTCAGATTTTCAATACATTTCTTGGAAGGGGATATATTATTGCGAGCTAAACTCTGCTCCTGAAAGTTTCAAAACCTTGACTATTCGCTTCAGATTTTCAAAACATTTCTTGGAAGGTGATATATTATAGCGAGCTAAACTCTGCTCCTGAAAGTTTCAAAACCTTTACTATTCGCTTCAGATTTTCAAAACATTTCTTGGAAGGTGATATATTATAGCGAGCTAAACTCTGCTCCTGAAAGTTTCAAAACCTTGACTATTCGCTTCAGATTTTCAAAACATTTCTTATAAGGGGATATATTATAGCGAGCTAAACTCTGCTCCTGAAAGTTTCAAAACCTTGACTATTCGCTTCAGATTTTCAAAACATTTCTTGGAAGGTGATATATTATAGCGAGCTAAACTCTGCTCCTGAAAGTTTCAAAACCTTGACTATTCGCTTCAGATTTTCAAAACATTTCTTGGAAGGGGATATATTATAGCGAGCTAAACTCTGCTCCTGAAAGTTTCAAAACCTTGACTATTCGCTTCAGTTTTTCAAAACATTTCTTGGAAGGGGATATATTATAGCGAGCTAAACTCTGCTCCTGAAAGTTTCAAAACCTTGACTATTCGCTTCAGATTTTCAATTCATTTCTTGGAAGGGGATATATTATAGCGAGCTAAACTCTGCTCCTGAAAGTTTCAAATCCTTGACTATTCGCTTCAGATTTTCAATACATTTCTTGGAAGGGGATATATTATAGCGAGCTAAACTCTGCTCCTGAAAGTTTCAAAACCTTGACTATTCGCTTCAGATTTTCAAAATATTTCTTGGAAGTTGATATATTATAGCGAGCTAAACTCTGCTCCTGAAAGTTTCAAAACCTTGACTATTCGCTTCAGATTTTCAAAACATTTCTTGGAAGTTGATATATTATAGCGAGCTAAACTCTGCTCCTGAAAGTTTCAAAACCTTGACTATTCGCTTCAGATTTTCAAAACATTTCTTGGAAGGGGGTATATTATAGCGAGCTAAACTCTGCTCCTGAAAGTTTCAAAACCTTGACTATTCGCTTCAGATTTTCAAAACATTTCTTGGAAGGTGATATATTATAGCGAGCTAAACTCTGCTCCTGATAGTTTCAAAACCTTGACTATTCGCTTCAGATTTTCAAAACATTTCTTGGAAGGCGATATATAATAGGGAGCTAAACTCTGCTCCTGATAGATTCAAAACCTTGACTATTCGCTTCAGATTTTCAAAAGATATCTTGGAAGGTGATATATTATAGCGAGTAAACTCTGCTCCTGAAAGTTTCAAAACCTTGACTATTCGCTTCAGATTTTCAATACATTTCTTGGAAGGTGATATATTATAGCGAGCTAAACTCTGCTCCTGAAAGTTTCAAAACCTTGACTATTCGCTTCAGATTTTCAATACATTTCTTGGAAGGGGATATATTATAGCGAGCTAAACTCTGCTCCTTAAAGTTTCAAAACCTTGACTATTCGCTTCAGATTTTCAAAATATTTCTTGGAAGTTGATATATTATAGCGAGCTAAACTCTGCTCCTGAAAGTTTCAAAACCTTGACTATTCGCTTCAGATTTTCAAAACATTTCTTGGAAGTTGATGTATTATAGCGAGCTAAACTCTGCTCCTGAAAGTTTCAAAACCTTGACTATTCGCTTCAGATTTTCAAAACATTTCTTGGAAGGTGATATATTATAGCGAGCTAAACTCTGCTCCTGAAAGTTTCAAAACCTTGACTATTCGCTTCAGATTTTCAAAACATTTCTTGGAAGGTGATATATCATAGCGAGCTAAACTCTGCTCCTGAAAGTTTCAAAACCTTGACTATTCGCTTCAGATTTTCAAAACATTTCTTGGAAGGTGATATATTATAGCGAGCTAAACTCTGCTCCTCAAAAGTTTCAAAACCTTGACTATTCGCTTCAGATTTTCAAAATATATCTTGGAAGGGGATATATTATAGCGAGCTAAACTCTACTCCTGAAAGTTTTAAAACCTTGACTATTCGCTTCAGATTTTCAAAACATTTCTTGGAAGGTGATATATTGTAGCGAGCTAAACTCTGCTCCTGAAAGTTTCAAAACCTTGACTATTCGCTTCAGATTTTCAAAACATTTCTTGGAAGGTGATATATTATAGCGAGCTAAACTCTGCTCCTGAAAGTTTCAAAACCTTGACTATTCGCTTCAGATTTTCAAATCATTTCTTGGAAGGTGATATATTATAGCGAGCTAAACTTTGCTCCTGAAAGTTTCAAAACCTTGACTATTCGCTTCAGATTTTCAAAACATTTCTTGGAAGGTGATATATTATAGCGAGCTAAACTCTGCTCCTGAAAGTTTCAAAACCTTGACTATTCTCTTCAGATTTTCAAAACATTTCTTGGAAGGTGATATATTATAGCGAGCTAAACTCTGCTCCTGAAAGTTTCAAAACCTTTACTATTCGCTTCAGATTTTCAAAACATTTCTTGGAAGGTGATATATTATAGCGAGCTAAACTCTGCTCCTGAAAGTTTCAAAACCTTGACTATTCGCTTCAGATTTTCAAAATATATCTTGGAAGGTGATATATTATAGCGAGCTAAACTCTGCTTCTGAAAGTTTCAAAACTTTGACTATTCGCTTCAGATTTTCAAATAATTTCTTGGAAGGTGATATATTATAGCGAGCTAAACTCTGCTCCTGAAAGTTTCAAAACCTTGACTATTCGCTTCAGATTTTCAAAACATTTCTTGGAAGGTGATATATTATAGCGAGCTAAACTCTGCTCCTGAAAGTTTCATAACCTTGACTATTCGCTTCAGATTTTCAAAACATTTCTTGGAAGGTGATATATTATAGCGAGCTAAACTCTGCTCCTGAAAGTTTCAAAACCTTGACTATTCGCTTCAGATTTTCAAAACATTTCTTGGAAGGTGATATATTATAGCGAGCTAAACTCTGCTCCTGAAAGTTTCAAAACCTTTACTATTCGCTTCAGATTTTCAAAACATTTCTTGGAAGGTGATATATTATAGCGAGCTAAACTCTGCTCCTGAAAGTTTCAAAACCTTGACTATTCGCTTCAGATTTTCAAAACATTTCTTGGAAGGTGATATATTATAGCGAGCTAAACTCTGCTCCTGAAAGTTTCAAAACCTTGACTATTCGCTTCAGATTTTCAAATCATTTCTTGGAAGGGGGTATATTATAGCGAGCTAAACTCTGCTCCTGAAAGTTTCAAAACCTTGACTATTCGCTTCAGATTTTCAAATCATTTCTTGGAAGGTGATATATTATAGCGAGCTAAACTCTGCTCCTGAAAGTTTCAAAACCTTGACTATTCGCTTCAGATTTTCAAAACATTTCTTGGAAGGGGGTATATTATAGCGAGCTAAACTCTGCTCCTGAAAGTTTCAAAACCTTGACTATTCGCTTCAGATTTTCAAAACATTTCTTGGAAGGTGATATATTATAGCGAGCTACACTCTGCTCCTGAAAGTTTCAAAACCTTGACTATTCGCTTCAGATTTTCAAAACATTTCTTGGAAGGGGATATATTATAGCGAGCTAAACTCTGCTCCTGAAAGTTTCAAAACCTTGACTATTCGCTTCAGATTTTCAAAACATTTCTTGGAAGGTGATATATTATAGCGAGCTAAACTCTGCTCCTGAAAGTTTCAAAACCTTGACTATTCGCTTCAGATTTTCAAAACATTTCTTGGAAGGTGATATATTATAGCGAGCTAAACTCTGCTCCTGATGTTTCAAAACCTTGACTATTCGCTTCAGATTTTCAAAACATTTCTTGGAAGGTGATATATTATAGCGAGCTAAACTCTGCTGCTGAAAGTTTCAAAACCTTGACTATTCGCTTCAGATTTTCAAAACATTTCTTGGAAGGGGATATATTATAGCGAGCTAAACTCTGCTCCTGAAAGTTTCAAAACCTTGACTATTCGCTTCAGATTTTCAATACATTTCTTGGAAGGGGATATATAATAGCGAGCTAAACTCTGCTCCTGAAAGTTTCAAAACCTTGACTATTCGCTTCAGATTTTCAAAACATTTCTTGGAAGTTGATATATTATAGCGAGCTAAACTCTGCTCCTGAAAGTTTCAAAACCTTGACTATTCGCTTCAGATTTTCAAAACATTTCTTGGAAGTAGATATATTATAGCGAGCTAAACTCTGCTCCTGATAGTTTCAAAACCTTGACTATTCGCTTCAGATTTTCAAAACATTTCTTGGAAGGTGATATATTATAGCGAGCTAAACTCTGCTCCTGAAAGTTTCAAAACCTTGACTATTCGCTTCAGATTTTCAAATCATTTCTTGGAAGGGGGTATATTATAGCGAGCTAAACTCTGCTCCTGAAAGTTTCAAAACCTTGACTATTCGCTTCAGATTTTCAAAACATTTCTTGGAAGGGGATATATTATAGCGAGCTAAACTCTGCTCCTGAAAGTTTCAAAACCTTGACTATTCGCTTCAGATTTTCAAAACATTTCTTGAAAGGGGATATATTATAGCGGGCTAAACTCTGCTCCTGAAAGTTTCAAAACCTTGACTATTCGCTTCGGATTTTCAAAACATTTCTTGGAAGGGGATATTTTATAGCGAGCTAAACTCTGCTCCTGAAAGTTTCAAAACCTTGACTATTCGCTTCAGATTTTAAAAAAAAACATTTCTTGGAAGGGGATATATTATAGCGAGCTAAACTCAGCTCCTGAAAGTTTCAAAACCTTGACAATTCGCTTCAGATTTTCAAAACATTTCTTGGAAGGGGATATATTATAGCGAGCTAAACTCTGCTCCTGAATGATTCAAAACCTTGACTATTCGCTTCAGATTTTCAAAACATTTCTTGGAAGGTGATATATTATAGCGAGCTAAACTCTGCTCCTGAAAGTTTCAAAACCTTGACTATTCGCTTCAGATTTTCAAATCATTTCTTGGAAGGTGATATATTATAGCGAGCTAAACTCTGCTCCTGAAAGTTTCAAAACCTTGACTATTCGCTTCAGATTTTCAAATCATTTCTTGGAAGGTGATATATTATAGCGAGCTAAACTCTGCTCCTGAAAGTTTCAAAACCTTGACTATTCGCTTCAGATTTTCAAAACATTTCTTGGAAGGGGGTATATTATAGCGAGCTAAACTCTGCTCCTGAAAGTTTCAAAACCTTGACTATTCGCTTCAGATTTTCAAAACATTTCTTGGAAGGTGATATATTATAGCGAGCTACACTCTGCTCCTGAAAGTTTCAAAACCTTGACTATTCGCTTCAGATTTTCAAAACATTTCTTGGAAGGGGATATATTATAGCGAGCTAAACTCTGCTCCTGAAAGTTTCAAAACCTTGACTATTCGCTTCAGATTTTCAAAACATTTCTTGGAAGGTGATATATTATAGCGAGCTAAACTCTGCTCCTGAAAGTTTCAAAACCTTGACTATTCGCTTCAAATTTTCAAAACATTTCTTGGAAGGGGATATATTATAGCGAGCTAAACTCTGCTCCTGAAAGTTTCAAAACCTTGACTATTCGCTTCAGATTTTCAAAACATTTCTTGGAAGGTGATATATTATAGCGAGCTAAACTCTGCTCCTGAAAGTTTCAAAACCTTGACTATTCGCTTCAGATTTTCAAAACATTTCTTGGAAGGGGATATATTATAGCGAGCTAAACTCTGCTCCTGAAAGTTTCAAAACCTTGACTATTCGCTTCAGATTTTCAATACATTTCTTGGAAGGGGATATATTATAGCGAGCTAAACTCTGCTCCTGAAAGTTTCAAAACCTTGACTATTCGCTTCAGATTTTCAAAACATTTCTTGGAAGTTGATATATTATAGCGAGCTAAACTCTGCTCCTGAAAGTTTCAAAACCTTGACTATTCGCTTCAGATTTTCAAAACATTTCATGGAAGGCGATATATAATAGCGAGCTAAACTCTGCTCCTGAAAGGTTCAAAACCTTGACTATTCGCATCAGATTTTCAAAAGATTTCTTGGAAGGTGATATATTATAGCGAGCTAAACTCTGCTCCTGAAAGTTTCAAAACCTTGACTATTCGCTTCAGATTTTCAATACATTTCTTGGAAGGTGATATATTATAGCGAGCTAAACTCTGCTCCTGAAAGTTTCAACACCTTGACTATTCCCTTCAGATTTTCAAAACATTTCTTGGAAGGTGATATATTATAGCGAGCTACACTCTGCTCCTGAAAGTTTCAAAACCTTGACTATTCGCTTTAGATTTTCAAAACATTTCTTGGAAGGTGATATATTATAGCGAGCTAAACTCTGCTCCTGAAAGTTTCAAAACCTTTACTATTCGCTTCAGATTTTCAAAACATTTCTTGGAAGGTGATATATTATAGCGAGCTAAACTCTGCTCCAGAAAGTTTCAAAACCTTGACTATTCGCTTCAGATTTTCAAAACATTTCTTGGAAGGTGATATATTATAGCGAGCTAAACTCTGCTCCTGATAGTTTCAAAACCTTGACTATTCGCTTCAGATTTTCAAAATGTATCTTGGAAGGGGATATATTATAGCGAGCTAAACTCTGCTCCTGATAGTTTCAAAACCTTGACTATTCGCTTCAGATTTTCAAAACATTTCTTGGAAGGTGATATATTATAGCGAGCTAAACTCTGCTCCTGAAAGTTTCAAAACCTTGACTATTCGCTTCAGATTTTCAAAACATTTCTTGGAAGGTGATATATTATAGCAAGCTAAACTTTGCTCATGAAAGATTCATAACCTTGACTATTCGCTTCAGAATTTCAAAATATTTCCTGGAAGGTGATATATTATAGTGAGCTAAACTCTGCTCCTGAAAGTTTCAACACCTTGACTATTCGCTTCAGATTTTCAAAACATTTCTTGGAAGGTGATATATTATAGCGAGCTAAACTCTGCTCCTGAAAGTTTCAAAACCTTGACTATTCGCTTCAGATTTTCAAAACATTTCTTGGAAGGTGATATATTATAGCGAGCTAAACTCTGCTCCTGAAAGTTTCAAAACCTTGACTATTCGCTTCAGATTTTCAAAACATTTCTTGGAATTGGATATATTATAGCGAGCTAAACTCTGCTCCTGAAAGTTTCAAAACCTTGACTATTCGCTTCAGATTTTCAAAACATTTTTTGGAAGGTGATATATTATAGCGAGCTAATCTCTGCTCCTGAAAGTTTCAAAACCTTGACTATTCGCTTCAGATTTTCAAAACATTTCTTGGAAGGTGATATATTATAGCAAGCTAAACTTTGTTCCTGAAAGTTTCAAAACCTTGACTATTCGCTTCAGATTTTCAAAACATTTCCTGGAAGGAGATATATTATAGTGAGCTAAACTCTGCTCCTGAAAGTTTCAACACCTTGACTATTCCCTTCAGATTTTCAAAACATTTCTTGGATGGTGATATATTATAGCGAGCTAAACTCTGCTCCTGAAAGTTTCAAAACCTTGACTATTCGCTTCAGATTTTCAAAACATATCTTGGAAGGTGATATATTATAGCGAGCTAAACTCTGCTCCTAAAAGTTTCAAAACCTTGACTATTCGCTTCAGATTTTCAAAACATTTCTTGGAAGGTGATATATCATAGCGAGCTAAACTCTGCTCCTGAAAGTTTCAAAACCTTGACTATTCGCTTCAGATTTTCAAAACATTTCTTGGAAGGTGATATATTATAGCGAGCTAAACTCTGCTCCTGAAAGTTTCAAAACCTTGACTATTCGCTTCAGATTTTCAAAACATTTCATGGAAGGTGATATATTATAGCGAGCTAAACTCTGCTCCTGAAAGTTTCATAACCTTGACTATTCGCTTCAGATTTTCAAAACATTTCTTGGAAGGTGATATATTATAGCGAGCTAAACTCTGCTCCTGAAAGTTTCAAAACCTTGACTATTCGCTTCAGATTTTCAAATCATTTCTTGGAAGGGGGTATATTATAGCGAGCTAAACTCTGCTCCTGAAAGTTTCAAAACCTTGACTATTCGCTTCAGATTTTCAAAACATTTCTTGGAAGGTGATATATTATAGCGAGCTAAACTCTGCTCCTGAAAGTTTCAAAACCTTGACTATTCGCTTCAGATTTTCAAAACATTTCTTGGAAGGAGTTATATTATAGCGAGCTAAACTCTGCTCCTGAAAGTTTCAAAACCTTGACTATTCGCTTCAGATTTTCAAAACATTTCTTGGAAGTTGATATATTATAGCGAGCTAAACTCTGCTCCTGAAAGTTTCAAAACCTTGACTATTCGCTTCAGATTTTCAAAACATTTCTTGGAAGGGGGTATATTATAGCGAGCTAAACTCTGCCCCTGAAAGTTTCAAAACCTTGACTATTCGCTTCAGATTTTCAAAACATTTCTTGGAAGGTGATATATTATAGCGAGCTAAACTCTGCTCCTGAACGTTTCAAAACCTTGACTATTCGCTTCAGATTTTCAAAACATTTCTTGGAAGGGGATATATTATTGCGAGCTATACTCTGCTCCTGAAAGTTTCAAAACCTTGACTATTCGCTTCAGATTTTCAAAACATTTCTTGGAAGGTGATATATTATAGCAAGCTAAACTTTGCTCCTGAAAGTTTCAAAACCTTGACTATTCGCTTCAGATTTTCAAAACATTTCCTGGAAGGAGATATATTATAGTGAGCTAAACTCTGCTCCTGAAAGTTTCAACACCTTGACTATTCCCTTCAGATTTTCAAAACATTTCTTGGATGGTGATATATTATAGCGAGCTAAACTCTGCTCCTGAAAGTTTCAAAACCTTGACTATTCGCTTCAGATTTTCAAAACATATCTTGGAAGGTGATATATTATAGCGAGCTAAACTCTGCTCCTAAAAGTTTCAAAACCTTGACTATTCGCTTTAGATTTTCAAAACATTTCTTGGAAGGTGATATATCATAGCGAGCTAAACTCTGCTCCTGAAAGTTTCAAAACCTTGACTATTCGCTTCAGATTTTCAAAACATTTCTTGGAAGGTGATATATTATAGCGAGCTAAACTCTGCTCCTGAAAGTTTCAAAACCTTGACTATTCGCTTCAGATTTTCAAAACATTTCATGGAAGGTGATATATTATAGCGAGCTAAACTCTGCTCCTGAAAGTTTCATAACCTTGACTATTCGCTTCAGATTTTCAAAACATTTCTTGGAAGGTGATATATTATAGCGAGCTAAACTCTGCTCCTGAAAGTTTCAAAACCTTGACTATTCGCTTCAGATTTTCAAATCATTTCTTGGAAGGGGGTATATTATAGCGAGCTAAACTCTGCTCCTGAAAGTTTCAAAACCTTGACTATTCGCTTCAGATTTTCAAAACATTTCTTGGAAGGTGATATATTATAGCGAGCTAAACTCTGCTCCTGAAAGTTTCAAAACCTTGACTATTCGCTTCAGATTTTCAAAACATTTCTTGGAAGGAGTTATATTATAGCGAGCTAAACTCTGCTCCTGAAAGTTTCAAAACCTTGACTATTCGCTTCAGATTTTCAAAACATTTCTTGGAAGTTGATATATTATAGCGAGCTAAACTCTGCTCCTGAAAGTTTCAAAACCTTGACTATTCGCTTCAGATTTTCAAAACATTTCTTGGAAGGGGGTATATTATAGCGAGCTAAACTCTGCCCCTGAAAGTTTCAAAACCTTGACTATTCGCTTCAGATTTTCAAAACATTTCTTGGAAGGTGATATATTATAGCGAGCTAAACTCTGCTCCGGAAAGGTTCAAAACCTTGACTATTCGCTTCAGATTTTCAAAACATTTCTTGGAAGGTGATATATTATAGCGAGCTAAACTCTGCTCCTGAAAGTTTCAAAACCTTGAATATTCGCTTCAGATTTTCAATACATTTCTTGGAAGGGGATATATTATAGCGAGCTAAACTCTGCTCCTGAAAGTTTCAAAACCTTGACTATTCGCTTCAGATTTTCAAAACATTTCATGGAAGGCGATATATAATAGCGAGCTAAACTCTGCTCCTGAAAGGTTCAAAACCTTGACTATTCGCATCAGATTTTCAAAAGATTTCTTGGAAGGTGATATATTATAGCGAGCTAAACTCTGCTCCTGAATGTTTCAAAACCTTGACTATTCGCTTCAGATTTTCAAAACATTTCTTGGAAGGTGATATATTATAGCGAGCTAAACTCTGCTCCTGATAGTTTCAAAACCTTGACTATTCGCTTCAGATTTTCAAAATATATCTTGGAAGGGGATATATTATAGCGAGCTAAACTCTGCTCCTGATAGTTTCAAAACCTTGACTATTCGCTTCAGATTTTCAAAACATATCTTGGAAGGGGATATATTATAGCGAGTTAAACTCTGCTCCTGAAAGTTTCAAAACCTTGACTATTCGCTTCAGATTTTCAAAACATTTCTTGGAAGGGGATATATTATAGCGAGCTAATCTCTGCTCCTGAAAGTTTCAAAACCTTGACTATTCGCTTCAGATTTTCAATACATTTCTTGGAAGGGGATATATTATAGCGAGCTAAACTCTGCTCCTGAAAGTTTCAAAACCTTGACTATTCGCTTCAGATTTTCAATACATTTCTTGAAAGGGGATATATTATAGCGAGCTAAACTCTGCTCCTGAAAGTTTTATAACCTTGACTATTCGCTTCAGATTTTCAAAACATTTCTTGGAAGGTGATATATTATAGCGAGCTAAACTCTGCTGCTGAAAGTTTCAAAACCTTGACTATTCGCTTCAGATTTTCAAAACATTTCTTGGAAGGTGATATATTATAGCGAGCTAAACTCTGCTCCTGAAAGTTTCAAAACCTTGACTATTCGCTTCAGATTTTCAAAACATTTCTTGGAAGGTGATATATTATAGCAAGCTAAACTTTGCTCATGAAAGATTCATAACCTTGACTATTCGCTTCAGAATTTCAAAACATTTCCTGGAAGGTGATATATTATAGTGAGCTAAACTCTGCTCCTGAAAGTTTCAACACCTTGACTATTCGCTTCAGATTTTCAAAACATTTCTTGGAAGGTGATATATTATAGCGAGCTAAACTCTGCTCCTGAAAGTTTCAAAACCTTGACTATTCGCTTCAGATTTTCAAAACATTTCTTGGAAGGTGATATATTATAGCGAGCTAAACTCTGCTCCTGAAAGTTTCAAAACCTTGACTATTCGCTTCAGATTTTCAAAACATTTCATGGAAGGCGATATATAATAGCGAGCTAAACTCTGCTCCTGAAAGGTTCAAAACCTTGACTATTCGCATCAGATTTTCAAAAGATTTCTTGGAAGGTGATATATTATAGCGAGCTAAACTCTGCTCCTGAATGTTTCAAAACCTTGACTATTCGCTTCAGATTTTCAAAACATTTCTTGGAAGGTGATATATTATAGCGAGCTAAACTCTGCTCCTGATAGTTTCAAAACCTTGACTATTCGCTTCAGATTTTCAAAATATATCTTGGAAGGGGATATATTATAGCGAGCTAAACTCTGCTCCTGATAGTTTCAAAACCTTGACTATTCGCTTCAGATTTTCAAAACATATCTTGGAAGGGGATATATTATAGCGAGTTAAACTCTGCTCCTGAAAGTTTCAAAACCTTGACTATTCGCTTCAGATTTTCAAAACATTTCTTGGAAGGGGATATATTATAGCGAGCTAATCTCTGCTCCTGAAAGTTTCAAAACCTTGACTATTCGCTTCAGATTTTCAATACATTTCTTGGAAGGGGATATATTATAGCGAGCTAAACTCTGCTCCTGAAAGTTTCAAAACCTTGACTATTCGCTTCAGATTTTCAATACATTTCTTGAAAGGGGATATATTATAGCGAGCTAAACTCTGCTCCTGAAAGTTTTATAACCTTGACTATTCGCTTCAGATTTTCAAAACATTTCTTGGAAGGTGATATATTATAGCGAGCTAAACTCTGCTGCTGAAAGTTTCAAAACCTTGACTATTCGCTTCAGATTTTCAAAACATTTCTTGGAAGGTGATATATTATAGCGAGCTAAACTCTGCTCCTGAAAGTTTCAAAACCTTGACTATTCGCTTCAGATTTTCAAAACATTTCTTGGAAGGTGATATATTATAGCAAGCTAAACTTTGCTCATGAAAGATTCATAACCTTGACTATTCGCTTCAGAATTTCAAAACATTTCCTGGAAGGTGATATATTATAGTGAGCTAAACTCTGCTCCTGAAAGTTTCAACACCTTGACTATTCGCTTCAGATTTTCAAAACATTTCTTGGAAGGTGATATATTATAGCGAGCTAAACTCTGCTCCTGAAAGTTTCAAAACCTTGACTATTCGCTTCAGATTTTCAAAACATTTCTTGGAAGGTGATATATTATAGCGAGCTAAACTCTGCTCCTGAAAGTTTCAAAACCTTGACTATTCGCTTCAGATTTTCAAAACATTTCTTGGAAGGGGATATATTATTGCGAGCTATACTCTGCTCCTGAAAGTTTCAAAACCTTGACTATTCGCTTCAGATTTTCAAAACATTTTTTGGAAGGTGATATATTATAGCGAGCTAATCTCTGCTCCTGAAAGTTTCAAAACCTTGACTATTCGCTTCAGATTTTCAAAACATTTCTTGGAAGGTGATATATTATAGCGAGCTAAACTCTGCTCCTGAAAGTTTCAAAACCTTGACTATTCGCTTCAGATTTTCAAAACATTTCTTGGAAGGGGATATATTATAGCGAGCTTAACTCTGCTCCTGAAAGTTTCAAAACCTTGACTATTCGCTTCAGATTTTCAAAACATTTCTTGGAAGGTGATATATTATAGCGAGCTTAACTCTGCTCCTGAAAGTTTCAAAACCTTGACTATTCGCTTCAGATTTTCAAATCATATCTTGGAAGGGGGTATATTATAGCGAGCTAAACTCTGCTCCTGAAAGTTTCAAAACCTTGACTATTCGCTTCAGATTTTCAAAACATTTCTTGGAAGGTGATATATTATAGCGAGCTAAACTCTGCTCCTGAAAGTTTCATAACTTTGACTATTCGCTTCAGATTTTCAAAACATTTCTTGGAAGGTGATATATTATAGCGAGCTAAACTCTGATCCTGAAAGTTTCAAAACCTTGACTATTCGCTTCAGATTTTCAAAATATATCTTGGAAGGGGATATATTATAGCGAGCTAAACTCTCCTCCTGAAAGTTTCAAAACCTTGACTATTGGCTTCAGATTTTCAAAACATTTCTTGGAAGGTGATATATTATAGCGAGCTAAACTCTGCTCCTGAAAGTTTCAAAACCTTGACTATTCGCTTCAGATTTTCAAAACATTTCTTGGAAGGGGATATATTATAGCGAGCTAAACTCTGCTCCTGAAAGTTTCAAAACCTTGACTATTCGCTTCAGATTTTCAATACATTTCTTGGAAGGGGATATATTATAGCGAGCTAAACTCTGCTCCTGAAAGTTTCAAAACCTTGACTACTCGCTTCAGATTTTCAAAACATTTCTTGGAAGTTGATATATTATAGCGAGCTAAACTCTGCTCCTGAAAGTTTCAAAACCTTGACTATTCGCTTCAGATTTTCAAAACATTTCTTGGAAGGGGGTATATTATAGCGAGCTAAACTCTGCTCCTGAAAGTTTCAAAACCTTGACTATTCGCTTCAGATTTTCAAAACATTTCTTGGAAGGTGATATATTATAGCGAGCTAAACTCTGCTCCTGAAAGGTTCAAAACCTTGACAATTCGCTTCAGATTTTCAAAACATTTCTTGGAAGGCGATATATAATAGCGAGCTAAACTCTGCTCCTGAAAGTTTCAAAACCTTGACTATTCGCTTCAGATTTTCAAAAGATTTCTTGGAAGGTGATATATTATAGCGAGCTAAACTCTGCTCCTGATAGTTTCAAAACCTTGACTATTCGCTTCAGAATTTCATTACATTTCTTGGAAGGTGATATATTATAGCGAGCTAAACTCTGCTCCTGAAAGTTTCAAAACCTTGACTATTCGCTTCAGATTTTCAATACATTTCTTGGAAGGGGATATATTATAGCGAGCTAAACTCTGCTCCTGAAATTTTCAAAACCTTGACTATTCGCTTCAGATTTTCAAAACATTTCTTGGAAGGTGATATATTATAGCGAGCTAAACTCTGCTCCTGAAAGTTTCAAAACCTTTACTATTCGCTTCAGATTTTCAAAACATTTCTTGGAAGGTGATATATTATAGCGAGCTAAACTCTGCTCCTGAAAGTTTCAAAACCTTGACTATTCGCTTCAGATTTTCAAAACATTTCTTGGAAGGTGATATATTATAGCGAGCTAAACTCTCCTCCTGAAAGTTTCAAAACCTTGACTATTCGCTTCAGATTTTCAAAACATTTCTTGGAAGGTGATATATTATAGCGAGCTAAACTCTGCTCCTGAAAGTTTCAAAACCTTGACTATTCGCTTCAGATTTTCAAAACATTTCTTGGAAGGGGATATATTATAGCGAGCTAAACTCTGCTCCTGAAAGTTTCAAAACCTTGACTATTCGCTTCAGATTTTCAATACATTTCTTGGAAGGGGATATATTATAGCGAGCTAAACTCTGCTCCTGAAAGTTTCAAAACCTTGACTACTCGCTTCAGATTTTCAAAACATTTCTTGGAAGTTGATATATTATAGCGAGCTAAACTCTGCTCCTGAAAGTTTCAAAACCTTGACTATTCGCTTCAGATTTTCAAAACATTTCTTGGAAGGGGGTATATTATAGCGAGCTAAACTCTGCTCCTGAAAGTTTCAAAACCTTGACTATTCGCTTCAGATTTTCAAAACATTTCTTGGAAGGTGATATATTATAGCGAGCTAAACTCTGCTCCTGAAAGGTTCAAAACCTTGACTATTCGCTTCAGATTTTCAAAACATTTCTTGGAAGGCGATATATAATAGCGAGCTAAACTCTGCTCCTGAAAGTTTCAAAACCTTGACTATTCGCTTCAGATTTTCAAAAGATTTCTTGGAAGGTGATATATTATAGCGAGCTAAACTCTGCTCCTGATAGTTTCAAAACCTTGACTATTCGCTTCAGATTTTCAATACATTTCTTGGAAGGTGATATATTATAGCGAGCTAAACTCTGCTCCTGAAAGTTTCAAAACCTTGACTATTCGCTTCAGATTTTCAATACATTTCTTTGAAGGGGATATATTATAGCGAGCTAAACTCTGCTCCTGAAATTTTCAAAACCTTGACTATTCGCTTCAGATTTTCAAAACATTTCTTGGAAGGTGATATATTATAGCGAGCTAAACTCTGCTCCTGAAAGTTTCAAAACCTTTACTATTCGCTTCAGATTTTCAAAACATTTCTTGGAAGGTGATATATTATAGCGAGCTAAACTCTGCTCCTGAAAGATTCAAAACCTTGACTATTCGCTTCAGATTTTCAAAACATTTCTTGGAAGGTGATATATTATAGCGAGCTAAACTCTGCTCCTGATAGTTTCAAAACCTTGACTATTCGCTTCAGATTTTCCAAATATATCTTGGAAGGGGATATATTATAGCGAGCTAAACTCTGCTCCTGATAGTTTCAAAACCTTGACTACTCGCTTCAGATTTTCAAAACATATCTTGGAAGGGGATATATTATAGCGAGTTAAACTCTGCTCCTGAAAGTTTCAAAACCTTGACTATTCGCTTCAGATTTTCAAAACATTTCTTGGAAGGGGATATATTATAGCGAGCTAAACTCTGCTCCTGAAAGTTTCAAAACCTTGACTATTCGCTTCAGATTTTCAAAACATTTCTTGGAAGGTGATATATTATAGCGAGCTAAACTCTGCTCCTTAAAGTTTCAAAACCTTGACTATTCGCTTCAGATTTTCAAATCATTTCTTGGAAGGGGGTATATTATAGCGAGCTAAACTCTGCTCCTGAAAGTTTCAAAACCTTGACTATTCGCTTCAGATTTTCAAAACATTCCTTGGAAGGTGATATATTATAGCGAGCTAAACTCTGCTCCTGAAAGTTTCATAACCTTGACTATTCGCTTCAGATTTTCAAAACATTTCTTGGAAGGGGATATATTATAGCGAGCTAAACTCTGCTCCTGAAAGTTTCAAAACCTTGACTATTCGCTTCAGATTTTCAAAACATTTCTTGAAAGGGGATATATTATAGCGAGCTAAACTCTGCTCCTGAAAGTTTCAAAACCTTGACTATTCGCTTCGGATTTTCAAAACATTTCTTGGAAGGGGATATATTATAGCGAGCTAAACTCTGCTCCTGAAAGTTTCAAAACCTTGACTATTCGCTTCAGATTTTCAAAACATTTCTTGGAAGGTGATATATTATAGCGAGCTAAACTCTGCTCCTGAAAGTTTCAAAACCTTGACTATTCGCTTCAGATTTTCAAAACATTTCTTGGAAGGTGATATATTATAGCGAGCTAAACTCTGCTCCTGAAAGTTTCAAAACCTTGACTATTCGCTTCAGATTTTCAAAACATTTCTTGGAAGGTGATATATTATAGCGAGCTAAACTCTGCTCCTGAAAGCTTCAAAACCTTGACTATTCGCTTCAGATTTTCAAAACATATCTTGGAAGGGGATATATTATAGCGAGCTAAACTCTGCTCCTGAAAGTTTCAAAACCTTGACTATTCGCTTCAGATTTTCAATACATTTCTTGGAAGGGGATATATTATAGCGAGCTAAACTCTGCTCCTGAAAGTTTCAAAACCTTGACTATTCGCTTCAGATTTTCAAAACATTTTTTGGAAGGTGATATATTATAGCGAGCTAATCTCTGCTCCTGAAAGTTTCAAAACCTTGACTATTCGCTTCAGATTTTCAAAACATTTCTTGGAAGGTGATATATTATAGCGAGCTAAACTCTGCTCCTGAAAGTTTCAAAACCTTGACTATTCGCTTGAGATTTTCAAAACATTTCTTGGAAGGGGATATATTATAGCGAGCTAAACTCTGCTCCTGAAAGTTTCAAAACCTTGACTATTCGCTTCAGATTTTCAAAACTTTTCTTGGAAGGTGATATATTATAGCGAGCTAAACTCTGCTCCTGAAAGTTTCAAAACCTTGACTATTCGCTTCAGATTTTCAAAACATTTCTTGGAAGGTGATATATTATAGCGAGCTAAACTCTGCTCCTGAAAGTTTCAAAACCTTGACTATTCGCTTCAGATTTTCAAAACATTTCTTGGAAGGTGATATATTATAGCGAGCTAAACTCTGCTCCTGAAAGTTTCAAAACCTTGACTATTCGCTTCAGATTTTCAAAACATTTCTTGGAAGGGGATATATTATAGCGAGCTAAACTCTGCTCCTGAAAGTTTCAAAACCTTGACTATACGCTTCAGATTTTCAAAACATTTCTTGGAAGGGGATATATTATAGCGAGCTAAACTCTGCTCCTGAATGTTTCAAAACCTTGACTATTCGCTTCAGATTTTCAAAACATTTCTTGGAAGGGGATATATTATAGCGAGCTAAACTCAGCTCCTGAAAGTTTCAAAACCTTGACTATTCGCTTCAGATTTTCAAAACATTTCTTGGAAGGAAATATATTATAGCGAGCTAAACTCTGCTCCTGAATGATTCAAAACCTTGACTATTCGCTTCAGATTTTCAAAACATTTCTTGGAAGGTGATATATTATAGCGAGCTAAACTCTGCTCCTGAAAGTTTCAAAACCTTGACTATTCGCTTCAGATTTTCAAATCATTTCTTGGAAGGTGATATATTATAGCGAGCTAAACTCTGCTCCTGAAAGTTTCAAAACCTTGACTATTCGCTTCAGATTTTCAAATCATTTCTTGGAAGGTGATATATTATTGCGAGCTAAACTCTGCTCCTGAAAGTTTCAAAACCTTGACTATTCGCTTCAGATTTTCAAAACATTTCTTGGAAGGGGGTATATTATAGCGAGCTAAACTCTGCTCCTGAAAGTTTTAAAACCTTGACTATTCGCTTCAGATTTTCAAAACATTTCTTGGAAGGTGATATATTATAGCGAGCTAAACTCTGCTCCTGAAAGTTTCAAAACCTTGACTATTCGCTTCAGATTTTCAAAACATTTCTTGGAAGGGGATATATTATAGCGAGCTAAACTCTGCTCCTGAAAGTTTCAAAACCTTGACTATTCGCTTCAGATTTTCAAAACATTTCTTGGAAGGTGATATATTATAGCGAGCTAAACTCTGCTCCTGAAAGTTTCAAAACCTTGACTATTCGCTTCAGATTTTCAAAACATTTCTTGGAAGGGGATATATTATAGCGAGCTAAACTCTGCTCCTGAAAGTTTCAAAACCTTGACTATTCGCTTCAGATTTTCAAAACATTTCTTGGAAGGTGATATATTATAGCGAGCTAAACTCTGCTCCTGATGTTTCAAAACCTTGACTATTCGCTTCAGATTTTCAAAACATTTCTTGGAAGGTGATATATTATAGCGAGCTAAACTCTGCTCCTGAAAGTTTCAAAACCTTGACTATTCGCTTCAGATTTTCAAAACATTTCTTGGAAGGTGATATATTATAGCGAGCTAAACTCTGCTCCTGAAAGTTTCAAAACCTTGACTATTCGCTTCAGATTTTCAAAACATTTCTTGGAAGGGGATATATTATAGCGAGCTAAACTCTGCTCCTGAAAGTTTCAAAACCTTGACTATTCGCTTCAGATTTTCAAAACATTTCTTGGAAGGTGATATATTATAGCGAGCTAAACTCTGCTCCTGATGTTTCAAAACCTTGACTATTCGCTTCAGATTTTCAAAACATTTCTTGGAAGGTGATATATTATAGCGAGCTAAACTCTGCTGCTGAAAGTTTCAAAACCTTGACTATTCGCTTCAGATTTTCAAAACATTTCTTGGAAGGGGATATATTATAGCGAGCTAAACTCTGCTCCTGAAAGTTTCAAAACCTTGACTATTCGCTTCAGATTTTCAATACATTTCTTGGAAGGGGATATATTATAGCGAGCTAAACTCTGCTCCTGAAAGTTTCAAAACCTTGACTATTCGCTTCAGATTTTCAAAACATTTCTTGGAAGTTGATATATTATAGCGAGCTAAACTCTGCTCCTGAAAGTTTCAAAACCTTGACTATTCGCTTCAGATTTTCAAAACATTTCTTGGAAGTTGATATATTATAGCGAGCTAAACTCTGCTCCTGATAGTTTCAAAACCTTGACTATTCGCTTCAGATTTTCAAAACATTTCTTGGAAGGTGATATATTATAGCGAGCTAAACTCTGCTCCTGAAAGTTTCAAAACCTTGACTATTCGCTTCAGATTTTCAAAACATTTTTTGGAAGGTGATATATTATAGCGAGCTAATCTCTGCTCCTGAAAGTTTCAAAACCTTGACTATTCGCTTCAGATTTTCAAAACATTTCTTGGAAGGTGATATATTATAGCGAGCTAAACTCTGCTCCTGAAAGTTTCAAAACCTTGACTATTCGCTTGAGATTTTCAAAACATTTCTTGGAAGGGGATATATTATAGCGAGCTAAACTCTGCTCCTGAAAGTTTCAAAACCTTGACTATTCGCTTCAGATTTTCAAAACTTTTCTTGGAAGGTGATATATTATAGCGAGCTAAACTCTGCTCCTGAAAGTTTCAAAACCTTGACTATTCGCTTCAGATTTTCAAAACATTTCTTGGAAGGTGATATATTATAGCGAGCTAAACTCTGCTCCTGAAAGTTTCAAAACCTTGACTATTCGCTTCAGATTTTCAAAACATTTCTTGGAAGGTGATATATTATAGCGAGCTAAACTCTGCTCCTGAAAGTTTCAAAACCTTGACTATTCGCTTCAGATTTTCAAAACATTTCTTGGAAGGGGATATATTATAGCGAGCTAAACTCTGCTCCTGAAAGTTTCAAAACCTTGACTATACGCTTCAGATTTTCAAAACATTTCTTGGAAGGGGATATATTATAGCGAGCTAAACTCTGCTCCTGAATGTTTCAAAACCTTGACTATTCGCTTCAGATTTTCAAAACATTTCTTGGAAGGGGATATATTATAGCGAGCTAAACTCAGCTCCTGAAAGTTTCAAAACCTTGACTATTCGCTTCAGATTTTCAAAACATTTCTTGGAAGGAAATATATTATAGCGAGCTAAACTCTGCTCCTGAATGATTCAAAACCTTGACTATTCGCTTCAGATTTTCAAAACATTTCTTGGAAGGTGATATATTATAGCGAGCTAAACTCTGCTCCTGAAAGTTTCAAAACCTTGACTATTCGCTTCAGATTTTCAAATCATTTCTTGGAAGGTGATATATTATAGCGAGCTAAACTCTGCTCCTGAAAGTTTCAAAACCTTGACTATTCGCTTCAGATTTTCAAATCATTTCTTGGAAGGTGATATATTATTGCGAGCTAAACTCTGCTCCTGAAAGTTTCAAAACCTTGACTATTCGCTTCAGATTTTCAAAACATTTCTTGGAAGGGGGTATATTATAGCGAGCTAAACTCTGCTCCTGAAAGTTTTAAAACCTTGACTATTCGCTTCAGATTTTCAAAACATTTCTTGGAAGGTGATATATTATAGCGAGCTAAACTCTGCTCCTGAAAGTTTCAAAACCTTGACTATTCGCTTCAGATTTTCAAAACATTTCTTGGAAGGGGATATATTATAGCGAGCTAAACTCTGCTCCTGAAAGTTTCAAAACCTTGACTATTCGCTTCAGATTTTCAAAACATTTCTTGGAAGGTGATATATTATAGCGAGCTAAACTCTGCTCCTGAAAGTTTCAAAACCTTGACTATTCGCTTCAGATTTTCAAAACATTTCTTGGAAGGGGATATATTATAGCGAGCTAAACTCTGCTCCTGAAAGTTTCAAAACCTTGACTATTCGCTTCAGATTTTCAAAACATTTCTTGGAAGGTGATATATTATAGCGAGCTAAACTCTGCTCCTGATGTTTCAAAACCTTGACTATTCGCTTCAGATTTTCAAAACATTTCTTGGAAGGTGATATATTATAGCGAGCTAAACTCTGCTCCTGAAAGTTTCAAAACCTTGACTATTCGCTTCAGATTTTCAAAACATTTCTTGGAAGGTGATATATTATAGCGAGCTAAACTCTGCTCCTGAAAGTTTCAAAACCTTGACTATTCGCTTCAGATTTTCAAAACATTTCTTGGAAGGGGATATATTATAGCGAGCTAAACTCTGCTCCTGAAAGTTTCAAAACCTTGACTATTCGCTTCAGATTTTCAAAACATTTCTTGGAAGGTGATATATTATAGCGAGCTAAACTCTGCTCCTGATGTTTCAAAACCTTGACTATTCGCTTCAGATTTTCAAAACATTTCTTGGAAGGTGATATATTATAGCGAGCTAAACTCTGCTGCTGAAAGTTTCAAAACCTTGACTATTCGCTTCAGATTTTCAAAACATTTCTTGGAAGGGGATATATTATAGCGAGCTAAACTCTGCTCCTGAAAGTTTCAAAACCTTGACTATTCGCTTCAGATTTTCAATACATTTCTTGGAAGGGGATATATTATAGCGAGCTAAACTCTGCTCCTGAAAGTTTCAAAACCTTGACTATTCGCTTCAGATTTTCAAAACATTTCTTGGAAGTTGATATATTATAGCGAGCTAAACTCTGCTCCTGAAAGTTTCAAAACCTTGACTATTCGCTTCAGATTTTCAAAACATTTCTTGGAAGTTGATATATTATAGCGAGCTAAACTCTGCTCCTGATAGTTTCAAAACCTTGACTATTCGCTTCAGATTTTCAAAACATTTCTTGGAAGGTGATATATTATAGCGAGCTAAACTCTGCTCCTGAAAGTTTCAAAACCTTGACTATTCGCTTCAGATTTTCAAATCATTTCTTGAAAGGGGGTATATTATAGCGAGCTAAACTCTGCTCCTGAAAGTTTCAAAACCTTGACTATTCGCTTCAGATTTTCAAAACATTTCTTGGAAGGGGATATATTATAGCGAGCTAAACTCTGCTCCTGAAAGTTTCAAAACCTTGACTATTCGCTTCAGATTTTCAAAACATTTCTTGAAAGGGGATATATTATAGCGAGCTAAACTCTGCTCCTGAAAGTTTCAAAACCTTGACTATTCGCTTCGGATTTTCAAAACATTTCTTGGAAGGGGATATTTTATAGCGAGCTAAACTCTGCTCCTGAAAGTTTCAAAACCTTGACTATTCGCTTCAGATTTTCAAAACATTTCTTGGAAGGGGATATATTATAGCGAGCTAAACTCAGCTCCTGAAAGTTTCAAAACCTTGACTATTCGCTTCAGATTTTCAAATCATTTCTTGGAAGGTAATATATTATAGCGAGCTAAACTCTGCTCCTGAAAGTTTCAAAACCTTGACTATTCGCTTCAGATTTTCAAATCATTTCTTGGAAGGTGATATATTATTGCGAGCTAAACTCTGCTCCTGAAAGTTTCAAAACCTTGACTATTCGCTTCAGATTTTCAAAACATTTCTTGGAAGGTGATATATTATAGCGAGCTAAACTCTGCTCCTGAAAGTTTCAAAACCTTGACTATTCGCTTCAGATTTTCAAAACATTTCTTGGAAGGGGATATATTATAGCGAGCTAAACTCTGCTCCTGAAAGTTTCAAAACCTTGACTATTCGCTTCAGATTTTCAAAACATTTCTTGGAAGGTGATATATTATAGCGAGCTAAACTCTGCTCCTGATGTTTCAAAACCTTGACTATTCGCTTCAGATTTTCAAAACATTTCTTGGAAGGTGATATATTATAGCGAGCTAAACTCTGCTGCTGAAAGTTTCAAAACCTTGACTATTCGCTTCAGATTTTCAAAACATTTCTTGGAAGGGGATATATTATAGCGAGCTAAACTCTGCTCCTGAAAGTTTCAAAACCTTGACTATTCGCTTCAGATTTTCAATACATTTCTTGGAAGGGGATATATTATAGCGAGCTAAACTCTGCTCCTGAAAGTTTCAAAACCTTGACTATTCGCTTCAGATTTTCAAAACATTTCTTGGAAGTTGATATATTATAGCGAGCTAAACTCTGCTCCTGAAAGTTTCAAAACCTTGACTATTCGCTTCAGATTTTCAAAACATTTCTTGGAAGTTGATATATTATAGCGAGCTAAACTCTGCTCCTGATAGTTTCAAAACCTTGACTATTCGCTTCAGATTTTCAAAACATTTCTTGGAAGGTGATATATTATAGCGAGCTAAACTCTGCTCCTGAAAGTTTCAAAACCTTGACTATTCGCTTCAGATTTTCAAAACATTTCTTGGAAGGTGATATATTATAGCGAGCTAAACTCTGCTCCTGAAAGTTTCAAAACCTTGACTATTCGCTTCAGATTTTCAAAACATTTCTTGGAAGGTGATATATTATAGCGAGCTAAACTCTGCTCCTGAAAGTTTCAAAACCTTGACTATTCGCTTCAGATTTTCAAAACATTTCTTGAAAGGGGATATATTATAGCGAGCTAAACTCTGCTCCTGAAAGTTTCAAAACCTTGACTATTCGCTTCGGATTTTCAAAACATTTCTTGGAAGGGGATATTTTATAGCGAGCTAAACTCTGCTCCTGAAAGTTTCAAAACCTTGACTATTCGCTTCAGATTTTCAAAACATTTCTTGGAAGGGGATATATTATAGCGAGCTAAACTCAGCTCCTGAAAGTTTCAAAACCTTGACTATTCGCTTCAGATTTTCAAAACATTTCTTGGAAGGGGATATATTATAGCGAGCTAAACTCTGCTCCTGAATGATTCAAAACCTTGACTATTCGCTTCAGATTTTCAAAACATTTCTTGGAAGGTGATATATTATAGCGAGCTAAACTCTGCTCCTGAAAGTTTCAAAACCTTGACTATTCGCTTCAGATTTTCAAATCATTTCTTGGAAGGTGATATATTATAGCGAGCTAAACTCTGCTCCTGAAAGTTTCAAAACCTTGACTATTCGCTTCAGATTTTCAAAACATTTCTTGGAAGGGGATATATTATAGCGAGCTAAACTCTGCTCCTGAAAGTTTCAAAACCTTGACTATTCGCTTCAGATTTTCAAAACATTTCTAGGAAGGTGATATATTATAGCGAGCTAAACTCTGCTCCTGAAAGTTTCAAAACCTTGACTATTCGCTTCAGATTTTCAAAACATTTCTTGGAAGGGGATATATTATAGCGAGCTAAACTCTGCTCCTGAAAGTTTCAAAACCTTGACTATTCGCTTCAGATTTTCAAAACATTTCTTGGAAGGTGATATATTATAGCGAGCTAAACTCTGCTCCGTAAAGTTTCAAAACCTTGACTATTCGCTTCAGATTTTCAATACATTTCTTGGAAGGGGATATATTATAGCGAGCTAAACTCTGCTCCTGAAAGTTTCAAAACCTTGACTATTCGCTTCAGATTTTCAAAACATTTCTTGGAAGTTGATATATTATAGCGAGCTAAACTCTGCTCCTGAAAGTTTCAAAACCTTGACTATTCGCTTCAGATTTTCAAAACATTTCTTGGAAGTTGATATATTATAGCGAGCTAAACTCTGCTCCTGAAAGTTTCAAAACCTTGACTATTCGCTTCAGATTTTCAAAACATTTCTTGGAAGGGGGTATATTATAGCGAGCTAAACTCTGCTCCTGAATGTTTCAAAACCTTGACTATTCGCTTCAGATTTTCAAAACATTTCTTGGAAGGTGATATATTATAGCGAGCTAAACTCTGCTCCTGAAAGGTTCAAAACCTTGACTATTCGCTTCAGATTTTCAAAACATTTCATGGAAGGCGATATGTAATAGCGAGCTAAACTCTGCTCCTGAAAGGTTCAAAACCTTGACTATTCGCTTCAGATTTTCAAAAGATTTCTTGGAAGGTGATATATTATACCGAGCTAAACTCTGCTCCTGAAAGTTTCAAAACCTTGACTATTCGCTTCAGATTTTCAAAACATTTCTTGGAAGGTGATATATTATAGCGAGCTAAACTCTGCTCCTGAAAGTTTCAAAACCTTGACTATTCGCTTCAGATTTTCAAAACATTTCTTGGAAGGTGATATATTATAGCGAGCTAAACTCTGCTCCTGAAAGTTTCAAAACCTTGACTATTCGCTTCAGATTTTCAAAACATTTCTTGAAAGGGGATATATTATAGCGAGCTAAACTCTGCTCCTGAAAGTTTCAAAACCTTGACTATTCGCTTCGGATTTTCAAAACATTTCTTGGAAGGGGATATTTTATAGCGAGCTAAACTCTGCTCCTGAAAGTTTCAAAACCTTGACTATTCGCTTCAGATTTTCAAAACATTTCTTGGAAGGGGATATATTATAGCGAGCTAAACTCAGCTCCTGAAAGTTTCAAAACCTTGACTATTCGCTTCAGATTTTCAAAACATTTCTTGGAAGGGGATATATTATAGCGAGCTAAACTCTGCTCCTGAATGATTCAAAACCTTGACTATTCGCTTCAGATTTTCAAAACATTTCTTGGAAGGTGATATATTATAGCGAGCTAAACTCTGCTCCTGAAAGTTTCAAAACCTTGACTATTCGCTTCAGATTTTCAAATCATTTCTTGGAAGGTGATATATTATAGCGAGCTAAACTCTGCTCCTGAAAGTTTCAAAACCTTGACTATTCGCTTCAGATTTTCAAAACATTTCTTGGAAGGGGATATATTATAGCGAGCTAAACTCTGCTCCTGAAAGTTTCAAAACCTTGACTATTCGCTTCAGATTTTCAAAACATTTCTTGGAAGGTGATATATTATAGCGAGCTAAACTCTGCTCCTGAAAGTTTCAAAACCTTGACTATTCGCTTCAGATTTTCAAAACATTTCTTGGAAGGGGATATATTATAGCGAGCTAAACTCTGCTCCTGAAAGTTTCAAAACCTTGACTATTCGCTTCAGATTTTCAAAACATTTCTTGGAAGGTGATATATTATAGCGAGCTAAACTCTGCTCCTGAAAGTTTCAAAACCTTGACTATTCGCTTCAGATTTTCAAAACATTTCTTGGAAGGTGATATATTATAGCGAGCTAAACTCTGCTCCTGAAAGTTTCAAAACCTTGACTATTCGCTTCAGATTTTCAAAACATTTCTTGAAAGGGGATATATTATAGCGAGCTAAACTCTGCTCCTGAAAGTTTCAAAACCTTGACTATTCGCTTCGGATTTTCAAAACATTTCTTGGAAGGGGATATTTTATAGCGAGCTAAACTCTGCTCCTGAAAGTTTCAAAACCTTGACTATTCGCTTCAGATTTTCAAAACATTTCTTGGAAGGGGATATATTATAGCGAGCTAAACTCAGCTCCTGAAAGTTTCAAAACCTTGACTATTCGCTTCAGATTTTCAAAACATTTCTTGGAAGGGGATATATTATAGCGAGCTAAACTCTAGTCCTGAATGATTCAAAACCTTGACTATTCGCTTCAGATTTTCAAAACATTTCTTGGAAGGTGATATATTATAGCGAGCTAAACTCTGCTCCTGAAAGTTTCAAAACCTTGACTATTCGCTTCAGATTTTCAAATCATTTCTTGGAAGGTGATATATTATAGCGAGCTAAACTCTGCTCCTGAAAGTTTCAAAACCTTGACTATTCGCTTCAGATTTTCAAAACATTTCTTGGAAGGGGATATATTATAGCGAGCTAAACTCTGCTCCTGAAAGTTTCAAAACCTTGACTATTCGCTTCAGATTTTCAAAACATTTCTTGGAAGGTGATATATTATAGCGAGCTAAACTCTGCTCCTGAAAGTTTCAAAACCTTGACTATTCGCTTCAGATTTTCAAAACATTTCTTGGAAGGGGATATATTATAGCGAGCTAAACTCTGCTCCTGAAAGTTTCAAAACCTTGACTATTCGCTTCAGATTTTCAAAACATTTCTTGGAAGGTGATATATTATAGCGAGCTAAACTCTGCTCCGTAAAGTTTCAAAACCTTGACTATTCGCTTCAGATTTTCAATACATTTCTTGGAAGGGGATATATTATAGCGAGCTAAACTCTGCTCCTGAAAGTTTCAAAACCTTGACTATTCGCTTCAGATTTTCAAAACATTTCTTGGAAGGTGATATATTATAGCGAGCTAAACTCTGCTCCGTAAAGTTTCAAAACCTTGACTATTCGCTTCAGATTTTCAATACATTTCTTGGAAGGGGATATATTATAGCGAGCTAAACTCTGCTCCTGAAAGTTTCAAAACCTTGACTATTCGCTTCAGATTTTCAAAACATTTCTTGGAAGTTGATATATTATAGCGAGCTAAACTCTGCTCCTGAAAGTTTCAAAACCTTGACTATTCGCTTCAGATTTTCAAAACATTTCTTGGAAGTTGATATATTATAGCGAGCTAAACTCTGCTCCTGAAAGTTTCAAAACCTTGACTATTCGCTTCAGATTTTCAAAACATTTCTTGGAAGGGGGTATATTATAGCGAGCTAAACTCTGCTCCTGAATGTTTCAAAACCTTGACTATTCGCTTCAGATTTTCAAAACATTTCTTGGAAGGTGATATATTATAGCGAGCTAAACTCTGCTCCTGAAAGGTTCAAAACCTTGACTATTCGCTTCAGATTTTCAAAACATTTCATGGAAGGCGATATGTAATAGCGAGCTAAACTCTGCTCCTGAAAGGTTCAAAACCTTGACTATTCGCTTCAGATTTTCAAAAGATTTCTTGGAAGGTGATATATTATACCGAGCTAAACTCTGCTCCTGAAAGTTTCAAAACCTTGACTATTCGCTTCAGATTTTCAAAACATTTCTTGGAAGGTGATATATTATAGCGAGCTAAACTCTGCTCCTGAAAGTTTCAAAACCTTGACTATTCGCTTCAGATTTTCAAAACATTTCTTGGAAGGGGATATATTATAGCGAGCTAAACTCTGCTCCTGAAAGTTTCAAAACCTTGACTATTCGCTTCAGATTTTCAAAACATTTCTTGGAAGGTGATATATTATAGCGAGCTAAACTCTGCTCCTGATGTTTCAAAACCTTGACTATTCGCATCAGATTTTCAAAACATTTCTTGGAAGGTGATATATTATAGCGAGCTAAACTCTGCTCCTGAAAGTTTCAAAACCTTGACTATTCGCTTCAGATTTTCAAAACATTTCTTGGAAGGTGATATATTATAGCGAGCTAAACTCTGCTCCTGAAAGTTTCAAAACCTTGACTATTCGCTTCAGATTTTCAAAACATTTCTTGGAAGGGGATATATTATAGCGAGCTAAACTCTGCTCCTGAAAGTTTCAAAACCTTGACTATTCGCTTCAGATTTTCAAAACATTTCTTGGAAGGTGATATATTATAGCGAGCTAAACTCTGCTCCTGATGTTTCAAAACCTTGACTATTCGCTTCAGATTTTCAAAACATTTCTTGGAAGGTGATATATTATAGCGAGCTAAACTCTGCTGCTGAAAGTTTCAAAACCTCGACTATTCGCTTCAGATTTTCAAAACATTTTTTGGATGGGGATATATTATAGCGAGCTAAACTCTGCTCCTGAAAGTTTCAAAACCTTGACTATTCGCTTCAGATTTTCAATACATTTCTTGGAAGGGGATATATTATAGCGAGCTAAACTCTGCTCCTGAAAGTTTCAAAACCTTGACTATTCGCTTCAGATTTTCAAAACATTTCTTGGAAGTTGATATATTATAGCGAGCTAAACTCTGCTCCTGAAAGTTTCAAAACCTTGACTATTCGCTTCAGATTTTCAAAACATTTCTTGGAAGTTGATATATTATAGCGAGCTAAACTCTGCTCCTGATAGTTTCAAAACCTTGACTATTCGCTTCAGATTTTCAAAACATTTCTTGGAAGGTGATATATTATAGCGAGCTAAACTCTGCTCCTGAAAGTTTCAAAACCTTGACTATTCGCTTCAGATTTTCAAATCATTTCTTGGAAGGGGGTATATTATAGCGAGCTAAACTCTGCTCCTGAAAGTTTCAAAACCTTGACTATTCGCTTCAGATTTTCAAAACATTTCTTGGAAGGGGATATATTATAGCGAGCTAAACTCTGCTCCTGAAAGTTTCAAAACCTTGACTATTCGCTTCAGATTTTTAAAACATTTCTTGAAAGGGGATATATTATAGCGAGCTAAACTCTGCTCCTGAAAGTTTCAAAACCTTGACTATTCGCTTCGGATTTTCAAAACATTTCTTGGAAGGGGATATTTTATAGCGAGCTAAACTCTGCTCCTGAAAGTTTCAAAACCTTGACTATTCGCTTCAGATTTTCAAAACATTTCTTGGAAGGTTATATATTATAGCGAGCTAAACTCAGCTCCTGAAAGTTTCAAAACCTTGACTATTCGCTTCAGATTTTCAAAATATTTCTTGGAAGGGGATATATTATTGCGAGCTAAACTCTGCTCCTGAATGATTCAAAACCTTGACTATTCGCTTCAGATTTTCAAAACATTTCTTGGAAGGTGATATATTATAGCGAGCTAAACTCTGCTCCTGAAAGTTTCAAAACCTTGACTATTCGCTTCAGATTTTCAAATCATTTCTTGGAAGGTGATATATTATAGCGAGCTAAACTCTGCTCCTGAAAGTTTCAAAACCTTGACTATTCGCTTCAGATTTTCAAATCATTTCTTGGAAGGTGATATATTATAGCGAGCTAAACTCTGCTCCTGAAAGTTTCAAAACCTTGACTATTCGCTTCAGATTTTCAAAACATTTCTTGGAAGGGGGTATATTATAGCGAGCTAAACTCTGCTCCTGAAAGTTTCAAAACCTTGACTATTCGCTTCAGATTTTCAAAACATTTCTTGGAAGGTGATATATTATAGCGAGCTACACTCTGCTCCTGAAAGTTTCAAAACCTTGACTATTCGCTTCAGATTTTCAAAACATTTCTTGGAAGGGGATATATTATAGCGAGCTAAACTCTGCTCCTGAAAGTTTCAAAACCTTGACTATTCGCTTCAGATTTTCAAAACATTTCTTGGAAGGTGATATATTATAGCGAGCTAAACTCTGCTCCTGAAAGTTTCAAAACCTTGACTATTCGCTTCAGATTTTCAAAACATTTCTTGGAAGGGGATATATTATAGCGAGCTAAACTCTGCTCCTGAAAGTTTCAAAACCTTGACTATTCGCTTCAGATTTTCAAAACATTTCTTGGAAGGTGATATATTATAGCGAGCTAAACTCTGCTCCGTAAAGTTTCAAAACCTTGACTATTCGCTTCAGATTTTCAATACATTTCTTGGAAGGGGATATATTATAGCGAGCTAAACTCTGCTCCTGAAAGTTTCAAAACCTTGACTATTCGCTTCAGATTTTCAAAACATTTCTTGGAAGTTGATATATTATAGCGAGCTAAACTCTGCTCCTGAAAGTTTCAAAACCTTGACTATTCGCTTCAGATTTTCAAAACATTTCTTGGAAGTTGATATATTATAGCGAGCTAAACTCTGCTCCTGAAAGTTTCAAAACCTTGACTATTCGCTTCAGATTTTCAAAACATTTCTTGGAAGGGGGTATATTATAGCGAGCTAAACTCTGCTCCTGAATGTTTCAAAACCTTGACTATTCGCTTCAGATTTTCAAAACATTTCTTGGAAGGTGATATATTATAGCGAGCTAAACTCTGCTCCTGAAAGGTTCAAAACCTTGACTATTCGCTTCAGATTTTCAAAACATTTCATGGAAGGCGATATGTAATAGCGAGCTAAACTCTGCTCCTGAAAGGTTCAAAACCTTGACTATTCGCTTCAGATTTTCAAAAGATTTCTTGGAAGGTGATATATTATACCGAGCTAAACTCTGCTCCTGAAAGTTTCAAAACCTTGACTATTCGCTTCAGATTTTCAATACATTTCTCTGAAGGCGATATATAATAGCGAGCTAAACTCTGCTCCTGAAAGGTTCAAAACCTTGACTATTCGCTTCAGATTTTCAAAAGATTTCTTGGAAGGTGATATATTATAGCGAGCTAAACTCTGCTCCTGAAAGTTTCAAAACCTTGACTATTCGGTT
Source organism: Rhaphigaster nebulosa (assembly GCA_948150685.1). Lineage (NCBI taxonomy): Eukaryota > Metazoa > Arthropoda > Insecta > Hemiptera > Pentatomidae > Rhaphigaster > Rhaphigaster nebulosa. The sequence goes on from OX411307.1 coordinate 174,966,768, forward strand.
CAGATTTTCAATACATTTCTTGGAAGGTGATATATTATAGCGAGCTAAACTCTGCTCCTGAAAGTTTCAAAACCTTGACTATTCGCTTCAGATTTTCAAATCATTTCTTGGAAGGTGATATATTATAGCGAGCTAAACTCTGCTCCTGAAAGTTTCAAAACCTTGACTATTCGCTTCAGATTTTCAAAACATTTCTTTTAAGGTGATATATTATAGCGAGCTATACTCTGCTCCTGAAAGTTTCAAAACCTTGACTATTCACTTCAGATTTTCAAAACATTTCTTGGAAGGTGATATATTATAGCGAGCTAAACTCTGCTCCTGAAAGTTTCAAAACCTTGACTATTCGCTTCAGATTTTCAAAATATTTCTTGGAAGGGGATATATTATAGCGAGCTAAACTCTGCTCCTGAAAGTTTCAAAACCTTGACTATTCGCTTCAGATTTTCAAAACATTTCTTGGAAGGGGGTATATTATAGCGAGCTAAACTCTGCTCCTGAATGTTTCAAAACCTTGACTATTCGCTTCAGATTTTCAAAACATTTCTTGGAAGGTGATATATTATAGCGAGCTAAACTCTGCTCCTGAAAGGTTCAAAACCTTGACTATTCGCTTTAGATTTTCAAAACATTTCATGGAAGGCGATATATAATAGCGAGCTAAACTCTGCTCCTGAAAGGTTCAAAACCTTGACTATTCGCTTCAGATTTTCAAAAGATTTCTTGGAAGGTGATATATTATACCGAGCTAAACTCTGCTCCTGAAAGTTTCAAAACCTTGACTATTCGCTTCAGATTTTCAATACATTTCTTGGAAGGCGATATATAATAGCGAGCTAAACTCTGCTCCTGAAAGGTTCAAAACCTTGACTATTCGCTTCAGATTTTCAAAAGATTTCTTGGAAGGTGATATATTATAGCGAGCTAAACTCTGCTCCTGAAAGTTTCAAAACCTTGACTATTCGGTTCAGATTTTCAATACATTTCTTGGAAGGTGATATATTATAGCGAGCTAAACTCTGCTCCTGAAAGTTTCAAAACCTTGACTATTCGCTTCAGATTTTCAAATCATTTCTTGGAAGGTTATATATTATAGCGAGCTAAACTCTGCTCCTGAAAGTTTCAAAACCTTGACTATTCGCTTCAGATTTTCAAAACATTTCTTTTAAGGTGATATATTATAGCGAGCTATACTCTGCTCCTGAAAGTTTCAAAACCTTGACTATTCTCTTCAGATTTTCAAAACATTTCTTGGAAGGTGATATATTATAGCGAGCTAAACTCTGCTCCTGAAAGTTTCAAAACCTTGACTATTCGCTTCAGATTTTCAAAATATTTCTTGGAAGGGGATATATTATAGCGAGCTAAACTCTGCTCCTGAAAGTTTCAAAACCTTGACTATTCGCTTCAGATTTTCAATACATTTCTTGGAAGGGGATATATTATAGCGAGCTAAACTCTGCTCCTGAAAGTTTCAAAACCTTGACTATTCGCTTCAGATTTTCAAAACATTTCTTGGAAGTTGATATATTATAGCGAGCTAAACTCTGCTCCTGAAAGTTTCAAAACCTTGACTATTCGCTTCAGATTTTCAAAACATTTCTTGGAAGTTGATTTATTATAGCGAGCTAAACTCTGCTCCTGAAAGTTTCAAAACCTTGACTATTCGCTTCAGATTTTCAAAACATTTCTTGGAAGGGGGTATATTATAGCGAGCTAAACTCTGCTCCTGAATGTTTCAAAACCTTGACTATTCGCTTAAGATTTTCACAACATTTCTTGGAAGGTGATATATTATAGCGAGCTAAACTCTGCTCCTGAAAGGTTCAAAACCTTGACTATTCGCTTCAGATTTTCAAAACATTTCATGGAAGGCGATATATAATAGCGAGCTAAACTCTGCTCCTGAAAGGTTCAAAACCTTGACTATTCGCTTCAGATTTTCAAAAGATTTCTTGGAAGGTGATATATTATACCGAGCTGAACTCTGCTTCTGAAAGTTTCAAAACCTTGACTATTCGGTTCAGATTTTCAATACATTTCTTGGAAGGTGATATATTATAGCGAGCTAAACTCTGCTCCTGAAAGTTTCAAAACCTTGACTATTCGCTTCAGATTTTCAAATCATTTCTTGGAAGGTGATATATTATAGCGAGCTAAACTCTGCTCCTGAAAGTTTCAAAACCTTGACTATTCGCTTCAGATTTTCAAAACATTTCTTTTAAGGTGATATATTATAGCGAGCTATACTCTGCTCCTGAAAGTTTCAAAACCTTGACTATTCACTTCAGATTTTCAAAACATTTCTTGGAAGGTGATATATTATAGCGAGCTAAACTCTGCTCCTGAAAGTTTCAAAACCTTGACTATTCGCTTCAGATTTTCAAAATATTTCTTGGAAGGGGATATATTATAGCGAGCTAAACTCTGCTCCTGAAAGTTTCAAAACCTTGACTATTCGCTTCAGATTTTCAAAACATTTCTTGGAAGGGGGTATATTATAGCGAGCTAAACTCTGCTCCTGAATGTTTCAAAACCTTGACTATTCGCTTCAAATTTTCAAAACATTTCTTGGAAGGTGATATATTATAGCGAGCTAAACTCTGCTCCTGAAAGGTTCAAAACCTTGACTATTCGCTTCAGATTTTCAAAACATTTCATGGAAGGCGATATATAATAGCGAGCTAAACTCTGCTCCTGAAAGGTTCAAAACCTTGACTATTCGCTTCAGATTTTCAAAAGATTTCTTGGAAGGTGATATATTATACCGAGCTAAACTCTGCTCCTGAAAGTTTCAAAACCTTGACTATTCGCTTCAGATTTTCAATACATTTCTTGGAAGGCGATATATAATAGCGAGCTAAACTCTGCTCCTGAAAGGTTCAAAACCTTGACTATTCGCTTCAGATTTTCAAAAGATTTCTTGGAAGGTGATATATTATAGCGAGCTAAACTCTGCTCCTGAAAGTTTCAAAACCTTGACTATTCGGTTCAGATTTTCAATACATTTCTTGGAAGGTGATATATTATAGCGAGCTAAACTCTGCTCCTGAAAGTTTCAAAACCTTGACTATTCGCTTCAGATTTTCAAATCATTTCTTGGAAGGTGATATATTATAGCGAGCTAAACTCTGCTCCTGAAAGTTTCAAAACCTTGACTATTCGCTTCAGATTTTCAAAACATTTCTTTTAAGGTGATATATTATAGCGAGCTATACTCTGCTCCTGAAAGTTTCAAAACCTTGACTATTCTCTTCAGATTTTCAAAACATTTCTTGGAAGGTGATATATTATAGCGAGCTAAACTCTGCTCCTGAAAGTTTCAAAACCTTGACTATTCGCTTCAGATTTTCAAAATATTTCTTGGAAGGGGATATATTATAGCGAGCTAAACTCTGCTCCTGAAAGTTTCAAAACCTTGACTATTCGCTTCAGATTTTCAATACATTTCTTGGAAGGGGATATATTATAGCGAGCTAAACTCTGATCCTGAAAGTTTCAAAACCTTGACTATTCGCTTCAGATTTTCAAAACATTTCTTGGAAGTTGATATATTATAGCGAGCTAAACTCTGCTCCTGAAAGTTTCAAAACCTTGACTATTCGCTTCAGATTTTCAAAACATTTCTTAGAAGTTGATATATTATAGCGAGCTAAACTCTGCTCCTGAAAGTTTCAAAACCTTGACTATTCGCTTCAGATTTTCAAAACATTTCTTGGAAGGGGGTATATTATAGCGAGCTAAACTCTGCTCCTGAATGTTTCAAAACCTTGACTATTCGCTTCAGATTTTCACAACATTTCTCTGAAGGCGATATATAATAGCGAGCTAAACTCTGCTCCTGAAAGGTTCAAAACCTTGACTATTCGCTTCAGATTTTCAAAAGATTTCTTGGAAGGTGATATATTATAGCGAGCTAAACTCTGCTCCTGAAAGGTTCAAAACCTTGACTATTCGCTTCAGATTTTCAAAAGATTTCTTGGAAGGTGATATATTATAGCGAGCTAAACTCTGCTCCTGAAAGTTTCAAAACCTTGACTATTCGCTTCATATTTTCAATACATTTCTTGGAAGGTGATATATTATAGCGAGCTAAACTCTGCTCCTGAAAGTTTCAAAACCTTGACTATTCGCTTCAGATTTTCAAATCATTTCTTGGAAGGTGATATATTATAGCGAGCTAAACTCTGCTCCTGAAAGTTTCAAAACCTTGACTATTCGCTTCAGATTTTCAAAACATTTCTTGGAAGGTGATATATTATAGCGAGCTAAACTCTGCTCCTGAAAGTTTCAAAACCTTGACTATTCGCTTCAGATTTTCAAAACATTTCTTGAAAGGTGATATATTATAGCGAGCTAAACTATGCTCCTGAAAGTTTCAAAACCTTGACTATTCGCTTCAGATTTTCAAAACATTTCTTGGAAGGTGATATATTATAGCGAGCTAAACTCTGCTCCTGAAAGTTTCAAAACCTTGACTATTCGCTTCAGATTTTCAAAACATATCTTGGAAGGGGATATATTATAGCGAGCTAAACTCTACTCCTGAAAGTTTCAAAACCTTGACTATTCGCTTCAGATTTTCAAAACATTTCTTGGAAGGTGATATATTATAGCGAGCTAAACTCTGCTCCTGAAAGTTTCAAAACCTTGACTATTTGCTTCAGATTTTCAAAACATTTCTTGGAAGATGATATATTATAGCGAGCTAAACTCTGCTCCTGAAAGTTTCAAAACCTTGACTATTCGCTTCAGATTTTCAAAACATTTCTTGGAAGGTGATATATTATAGCGAGCTAAACTCTGCTCCTGAAAGTTTCAAAACCTTGACTATTCGCTTCAGATTTTCAAAATATTTCTTGGAAGGGGGTATATTATAGAGTGCTAAACTCTGCTCCTGAAAGGTTCAAAACCTTGACTATTCGCTTCAGATTTTCAAAACATTTCTTGGAAGGTGATATATTATAGCGAGCTAAACTCTGCTCCTGAAAGGTTCAAAACCTTGACTATTCGCTTCAGATTTTCAAAAGATTTCTTGGAAGGGGATATATAATAGCGAGCTAAACTCTGCTCCTGAAAGGTTCAAAACCTTGACTATTCGCTTCAGATTTTCAAAAGATTTCTTGGAAGGTGATATATTATAGCGAGCTAAACTCTGCTCCTGAAAGTTTCAAAACCTTGACTATTCGCTTCAGATTTTCAAAACATTTCTTGGAAGGGGATATATTATAGCGAGCTAAACTCTGCTACTGAAAGTTTCAAAACCTTGACTATTCGCTTCAGATTTTCAAAACATTTCTTGGAAGGGGATATATTATAGCGAGCTAAACTCTGCTCCTGAATGTTTCAAAACCTTGACTATTCGCTTCAGATTTTCAAAACATTTCTTGGAAGGGGATATATTATAGCGAGCTAAACTCTGCTCCTGAAAGTTTCAAAACCTTGACTATTCGCTTCAGATTTTCAAAACATTTCTTGGAAGGGGATATATTATAGCGAGCTAAACTCTGCTCCTGAATGTTTCAAAACCTTGACTATTCGCTTCAGATTTTCAAAACATTTCTTGGAATGTGATATATTATAGCGAGCTAAACTCTGCTCCTGAAAGTTTCAAAACCTTGACTATTCGCTTCAGATTTTCAAATCATTTCTTGGAAGGTGATATATTATAGCGAGCTAAACTCTGTTCCTGAAAGTTTCAAAACCTTGACTATTCGCTTCAGATTTTCAAATCATTTCTTGGAAGGTGATATATAATAGCGAGCTAAACTCTGCTCCTGAAAGTTTCAAAACCTTGACTATTCGCTTCAGATATTCAAAACATTTCTTGGAAGGTGATATATTATAGCGAGCAAAACTCTGCTCCTGAAAGTTTCAAAACCTTGACTATTCGCTTCAGATTTTCAAAACATTTCTTGGAAGGGGATATATTATAGCGAGCTAAACTCTGCTCCTGAAAGTTTCAAAACCTTGACTATTCGCTTCAGATTTTCAAAACATTTCTTGGAAGGTGATATATTATAGCGAGCTAAACTCTGCTCCTGAAAGTTTCAAAACCTTGACTATTCGCTTCAGATTTTCAAAACATTTCTTGGAAGGGGATATATTATAGCGAGCTAAACTCTGCTCCTGAAAGTTTCAAAACCTTGACTATTCGCTTCAGATTTTCAAAACATTTCTTGGAAGGTGATATATTATAGCGAGCTAAACTCTGCTCCTGAAAGTTTCAAAACCTTGACTATTCGCTTCAGATTTTCAAAACATTTCTTGGAAGGTGATATATTATAGCGAGCTAAACTCTGCTCCTGAAAGGTTCAAAACCTTGACTATTCGCTTCAGATTTTCAAAAGATTTCTTGGAAGGTGATATATTATAGCGAGCTAAACTCTGCTCCTGAAAGTTTCAAAACCTTGACTATTCGCTTCAGATTTTCAAAACATTTCTTGGAAGGTGATATATTATAGCGAGCTAAACTCTGCTCCTGAAAGTTTCAAAACCTAGACTATTCGCTTCAGATTTTCAAAACATTTCTTGGAAGGTGATATATTATAGCGAGCTAAACTCTGCTCCTGAAAGTTTCAAAACCTTGACTATTCGCTTCAGATTTTCAAAACATATCTTGGAAGGGGATATATTATAGCGAGCTAAACTCTACTCCTGAAAGTTTCAAAACCTTGACTATTCGCTTCAGATTTTCAAAACATTTCTTGGAAGGTGATATATTATAGCGAGCTAAACTCTGCTCCTGAAAGTTTCAAAACCTTGACTATTCGCTTCAAATTTTCAAAACATTTCTTGGAAGGTGATATATTATAGCGAGCTAAACTCTGCTCCTGAAAGTTTCAAAACCTTGACTATTCGCTTCAGATTTTCAAATCATTTCTTGGAAGGTGATATATTATAGCGAGCTAAACTCTGCTCCTGAAAGTTTCAAAACCTTAACTATTCGCTTCAGATTTTCAAAACATTTCTTGGAAGGTGATATATTATAGCGAGCTAAACTCTGCTCCTGAAAGTTTCAAAACCTTGACTATTCGCTTCAGATTTTCAAATCATTTCTTGGAAGGTGATATATTATAGCGAGCTAAACTCTGCTCCTGAAAGTTTCAAAACCTTGACTATTCGCTTCAGATTTTCAAAACATTTCTTGGAAGGTGATATATTATAGCGAGCTAAACTCTGCTCCTGAAAGTTTCAAAACCTTGACTATTCGCTTCAAATTTTCAAAACATTTCTTGGAAGGTGATATATTATAGCGAGCTAAACTCTGCTCCTGAAAGTTTCAAAACCTTGACTATTCGCTTCAGATTTTCAATACATTTCTTGGAAGGTGATATATTATAGCGAGCTAAACTCTGCTCCTGAAAGTTTCAAAACCTTGACTATTCGCTTCAGATTTTCAAATCATTTCTTGGAAGGTGATATATTATAGCGAGCTAAACTCTGCTCCTGAAAGTTTCAAAACCTTGACTATTCGCTTCAGATTTTCAAAACATTTCTTGTAAGGTGATATATTATAGCGAGCTATACTCTGCTCCTGAAAGTTTCAAAACCTTGACTATTCTCTTCGGATTTTCAAAACATTTCTTGGAAGGTGATATATTATAGCGAGCTAAACTCTGCTCCTGAAAGTTTCAAAACCTTGACTATTCGCTTTAGATTTTCAAAACATTTCTTGGAAGGTGATATATTATAGCGAGCTAAACTCTGCTCCTGATGTTTCAATACCTTGACTATTCGCTTCAGATTTTCAAAACATTTCTTGGAAGGTGATATATTATAGCGAGCTAAACTCTGCTCCTGAAAGTTTCAAAACCTTGACTATTCGCTTCAGATTTTCAAAACATATCTTGGAAGGGGATATATTATAGCGAGCTAAACTCTGCTCCTGAAAGTTTCAAAACATTGACTATTCGCTTCAGATTTTCAAAACATTTCTTGGAAGGTGATATATTATAGCGAGCTAAACTCTGCTCCTGAAAGTTTCAAAACCTTGACTATTCGCTTCAGATTTTCAAAACATTTCTTGAAAGGTGATATATTATAGCGAGCTAAACTCTGCTCCTGAAAGTTTCAAAACCTTGACTATTCGCTTCAGATTTTCAAAACATTTCTTGGAAGGTGATATATTATAGCGAGCTAAACTCTGCTCCTGAAAGTTTCAAAACCTTGACTATTCGCTTCAGATTTTCAAAACATTTCTTGGAAGGTGATATATTATAGCGAGCTAAACTCTGCTCCTGAAAGGTTCAAAACCTTGACTATTCGCTTCAGATTTTCAAAAGATTTCTTGGAAGGGGATATATAATAGCGAGCTAAACTCTGCTCCTGAAAGGTTCAAAACCTTGACTATTCGCTTCAGATTTTCAAAAGATTTCTTGGAAGGTGATATATTATGGCGAGCTAAACTCTGCTCCTGAAAGTTTCAAAACCTTGACTATTCGCTTCAGATTTTCAAAACATTTCTTGGAAGGTGATATATTATAGCGAGCTAAACTCTGCTCCTGAAAGTTTCAAAACCTTGACTATTCGCTTCAGATTTTCAAAACATTTCTTGGAAGGTGATATATTATAGCGTGCTAAACTCTGCTCCTGAAAGTTTCAAAACCTTGACTATTCGCTTCAGATTTTCAAAACATATCTTGGAAGGGGATATATTATAGCGAGCTAAACTCTACTCCTGAAAGTTTCAAAACCTTGACTATTCGCTTCAGATTTTCAAAACATTTCTTGGAAGGTGATATATTATAGCGAGCTAAACTCTGCTCCTGAAAGTTTCAAAACCTTGACTATTCGCTTCAAATTTTCAAAACATTTCTTGGAAGGTGATATATTATAGCGAGCTAAACTCTGCTCCTGAAAGTTTCAAAACCTTGACTATTCGCTTCAGATTTTCAAATCATTTCTTGGAAGGTGATATATTATAGCGAGCTAAACTCTGCTCCTGAAAGTTTCAAAACCTTGACTATTCGCTTCAGATTTTCAAAACATTTCTTGGAAGGTGATATATTATAGCGAGCTAAACTCTGCTCCTGAAAGTTTCAAAACCTTGACTATTCGCTTCAGATTTTCAAAACATTTCTTGGAAGGTGATATATTACAGCGAGCTAAACTCTGCTCCTGAAAGTTTCAAAACCTTGACTATTCGCTTCAGATTTTCAAAACATATCTTGGACCGGGATATATTATAGCGAGCTAAACTCTGTTCCTGAAAGTTTCAAAACCTTGACTATTCGCTTCAGATTTTCAAAACATTTTTTGGAAGGTGATATATTATAGCGAGCTAAACTCTGCTCCTGATAGTTTCAAAACCTTGACTATTCGCTTCAGATTTTCTAAACATTTCTTGGAAGGTGATATATTATAGCGAGCTAAACTCTGCTCCTGAAAGTTTCAAAACCTTGACTATTCGCTTCAGATTTTCAAAACATTTCTTGGAAGGTGTTATATTATAGCGAGCTATACTCTGCTCCTGAAAGTTTCAAAACCTTGACTATTCTCTTCAGATTTTCAAAACATTTCTTGGAAGGTGATATATTATAGCGAGCTAAACTCTGCTCCTGAAAGTTTCAAAACCTTGACTATTCGCTTCAGATTTTCAAAACATTTCTTGGAAGGTGATATATTATAGCGAGCTAAACTCTGCTCCTGATGTTTCAATACCTTGACTATTCGCTTCAGATTTTCAAAACATTTTTTGGAAGGTGATATATTATACCGAGCTAAACTCTGCTCCTGAAAGTTTCAAAACCTTGACATTTCGCTTCAGATTTTCAAAACATTTCTTGGAAGGGGATATATTATAGCGAGCTAAACTCTGCTCCTGAAAGTTTCAAATCCTTGACTATTCGCTTCAGATTTTCAATACATTTCTTGGAAGGGGATATATTATAGCGAGCTAAACTCTGCTCCTGAAAGTTTCAAAACCTTGACTATTCGCTTCAGATTTTCAAAACATTTCTTGGAAGTTGATATATTATAGCGAGCTAAACTCTGCTCCTGAAAGTTTCAAAACCTTGACTATTCGCTTCAGATTTTCAAAACATTTCTTGGAAGTTGATATATTATAGCGAGCTAAACTCTGCTCCTGAAAGTTTCAAAACCTTGACTATTCGCTTCAGATTTTCAAAACATTTCTTGGAAGGTGATATATTATAGCGAGCTAAACTCTGCTCCTGAAAGTTTCAAAACCTTGACTATTCGCTTCAGATTTTCAAAACATTTCTTGGAAGGGGATATATTATAGCGAGCTAAACTCTGCTCCTGAAAGTTTCAAAACCTTGACTATTCGCTTCAGATTTTCAATACATTTCTTGGAAGGGGATATATTATAGCGAGCTAAACTCTGCTCCTGAAAGTTTCAAAACCTTGACTATTCGCTTCAGATTTTCAAAACATATCTTGGAAGGGGATATATTATAGCGAGCTAAACTCTGCTCCTGAAAGTTTCAAAACCTTGACTATTCGCTTCAGATTTTCAAAACATTTCTTGGAAGTTGATATATTATAGCGAGCTAAACTCTGCTCCTGAAAGTTTCAAAACCTTGACTATTCGCTTCAGATTTTCAAAACATTTCTTGGAAGGGGGTATATTATAGCGAGCTAAACTCTGCTCCTGAATGTTTCAAAACCTTGACTATTCGCTTCAGATTTTCAAAACATTTCTTGGAAGGTAATATATTATAGCGAGCTAAACTCTGCTCCTGAAAGGTTCAAAACCTTGACTATTCGCTTCAGATTTTCAAAACATTTCTTGGAAGGCGATATATAATAGCGAGCTAAACTCTGCTCCTGAAAGGTTCAAAACCTTGACTATTCGCTTCAGATTTTCAAAAGATTTCTTGGAAGGTGATATATTATACTGAGCTAAACTCTGCTCCTGAAAGTTTCAAAACCTTGACTATTCGCTTCAGATTTTCAATACATTTCTTGGAAGGCGATATATAATAGCGAGCTAAACTCTGCTCCTGAAAGGTTCAAAACCTTGACTATTCGCTTCAGATTTTCAAAAGATTTCTTGGAAGGTGATATATTATAGCGAGCTAAACTCTGCTCCTGAAAGTTTCAAAACCTTGACTATTCGCTTCAGATTTTCAATACATTTCTTGGAAGGTGATATGTTATAGCGAGCTAAACTCTGCTCCTGAAAGTTTCAAAACCTTGACTATTCGCTTCAGATTATCAAATCATTTCTTGGAAGGTGATATATTATAGCGAGCTAAACTCTGCTCCTGAAAGTTTCAAAACCTTGACTATTCGCTTCAGATTTTCAAACATTTCTTGTAAGGTGATATATTATAGCGAGCTATACTCTGCTCCTGAAAGTTTCAAAACCTTGACTATTCTCTTCAGATTTTCAAAACATTTCTTGGAAGGTGATATATTATAGCGAGCTAAACTCTGCTCCTGAAAGTTTCAAAACCTTGACTATTCGCTTCAGATTTTCAAAACATTTCTTGGAAGGTGATATATTATAGCGAGCTAAACTCTGCTCCTGAAAGTTTCAAAACCTTGACTATTCGCTTCAGATTTTCAAAACATTTCTTGGAAGGTGATATATTATAGCGAGCTAAACTCTGCTCCTGATGTTTCAATACCTTGACTATTCGCTTCAGATTTTCAAAACATTTTTTGGAAGGTGATATATTATAGCGAGCTAAACTCTGCTCCTGAAAGTTTCAAAACCTTGACATTTCGCTTCAGATTTTCAAAACATTTCTTGGAAGGGGATATATTATAGCGAGCTAAACTCTGCTCCTGAAAGTTTCAAATCCTTGACTATTCGCTTCAGATTTTCAATACATTTCTTGGAAGGGGATATATTATAGCGAGCTAAACTCTGCTCCTGAAAGTTTCAAAACCTTGACTATTCGCTTCAGATTTTCAAAACATTTCTTGGAAGTTGATATATTATAGCGAGCTAAACTCTGCTCCTGAAAGTTTCAAAACCTTGACTATTCGCTTCAGATTTTCAAAACATTTCTTGGAAGTTGATATATTATAGCGAGCTAAACTCTGCTCCTGAAAGTTTCAAAACCTTGACTATTCGCTTCAGATTTTCAAAACATTTCTTGGAAGGTGATATATTATAGCGAGCTAAACTCTGCTCCTGAAAGTTTCAAAACCTTGACTATTCGCTTCAGATTTTCAAAACATTTCTTGGAAGGGGATATATTATAGCGAGCTAAACTCTGCTCCTGAAAGTTTCAAAACCTTGACTATTCGCTTCAGATTTTCAATACATTTCTTGGAAGGGGATATATTATAGCGAGCTAAACTCTGCTCCTGAAAGTTTCAAAACCTTGACTATTCGCTTCAGATTTTCAAAACATATCTTGGAAGGGGATATATTATAGCGAGCTAAACTCTGCTCCTGAAAGTTTCAAAACCTTGACTATTCGCTTCAGATTTTCAAAACATTTCTTGGAAGTTGATATATTATAGCGAGCTAAACTCTGCTCCTGAAAGTTTCAAAACCTTGACTATTCGCTTCAGATTTTCAAAACATTTCTTGGAAGGGGGTATATTATAGCGAGCTAAACTCTGCTCCTGAATGTTTCAAAACCTTGACTATTCGCTTCAGATTTTCAAAACATTTCTTGGAAGGTAATATATTATAGCGAGCTAAACTCTGCTCCTGAAAGGTTCAAAACCTTGACTATTCGCTTCAGATTTTCAAAACATTTCTTGGAAGGCGATATATAATAGCGAGCTAAACTCTGCTCCTGAAAGGTTCAAAACCTTGACTATTCGCTTCAGATTTTCAAAAGATTTCTTGGAAGGTGATATATTATACCGAGCTAAACTCTGCTCCTGAAAGTTTCAAAACCTTGACTATTCGCTTCAGATTTTCAATACATTTCTTGGAAGGCGATATATAATAGCGAGCTAAACTCTGCTCCTGAAAGGTTCAAAACCTTGACTATTCGCTTCAGATTTTCAAAAGATTTCTTGGAAGGTGATATATTATAGCGAGCTAAACTCTGCTCCTGAAAGTTTCAAAACCTTGACTATTCGCTTCAGATTTTCAATACATTTCTTGGAAGGTGATATGTTATAGCGAGCTAAACTCTGCTCCTGAAAGTTTCAAAACCTTGACTATTCGCTTCAGATTATCAAATCATTTCTTGGAAGGTGATATATTATAGCGAGCTAAACTCTGCTCCTGAAAGTTTCAAAACCTTGACTATTCGCTTCAGATTTTCAAACATTTCTTGTAAGGTGATATATTATAGCGAGCTATACTCTGCTCCTGAAAGTTTCAAAACCTTGACTATTCTCTTCAGATTTTCAAAACATTTCTTGGAAGGTGATATATTATAGCGAGCTAAACTCTGCTCCTGAAAGTTTCAAAACCTTGACTATTCGCTTCAGATTTTCAAAACATTTCTTGGAAGGTGATATATTATAGCGAGCTAAACTCTGCTCCTGAAAGTTTCAAAACCTTGACTATTCGCTTCAGATTTTCAAAACATTTCTTGGAAGGTGATATATTATAGCGAGTTAAACTCTGCTCCTGAAAGTTTCAAAACCTTGACTATTCGCTTCAGATTTTCAAAACATATCTTGGAAGGGGATATATTATAGCGAGCTAAACTCTGTTCCTGAAAGTTTCAAAACCTTGACTATTCGCTTCAGATTTTCAAAACATTTTTTGGAAGGTGATATATTATAGCGAGCTAAACTCTGCTCCTGAAAGTTTCAAAACCTTGACTATTCGCTTCAGATTTTCAAAACATTTCTTGAAAGGTGATATATTATAGCGAGCTAAACTCTGCTCCTGAAAGTTTCAAAACCTTGACTATTCGCTTCAGATTTTCAAAACATTTCTTGGAAGGTGATATATTATAGCGAGCTAAACTCTGCTCCTGAAAGTTTCAAAACCTTGACTATTCGCTTCAGATTTTCAAAACATTTCTTGGAAGGTGATATATTATAGGGAGCTAAACTCTGCTAGTGAAAGTTTCAAAACCTTGACTATTCGCTTCAGATTTTCAAAACATATCTTGGAAGGGGATATATTATAGCGAGCTAAACTCTACTCCTGAAAGTTTCAAAACCTTGACTATTCGCTTCAGATTTTCAAAACATTTCTTGGAAGGTGATATATTATAGCGAGCTAAACTCTGCTCCTGAAAGTTTCAAAACCTTGACTATTCGCTTCAGATTTTCAAAACATTTCTTGGAAGGTGATATATTATAGCGAGCTAAACTCTGCTCCTGAAAGTTTCAAAACCTTGACTATTCGCTTCAGATTTTCAAAACATTTCTTGGAAGGTGATATATTATAGCGAGCTAAACTCTGCTCCTGAAAGTTTCAAAACCTTGACTATTCGCTTCAGATTTTCAAAATATTTCTTGGAAGGGGGTATATTATAGCGTGCTAAACTCTGTTCCTGAAAGGTTCAAAACCTTGACTATTCGCTTCAGATTTTCAAAACATTTCTTGGAAGGGGATATATAATAGCGAGCTAAACTCTGCTCCTGAAAGGTTCAATACCTTGACTATTCGCTTCAGATTTTCAAAAGATTTCTTGGAAGGTGATATATTATGGCGAGCTAAACTCTGCTCCTGAAAGTTTCAAAACCTTGACTATTCGCTTCAGATTTTCAAAACATTTCTTGGAAGGTGATATATTATAGCGAGCTAAACTCTGCTCCTGAAAGTTTCAAAACCTTGACTATTCGCTTCAGATTTTCAAAACATTTCTTGGAAGGTGATATATTATAGCTAGCTAAACTCTGCTCCTGAAAGTTTCAAAACCTTGACTATTCGCTTCAGATTTTCAAAACATATCTTGGAAGGGGATATATTATAGCGAGCTAAACTCTACTCCTGAAAGTTTCAAAACCTTGACTATTCTCTTCAGATTTTCAAAACATTTCTTGGAAGGTGATATATTATAGCGAGCTAAACTCTGCTCCTGAAAGTTTCAAAACCTTGACTATTCGCTTCAAATTTTCAAAACATTTCTTGGAAGGTGATATATTATAGCGAGCTAAACTCTGCTCCTGAAAGTTTCAAAACCTTGACTATTCGCTTCAGATTTTCAAATCATTTCTTGGAAGGTGATATATTATAGCGAGCTAAACTCTGCTCCTGAAAGTTTCAAAACCTTGACTATTCGCTTCAGATTTTCAAAACATTTCTTGGAAGGTGATATATTATAGCGAGCTAAACTCTGCTCCTGAAAGTTTCAAAACCTTGACTATTCGCTTCAGATTTTCAAAACATTTCTTGGAAGGTGATATATTACAGCGAGCTAAACTCTGCTCCTGAAAGTTTCAAAACCTTGACTATTCGCTTCAGATTTTCAAAACATATCTTGGAAGGGGATATATTATAGCGAGCTAAACTCTGTTCCTGAAAGTTTCAAAACCTTGACTATTCGCTTCAGATTTTCAAAACATTTTTTGGAAGGTGATATATTATAGCGAGCTAAACTCTGCTCCTGATAGTTTCAAAACCTTGACTATTCGCTTCAGATTTTCTAAACATTTCTTGGAAGGTGATATATTATAGCGAGCTAAACTCTGCTCCTGAAAGTTTCAAAACCTTGACTATTCGCTTCAGATTTTCAAAACATTTCTTGGAAGGTGTTATATTATAGCGAGCTATACTCTGCTCCTGAAAGTTTCAAAACCTTGACTATTCTCTTCAGATTTTCAAAACATTTCTTGGAAGGTGATATATTATAGCGAGCTAAACTCTGCTCCTGAAAGTTTCAAAACCTTGACTATTCGCTTCAGATTTTCAAAACATTTCTTGGAAGGTGATATATTATAGCGAGCTAAACTCTGCTCCTGATAGTTTCAAAACCTTGACTATTCGCTTCAGATTTTCAAAACATTTCTTGGAAGGTGATATATTATAGCGAGCTAAACTCTGCTCCTGAAAGTTTCAAAACCTTGACTATTCGCTTCAGATTTTCAAAACATTTCTTGGAAGGTGATATATTATAGCGAGCTAAACTCTTCTCCTGAAAGTTTCAAAACCTTGACTATTCGCTTCAGATTTTCAAAACATTTCTTGGAAGGTGATATATTATAGCGTGCTAAACTCTGCTCCTGGAAGGTTCAAAACCTTGACTATTCGCTTCAGATTTTCAAAACATTTCTTGGAAGGTGATATATTATAGCGAGCAAAACTCTGCTCCTGAAAGGTTCAAAACCTTGACTATTCGCTTCAGATTTTCAAAAGATTTCTTGGAAGGGGATATATAATAGCGAGCTAAACTCTGCTCCTGAAAGGTTCAAAACCTTGATTATTCGCTTCAGATTTTCAAAAGATTTCTTGGAAGGTGATATATTATGGCGAGCTAAACTCTGCTCCTGAAAGTTTCAAAACCTTGACTATTCGGTTCAGATTTTCAAAACATTTCTTGGAAGGTGATATATTATAGCGAGCTAAACTCTGCTCCTGAAAGTTTCAAAACCTTGGCTATTCGCTTCAGATTTTCAAAACATTTCTTGGAAGGTGATATATTATAGCGAGCTAAACTCTGCTCCTGAAAGTTTCAAAACCTTGACTATTCGCTTCAGATTTTCAAAACATATCTTGGAAGGGGATATATTATAGCGAGCTAAACTCTACTCCTGAAAGTTTCAAAACCTTGACTATTCGCTTCAGATTTTCAAAACATTTCTTGGAAGGTGATATATTATAGCGAGCTAAACTCTGCTCCTGAAAGTTTCAAAACCTTGACTATTCGCTTCAGATTTTCAAAACATTTCTTGGAAGGTGATATATTACAGCGAGCTAAACTCTGCTCCTGAAAGTTTCAAAACCTTGACTATTCGCTTCAGATTTTCAAAACATATCTTGGAAGGGGATATATTATAGCGAGCTAAACTCTGTTCCTGAAAGTTTCAAAACCTTGATTATTCGCTTCAGATTTTCAAAACATTTTTTGGAAGGTGATATATTATAGCGAGCTAAACTCTGCTCCTGATAGTTTCAAAACCTTGACTATTCGCTTCAGATTTTCTAAACATTTCTTGGAAGGTGATATATTATAGCGAGCTAAACTCTGCTCCTGAAAGTTTCAAAACCTTGACTATTCGCTTCAGATTTTCAAAACATTTCTTGGAAGGTGATATATTATAGCGAGCTATACTCTGCTCCTGAAAGTTTCAAAACCTTGACTATTCTCTTCAGATTTTCAAAACATTTCTTGGAAGGTGATATATTATAGCGAGCTAAACTCTGCTCCTGAAAGTTTCAAAACCTTGACTATTCGCTTCAGATTTTCAAAACATTTCTTGGAAGGTGATATATTATAGCGAGCTAAACTCTGCTCCTGAAAGTTTCAAAACCTTGACTATTCGCTTCAGATTTTCAAAACATTTCTTGAAAGGTGATATATTATAGCGAGCTAAACTCTGCTCCTGAAAGTTTCAAAACCTTGACTATTCGCTTCAGATTTTCTAAACATTTCTTGGAAGGTGATATATTATAGCGAGCTAAACTCTGCTCCTGAAAGTTTCAAAACCTTGACTATTCGCTTCAGATTTTCAAAACATTTCTTGGAAGGTGATATATTATAGCGAGCTAAACTCTGCTCCTGAAAGTTTCAAAACCTTGACTATTCGCTTCAGATTTTCAAAACATTTCTTGTAAGGTGATATATTATAGCGAGCTAAACTCTGCTCCTGAAAGTTTCATAACCTTGACTATTCTCTTCAGATTTTCAAAACATTTCTTGGAAGGTGATATATTATAGCGAGCTAAACTCTGCTCCTGAAAGTTTCAAAACCTTGACTATTCGCTTCAGATTTTCAAAGCATTTCTTGGAAGAGGATATATTACAGCGAGCTAAACTCTGCTCCTTAAAGGTTCAAAACCTTGACTATTCGCCTCTGATTATGAAAAATATAACGAGCTAAATTCTGCTCAATTAATCCTCAAAACACACAACCGATTTATAATTTTTCTTAGAAACGGGCGGTATTAAAGCTAAATTCCGCTCTGGAAATCTTTGTCTAAAATCCGCTCTAGAAATTGCGTCATTATAACCAGCCGCATTCTGCTCCAACAAAATCCATTGAAATTTTGAAAGGATGAAATTATAAAGAGCTGAATTCTTCTCCAGAAACTCTAAAATACAGATTCTCGTCCGATATAAAAAAAAAAAAAAATCTTGAAACCGGTTAAATTATTATGAGTTGAATGCTGGTCTAAAAAGCCGCGACACACTCTAATGTGTGTCCGATGCTCAAAAATTGTCTTGAATAAAGGCGAAATTATGTAAATAACCAATATTTTAGTTATGCTAATTATATTTTTCTAGGACCGCCCCCCTCCCCTCTCTCTGAAAGAAAAATCTGCGTATGCTCTTGAACGGCTTTAACGATTTTAATTAATAGATGTTTATGTAACATATAAAATGGTATAAGATAATTTCTACTTTAATATTATTTAATGGAAATTAAAAGCTTCCATGGAATCTAAACGGAATTTTCATTGAAACTTTTACGTCACGTGCAGGTTCTCTAAAACCTGCTCAAAAAACTGAGGCTGGATATAGGCAGGCCTCGGTTTTTGCAGAAATGTGTTGGTGGACTGAGACGAATAACGGATGTCGTCGGCATGGACCTTCAGGCGAAATTGGGTTACAACTTCTCTGGTCATCTGGTTTGATGGTCCAGATCAAGAATCCTTAGAGGAGGAAAGCCTTTCTGGTCGGAACAAAGACCGGGAGGTTTCGAGGTTACGCTGAAAGATGGGAAAGCCTTTTCCCTATACATAACTTCTGACAGATACCTTGTCAAATATATATTGATCCCCCCGCAGACCGCTGAGCATCAATCAATCACGACCTGTATCGCATTTCAAGTATTAAGGGCTAAGATGATGAGAACCACGGGAATCTACGTCCTTACAGAGAATGAATTTCCTCGGTTGGCGAATGAAGAAAACTTCTCGCGTTTCGAGGAATTCATATATGGCTGGAAGGCTAGAGAGGGACTACCTCACTACAATCAGGTAATAGAAATAGAAGAGGACCAGTAACGGGAAGACCGTCGGAAGATGGAGGTCTGCATGGAAGACAAAAAATCATGTATAAATGATCGGATAATTTACAACAGTGCTATACGGATTGCTACCGAATCCCTTATAGCCGTAAAGGCGAGGTTGGATTAAAATTAATTTTTAAAAAGTACACTGTCAAATAAACGTTCTTGAATCTATTTTTTTTGAAATTTTGATTTGTTTAACATTCTTTCAATTGCGTGCATAATTCCAAATTTGATTCTTATTTCAATAAAACATTATAACTATAACATTATCTTTTCCAAATCTGATTCCCGACTGCCAGTATAACCCAATAATTCCATCCTTATTTATTCCTTCTGTTCTATATACAACTGATGTATCTGAGCAGTACCTGAATATGATGAAGAATGAGCCGGGGAATTTCAACTAACTACGTGAACTTTTTACAAACAAAAACCTATATTTATACAGTGAGGGTGTGAACGGAAAAACTCCTTAATTCCATTTTTTCATGTTTTTCATGCGTTGTAGGTAAGTAGTTTTGCGGTCCACCGGATGAAGAGAGTTTTGTAACTATTGATTTTTAAACATAAGAAAATAAAGTAAGGGATTTGGATTTTCCAATCAGTGAGTAATAATAATCATTGCTATCATGATTTTAATAAAAAATGGAAGTAAAGACTTTGCAGTTCACAGCCTCAAGTTAATTTTTATAACTTGACTTCATAATTTTCCCTTTCACTTTGAATTTAAACACTTGCTTCAAAACACGCTACAAGCACAATACATAGGTAATATGTACTTTTCATGTATTTATTGTGTATTTCATGAAATTTATTAGCATGTATGGTTAAGAGTAGGATAACTTGGATAGTTTTTATGAAAATCGGACGTAAAGAGCCATAAATCGCTTTTTGCCACTTTTTTATATTTCTTAACGATAGATCGTAAAGAAATTTTTTATGGACATAAAATCTAGAAATTTTGTCTAATTTAATTTCGTATAAGTTGGTCTTCTCGGAAAAACCAATAGTTTCCGAGATATAGACCCAAAAAAAAAACAAAAAAATACAAAATTTTGAAGTCTTTTGCGACAGAAACAAGGTTCCGGTCAAAATAACTGCCAGCAAAGCTCAGATACGTGTTCAAGGACATAAAAAACTGGGGTGAACCAAAATTTTGGACTGCAATAAAACCTTCTTCTATTTTTCGCCACATTGTATTATAAAATAAAAATGAAAATAATGTAATATGCTCATAAATAATAATAATAAGGGATTCACATTAAAGAGCAGTTGTGGTAAGTTTGGAGGAAAGAGGTCCGTTCTCGACTGCGGGGGGGAGAGCGTCGTTTACTTAGGGAGGGGAGGCACCTCTGCAATATTTTATGTTTATACCATTAAATAAAATTGAATAATAAATTTTGCATATACTTTTTTTTTTTAACTTTCTAAAGTAAACATTGCAGAGAATTAAAATCACTTCGAAATGAGTCTACTTTCATTTCAGGACGTTAAGTATTAGAATGGCAATACTAAATAAGATAACATTTAAAAGTATTATTTCTGTATTAGTATTATTCTCGACATTAGCGCAAATTTTCCGCTTTGATTGAGGGGGCGATGGACTTGAAAAAATAGTGCTGGAAGTTTATATGTTATATCCTTTATTATATCTTTAATTTAATCCAATTATTACTTCTTTGTTATATTCTTATTATTTTTTATCATAACTTCCTAATGAATTCAATATTATGTTTTTCTGAATATTCACCATGTCTTCATCCCAGCGATTGATGTATTCTTTGAACACTCATTTATAGTGCCAGTAAGGTGAGATACGACCAATTGGTGACGATAATAAACTCCTTAAGTACATACGAGTATTATCAATTTAATACAACATCAACGCTGATAAATTGAGAGAACTACTCACTTTTCTAACATTGCGGTCGAAGAGGAATAATTATGTTGATTCCCATGAATGTAATCGCTGAATGAAAATACCTTAATGTCTTCCTTTTGTAACTCAATTTCCTTTCATTTACACCTTTACCACTATAACCAGAAACATCTGAAAACTAACCGTTTAAATCTAAACGAATCATTGATCACTTTAAATTTTACTATATAGAATATGACATACCTTTTTTCCAAAATTTCATGTTGTTTACAATAAGAATCTGGTATATAAGATGATTTTAAGTTTTGTGTGTATCATGAGGTTCAGTAACTAAATGATAAGAGGCAAAGACATGCCTTGTGGAGGGGCTGATATGGCAGTACTCTTTAGTTCGGTAGGCGATAGAGGGCGTATTTAGGCATGTGTCAAAATCAGAGTTTCTTCCTGAAGTATTTCTTACAAAAGTAATAATTCTTTGAATAATGGTAACTTTAAAAATTATTACTTAACATATTTATTCTAAACAGTATTACATTTTTATCAGAAATAAACTTATCGCACTTATCCACTTGACCCTCGGTACGTAATCTGGATTTGAACTGATAAGGTCTCTGTCGAACGCTAGTTAGTCCGCGACCACCTCGACGCATCGTTGAGTGCTTGCTATAACTGTCATGGAACTGCAGCAGATTTTCCAATATTTGTATTCTTAATTTGTGAGTATTATTTTTTTATAATACTCAGTGATGATTAATTTCATAATAAAAATGATGATTAATAAAAATAAAAAAAACTTTTGAAAAAAAAAATGTTTTTCAAGTGGTTCCAGTTTACATTTTAAAAAAATCTAAATGACAACAGCTCAACGTTAATTATTCTATTCTTTTGTTTCCGAAAAACCGTTATGAACTAAGTCTCAGCAGTGTCAATGTAAAAATGTAACAAAAAGTGATAACAATCTAATAAACAAAAAATGCATAGCAAAAGTTTATAATTACCTATTTCGGGATTTCTCTATACAATGAGAATTGGGGAACGCAATAGTGAGGCATTTCTTTCTCGATGTTCAAAATTCTCACCCGAAACTTTCAGTATCCTTTCATCGGCCAAATTATTCCCTCTAATAGAAACTTACATCGGATATTGCTCGAGCCAATGAAAACTCAGGAAAAGTAAAGAAAATTTATGTTAGAAATTTTTTTTTTTTTTTAATATACTAAATATATTGGATTGAGAAGAATCTGTCCATTATAATGGAAATTAAGCGTGAGACGCTATCTCTGGGTAAGTATAAGAAACCTCCCCTCCTCCTTTGCTTTGTTTTGCGCACCGAGCACCATCTTTTCTGTCGCGACCGTTTTAATTTCCCATTAAACGAATTGTTTTGCCATTGATTTAACGCTTATGTATTTTCTCTCTCTTTTAACTTTGTCAAGTTTTATATAAGTCCAAATAATCATTTATTTTTTTTTTTAAAGAGACTAAGTTAATTATGATTTAAATCCATTTTCATTATTTCTGTGAAATCGATTGTAAGCCACAAACATTCTCCATTGACGCAGGAATCCTGAGTGAAACTGAGAAGACCCAACATCACAAAACAAAATCCACATTTATTTCATCCCACAATACACTCTTCTTTTCCTTACAGGGAAGCTGGACCGACAGGATTTCTGACTGGGGTAAGTTTGTTTTGTTGAACATTTGAAATTATTTATTATTATTATTGATATATATTCCGATTCGTTGTACTCGATTTCCATGATTGCCTAAGTAATATATTATATCAAAGTCCACTATTCGTTTTCCTAAACATATTTTATTTTGTATATTTTTTAAAAGTTTTATAATTAATTATTCCGCACATTGGTCTATCCCTGTACTACACACCTTGTATACTATAAAATCCTGTCTGCCCCTATCTATTGGATTGTCCGAAAATTAATGCAGGTTATGGTTTTAAAATAAAATAAATGATACGAAACTATTTTTATTAATCAAAATATGCTGCATTACTCTTCGTGCACTTCTGCCCACGTGTTAGTAACTTTTCCGTTCTCTCCAAATAAAATGTTGAATCGGTATTATCAACATATTCTGAAAATGTATTTTCTAAAGAATTTCGATCAATAAAAATTTTACTTTTAAAAAATCGGCCCAGATGTTTAAAAAAATAGTAGTCCGTAGGCGAGAGATCTGGAGAGTAGGACAGATGAGGCAGTCTTGTTTTGGCAAAGAAGTGGAGCGTAAACTTCATAATAAAGATTTTTTTGGCGGTCGTTTAATGCACGAGGTGCCCAAGTTTCAAGATTTTTTACCCTTTCCGATTGTGTTGAGCTATTCAGCGATGTTCGATTTGCTAACTAAAAGTTTCTCTGCAGTTCTCGAATAATTGTTCTGGTGTTTTCTTCGACCAAAGACCACAGAACATCACCATCAAGGAAAGAAATCCTTCCACGATCATTATACATTGATGTACACAATGAATCAAAGGACTAGCACTTATCTTATTGTTGCTCTATGGTCTAGGTCTCTCTCTCCTGTCTCGATGTACTGCTCAGCTGTACCCTCTGCGAACCTCAGTCTTCTGCCTCTAGCTCGAACCTCCTTCTTCCCAGAACTACCCACTTCAAACTTCTCACCAGAACTCCCCAGAACTCTCCTCCTATACCGTTTTTCCCTACTCCTTCTTGAAAAGATGAATTTTGTCCCCACTCTCCTTTTGGGACCTCTTATTGGCTGAAGCTATAAGAATATTTGAAAAAGGACTTGCAACCTAGGGCGGCAGATTTTATTACACCATGTCGACCTGGCCTATCTCTAGGTTTATGGTGCTCTTACTTTCGCTTATCTTAAGCGGCCTATTGGCGGTCTTGAACTGCACCTTCAAGTGTAGATTCCGACTTTGTACAGATTCCTTTGTCCGAAAAAGGAACTGGTTAATATTGATATTGCTGAACCACGTGGCATCTCTTTAATGTATTCCTTATTTAATTACTATTATGAATCTTAATTATTTCCTTCAATTCCAGTATTCTCAATACATAACATATTATTATGATTATTAGCGTATTCTCCCAATATGGAAGACGTTAAGCAGACAACTCAATCAAAATTTCTTCGGATCCTTCTTATTTACTCCAGTAGGCCTTCATTCTTTCCAAGATGGCTCGTTTCTGCTCTTCCGACCACTTCGGACTTTACTGTTTTTGCTTTGGTTGCTCTGACTTAACTTCTCATTTGTTTACTGCACCTATTTTCGCGTTTTTAATGTTCTTTCGAAGTTCATAATACACCATCCAAGGTGCTGAGTTCTTATGTGAGGTTACATAATCTAGAATTCTTTTTGTCAATCGACTTTCTGGTAGTCTAGTTAGATGACCAAAGAACTTCATTCGTCTTTTCTTAATATCAATTTCATTGTTTGAAAACCTCTCTGTTGTTTTGATTGATTGTAGTCTATAGCCGTATTGCGTATTTCTTGCTTCTAGGATTATTCTGGTGATCTTCCTCTCTTCCTTTTTGATTTCTTCCAGTTCTCGTTTTCTGTTAAGTGACAGTGTTTCGCTTGCGTAAAGGACTGCTGATGTTATGACAGTGTTGTCGAATTTTCGTCTGTCATGACAAGATTTCTTGGTACAGATGTTTTGATAAACCTATTTGATAAACCACCCAAAGCTTTCTTGACTTTCTGGAGACGGTTTTGCTGTGAGATCTTCTCCAGGCCTGTCGGCTCGATGAGTTCTCCAAGGTATTTGAAATATGGGACCCTGTCGATTTTACCTTATTTTGTTATCAGGCTCGTGATATCTGTCTTTGAACAGAAGAATTTAATTTTCTCGAATGAGACCTGTAGTCCCACTTTTTCTTCACATTCCTTTAGCATCTAGTGCTGTTTGACCGCAAATTCCTCATTCTCTGATAATACCGCCAGATCATCCACAAATGCGAAGTATGGTATTTATAGGTTGTTTTTGGGAAGGCCCAGTCGGATCGGCATCCAAAACTCCCATTTCTTGAGCTCTCTCTCCCATTCCTTCATTACCTTGTCCAAGACGACGCTGACCAAACAGGAGATCCTGTTTCACACCGGTTTGAATGTCGAAGGGTTCTGAAATTTCTCCTATCAATTTAACTTTAGATTTCGTGTCAGTTAGCGTTTCTTTTATGAGCACTCGGGTTTTGGGATCTATTCCTCTCTCTTCTAGAATTTGGAATAGTGAGAGTCTGTTGTACATATTATAATATAAATATATTATTTTTTATCAAGAAATAGTAAATATTACACTTTTATAACACCGTTATAAAAATTATCGTATACAAAAATAATAAGAAAAAGTAATTTTAAATATTAGAGACCACTTTTTTTTTTTTATAAAATAATCAAACCAAACAAATCAGGAACCCTCCAAACGATTCAAACCAAATTTGGGGCATCGGTAAAGGTCCTTAAACTCCGCGATTTGCTTTAATCGTGGGGTTACTATGTGTTTTAAAAACAACGTTATCCGCAAAAAAACTTCAATTTTGTTTTTATATGGTAATCTTCTTTTTTAACACTGACCATCTAAGATAATGCAATATTTTTTATATGTATGGAAAGAAGAAACTCACCTCTTTTGAACGAGGCCAAGAACGTTGATATCGGGTAAATTGAAGACGAGATACAGAACTTCAATCCCAAACGTAATTTTGTGGCTTTCAAAATTTTGAGCATCCTCGGCACTGAAAAAAAAAAGTTTTTTTGTTTTCGAGGATATTTTTGACATAAAGGTATTTTGATGTGCTGAATCCAAATCTGTCATCATTTTTGGTGTGAACAAATCTATAAGCCTAGTTTAATTGATATTTTAAACACTTTTTTAAATTTATTTGACCAAAAATCAATCATTTTTTCATTTTTATATTTTTCTTTAATGTACTTTAAAAAAAAACAAGCGTTTAGCTGGAAAAACCATGCCAATATCATTTTTCAAATTCGAGATATAAAATAAAGCACTTTCAGCATACTATAGGATATGGGTCGACTTTTTTCAATGTAGAATCACCCAAAAAAATTTTATCAGTATCCTACTCTCCCCCTGTAAGTGAAAAACTGAGACAATATATTTTAGAGGATTTTTTAAAATTTTGGTTATTTTATATAGAATATTAATGATGTAAAAAATATTTCATAGAAACAGCAGAAATGGCACGATGATTAGTCTAAACGTAGGTGGCAGAGTTAATTCAATTATTAACATATTGAAACAAAAGACATTTTTATCGATCCTAATAAAAAATAAGTGGTTTATTTATGTAATTAACGTTTATTACGTGTATCTAATACTTGCAAAATTGTTCAAATTTGGTTGGCTTATGAAATCAACCAAGTTGATGCAATGAAATATATAGTGATTGTAATAATACCAGAAAGCGAATTACGAAGCAGTGCTAAAAGGGAACTATCCCGCGTTATTATTATCTTATCTACCTCCCCATGAAAGATTGATTGTCGTAGCTTGGGCAAATACACGCTGCCATATTATCCCATGTTGGAAGACCCTATGTATGTATATGTATATATATATATATATATATATATATATATATATATATATATATATATATGTGTGTTTGTAATTATCAGAAGCATATCGAAATAAACAATTGAAGCATTAAATGTTTTCCAAACACATTCGTTGCATTATTTCTATTTCCTTACGTTACCAATAGAAATGGCGAGGAGGCTAGTATAGCCTCAACGTCCGTCAACGTCAGTATGACCTACTTGGCGGACGTTTTTTCTCTGGAAATCCAGGTTTAAACTGTTCAATGTTTCACATATATCTGTTAAAAAAAAAACAAGTCCATCAACCATTTTAGGTTATCAAATTGTGGAAACGTTTGATTATTTGAAATAAGAATTTTTTTTTTCTCTTTCAAAAGATCGAATAATCGGACATGTGCTTTACCTTTACTTAATCATCTTATATAAGAATGTAAGATAAGGATGTGATAAAATCGTTCTTTTCGAAAAGGGTTTTTGAATTAGCTGTATGATAAATAATTTTCTCGAATTTTATTATTTTAACAGCAACTATAACACGTCCAAAGGATAATATTTTGGCACATAACGATTCTTGATGCAGCGATGACTAATAATGTTCGAAATGGATTTATCTTTCTTGCAATGGGAAAGGAATCCATTTTGCAGCCCACAACTGCTGTTGCACTATCAGTAATTATTGCTCATAACTTTTACTAATTTCTGTTAAGTATTTTTTAAAGATTTTATAAATATGTCCTCCTCCTCTTGATATTAACTGTAATAGTTCTTTTTTCACATTGTCACTATCTGTTGTGTTGATTCGTCTAATTGGGATGAGAAACATTCACATTCTTCCTATTCATTTTTCAACTGACTTTGTAAACCTGTTGAAATCGCCTGGACTCTTCTTGTACTTATATCGTTTAATAACGGCAAATCTTGTATTGATGATTAATTTTTGGCTCGTTAGAAAATACTTGAAATAGGGAATCGGCTCCAACGAGAAATGCTTCCTCAATTAGTCAACTTTCTTCTGCTTTATTTTCGGCTGGTTAGCAATTTCCTAGGACTCCCGGAGGGGCCTTAAAACAAAGTGGTTTATATGTTTTGTTATTCAGGCATTTTTTTAACTGTATATGCTACAAGTAGTAGCAATTATCAAGATAATTAGCTGTACTAGAGTCATTTTACTTTTTCGCTGGAAGCTTACGCGTCGTGTACAATCAATTTTAAGCTGTAGTTGAAACGTCAGTTAATGTTTAGGTCGTTTTCAATCGATCTAATAAATCCATCGAATCGACATCCACTTTATGGGTGCGCATCTGTCTCAGATAACACTGCTCTACAAAAAATAACTATTTTTCTTTCACAAGAATAGAAAATAACAGATTCTAGAAGTATTTTTCATGCTGAATTCAAATATTATTTCAGTTTTTCCCCATCGGGCTTATGACGGAGCTTTGGCTCTAATTATAAATTTAAAACATAATATTTTATTACATTTTATATATAGCAAATATTAATAGATGTTGCCTACAAAAATATTGCCCAAGAAGAAAAATGTGTCTTATTTTCCCCAGAGTTTCACCTATTTCGGACAATTATGTTCTTGAAGGAGAGCTAAAATAGACGTCTGCCGCCACGAAGCTGCTGGTGTACAAAATGACGGCCAATCAAACCTTGAAGTTTTTTGAGTTTTTTCAGTTGTTTATTTATAACTCCAAAACGGTGCTTCCTGGCGAAAACTTTTATATTTCAAGAGTTAAAGAATATTAAAATCTTCGTCAGATAAGTATCTAATATCATAAATTTGTTGTATAAAAATAATCAATTTAGGTTGAGAAATAATAGACCTTATTAATCCCACAATACATTTATTAATAAAACCTTGTTTACATTGTCAATATATTATTTTTTGAAACGTTTCGTCCCCATTTAATACATATTTTGCCATTTTCAAACTAAACCTAGGTCCAATATTAAAATATTATTGACCTACTACTAAAAGTAGAGTTTTTTTTTTTTTTAAAGTGTTGAACTTTCATAATTTCTATTTTGGCATATTGGTTTATTTCTATTTTCTCGGTGGCATGGCATTTCTTTATTTTTCATTTCTTAATAAATTCTTTAGGAAAAAATACGGCCTATTGAGAGTCATGCTTCTCTAACCACTATATTCACTTCTCCGAAAATCATGAATATGAACAATAGTATTGTTGTAGATTACAATTATTTTGGTCCAGATAAATGGCCGAACATTAAATTAAATGGAACACGGCAGTCTTTAAACTTGGTAGGTCTATCCAAGTCAAAAAGATATACCAATAGGTATTACAACTTTGATCCCATGACTTTTTGTCTTATCTCCATTGGTTATAAATTCGATGGAGCTAAATGTTTAGATATACGGCAAGTTTTCGAGCTTCATCACCGCTTTTTTAATTATTTCCGCACTTAATGGAAACTGACAGTCTTTAAACTTGATAGGCTATTAAGTTATGTATTAACGTTTATAAGGACCGTTTATTAGATTTTTGATAGTTCTGATTCGGTATTTCGATTTGTATATAGCATGTCCACGTCAATTTTAACCTTTTCCAAATCAATTGTCACCTTTTCCATTTCAATTGTCACCTTTTCCATTTCAATTGTCACCTTTTCCATTTCAATTGTCACCTTTTCCATTTCAATTGTCACCTTTTCCATTTCAATTGTCACCTTTTCCATTTCAATTCTAAATTTTTTTCATTTCAATTGTAATCCAACCGGATATGAATTAATTCTATTTTATTATTGAAAAATAATTATTTTAATTACAATAATGACCTTTGAAATAATTTGGTATATTCTTTACATACATTTTTTTCATTTATTAGATAATTGATATTAAGTGCTAATTTCAAGTAGTTGTAATTTTAAAAATATAATTGCTGTTTATTTATTTTTAAATATTTATTATTTTTATGTTTATCTGAAAGGGGGGGGGGAGGGGCAGATTTCATCGATTTGGTGATCGACCATTAGGTTTCCGAAATTGCTTATCTCAAATTTACTATCGAAATTTTGTTCGGCCACGAACATTTTAACTTAATTATAGGTATCGTTTAATAGGATTCAAGGGCGCTATTTCCGAATTTACTATAAAATGAAACCTACTCAGAAAAATGTCAAATATAATGGTAATTTGAAATCCGTATGCTCGATAAAAAACAAAATTTGAAACAAGCAATCAGAACTCGCGTAAACCTAATAAACGATATCTGTATCAAAGAAAACTTCAACAGTATCGGTATATCGAAAAGCGCTTGCGCAATCAGAAGTCCAATCCAAAATATGCAATCAGTACCCTCGAAAACCTAATAAACGATCTCTATATCATAGATAACTTCAACAGAAACCGAAAAGCAAAATGCGCCTGCACGATCCAAAATCCAATTCAAGAAATGGAACCAGAACCCTCCAAAAGCTAATAAACGATCCCTTTATCACAGAAAACTTCAACATTCACTGAAATGCAGTATGGGCATGCGCGATACTAAAATCCAATTTAAAAAATAGAATCAGAACCCTCAAAAGCCTAATAAACGATCCCTTTATCATAGAAAACTTCAACAGCAACGGAAAATCGAAATGTGCATGCGCGATCGAAAATCCGATAGTAAATTCGGAAATAGCACCCTTGAAACCCTAGGTTAAAGGTAGACTTTCGCTGGTACTGCCCGCTGTTACGACTGGCAGAGTTTGCCAATCGTAGCCGCTAATTTTTATTGCTTCTATATTTCGCTGAAACTGCCCACCGCAGCGGCCCACTCTTGCATAACCTATAACGTTTTAACCTCTCCTATATTTATAATCATACCATATCGTTATAACTATATAGTATATCCTTAAAACCTTTAAAATTATATGTTATTTAGATACATGAAAATTATAGATAAATTAATGCGTTTATTTTTAAGTATTTACATATATGCAACTATGTTGCTATATATTGTTATGTTATGTACAACTAGATATTTTTGTAGGTATTTTAGGCGATGAACAAAGTTTCGTCTGTCGGGGTTTCTTTATTGTTTATTTATACAATAATAATAATAATAATAATGTGTGAATATAGAAATAAAATAATATGTTTTTCCACACATTATTTTTTACTATTACATTTCTGTAATCCTTATGTTTGTGGTCATAAAGAACCTGAAACTGATTTACAAACTCCTAGACGTTCGTCGTCATAATGAATTTTTTTTGTTAAATAGCTTTGTTTCAAATGATAAGCGGGAACCGTCGCGTCTGAGGCAGTATGACTCCTTCTGGAACGGTCAGGGACGCAGCAGTATAGGTATGACGCCATTATCTAGACTGCCGGGCAGTTCCAGCGAAATATGTCCCTACCTATTCACTCAAAGTAGTAGTAAACTGCCTGCAAACTTTGCCGGCCACAACTGCGGGCAGTACCAGCGAAAGTCTACCTTAGCGATATGTATGCCGAAGAATTTTGAAAACTAATAATTTAGTAGAAATAGTCGAGGTCCAACAAAATTTCGGTACCTAGTAAATTTGACATAAGCAACTTTGAAACTTAATGAACGATCACCAAATCGATGAAAGCCACACAATCCTCCTCGAAATATTTAAAAAATAATAAATATTTAAGTATAAATAAACAACAATTTTATTTCAAAGACTTAAACTACCTGAAATTAGCACTTAATATCAATTATATAAATAACGAAAGAAATGTCGGAAGAATATACCGAAATTATTTCAAAAGTCATTATTTTAATTAAAATAATTATTTTTCAATAATAATATAAATAAAATGAAATTAATTCGTGTCCGTTTGGGTAACAATTGAAATGGAAAAGGTTACAATTGAAATGGAAAAAGTTACATTTGAATTGGAAAGGGTTTCAATTGAAACGGAAAAGGTTACAACCGAAATGGAAAAAGCTATAATTTAAATGGAAAAGGTGACAATTGATTTGGAAAAGGTTACAATTGACTTGGAAATGATATATATTATATATATATATATATATATATATATATATATATATATATATATATATATATATATATGCACGCACACACAAATTGATACTGGACCATTTGTACACAATTCCCTAAATTTTCTCCAATTGATGTCTACTGACACTGCACTGGTAAAGGTGGGGAGATCCAATCCGGCAAGTGGGCCTGTTGGTTGCCTACCTCAACTATGTCTGAAGGTTGTAGTATGTCAAATTAGGTTAGTAACAATATTTAAATGCAAAAAAAATGCTTTAGAATTTGAATTAAAAAAAAGAAACAGAAAAAAGAAAGACTCATTTGAATTTGAACTTTTCACTTAACGCATGTTGACACTTGAGAAAAATATTTTTTTTTTTCTATTCAAACGCAATATTTTATCTATAAAATTCCAATTTCTTACAAAAAAGATATGAACAAATCCATATAATAGAATTTTAGCCCCTACATATAATGTGCCTGAGGATTGCATGTACAGCCAGTACTTTGTAAAATAATAAAGTAAAGTTGAAGTAAATTACAGCGCATTATTCTTAATCGAATTAAATATTTCTTCGCCTAAATAATTAGAAAAATGTATTCGTATTGGTTTTAGATTTTAGTAACTCTTTGAGGAAAATGTTTGTCCACTATTTTCGCAATTTGAAGTAGGTTTTCAAATTTCCCAACTTTTTGGGATTTCCAATTATTTGGAGGGGTGACACCACATCTATCTCTTCCTCGTCGCCACATTTACTAAATTATTCAATTAGTATTTTTGTAATCAAACAGTTGGTGTGTTTTTTATTTTGTTCGAAAAGTGAATGAAAATAATATATTTAATATATACAAGTGAGGTCTTAATTATGTACATCCCACAGGTGGTTTGAGGGATGGAAATTGATAATGCCATAAAATTAATTTAATCATAATAAGAGTGAATTTGTTTGTATATTTCCTTTGATCAACCATTTACCTATTATTCGTGCATACTTTGACCAAATTTTTATATATTAAACTTTCATATTTTTTTTTTCTCGACTCCTAGGGCACATTGGGATAAACGCCGGGTCACGAGTCAAATATTTTTCAATGTAGAATCACAAACTAAAAAAAAAAATGTTAAAATCGGTGACCCATTGATTGTGCCTCCTCTTGTAAGTGTGAGGTTCATTCCAACGGGGGCTTCATTTCTTGGTTAAAAGAGATTTGTACCATTTTTTTTTTTTTAAAACTACATCGGTAACTGTTTGTTCCACACACCGTTCGTCGAGTGTGCCATTGGTTGCTTTCTCGTTGAATGCAGTGGTTGCATTCTCATGAAAAGATCTCTGAAATTTTAAAGGAAATTATTAATATTCACAAAATTGACATATTAGGTTATAAGACATACAGATTTGAAATAAAATGGAGCCCGACTAACATAAAAAATTAATGAGCGTTTGAAAAATATTCAGAGAAATAAATTGTCTTTGATGGGATAGATAAATTTTCAAGAAAATTTAGCAAATTTTCTGGACCTTCCGATATAGAGCCAAAATTGGTTGCATGTTCCAAAAAAACTAAGAAGCGGAAAGTACTGCAGTCAATTTTCGAAGGAATAGCTGTTGCAGCACAGGTTGTATTTCATTACTCCGGTCAACGCGATGTGAAAATATTTAAACTTGTGGCGGACCCACTATCATCATTAACATTATGAATATTTTAAATTATGATAGATCAAAAAATCGAAGATAGTGCAGTCCTAAAGAAGCCTTGCAGCAATTATTGAACAAAACAATTGTTATCAAAAGAATCGAGTTATCGAAAGTTGACTGTACAGTTAAAATATGGTTGGATTTTCTCACAAATTTATTATTAATTAAACTTTTATATTCCATAATATTCAGTAAACATGGCCGTAATTGGAATATTTGATGCCTAATGCCTAAATACAATTCCACAATTCTACATTCTATCAAGTCAAATTATTCTTGAACTGGGGAGATGAGTGAAAGTAAATACAAATCTATCTCACCAAGACTACTGTAACATAATGTCTATAGTAGCTAATTATACTTTTATTTATTCAGATAATGATATTTTGCAAATTAAAGAAGACTGAATCAGTTAGAAATGTTTCGAAGGTTTTTTTAGCAAATGGGAGTTGGAGAAGACGAAAATAGACATCGAATCAACATTAATAGAATAACCAACTCCACAGGAGCTACTGGAAGACCCTCTAAATTCAGCTTGTTTGGCTACCCCTTAAACATATTATTTGTAATAATCCAAATAAAAATGTAAACAGGTCTGGAACTAGAACGTTGTTTTACCGACAGATGTTGTTTAAACATTTATCCATCATTACAGTAACTTATTTCAAATGTTTCATTATAAAACAATGCTCGTCCCTAAATTTTGCATTATGAGAAGAACATTAAAATAAGTTCTTTCTGAATTAGTGGAATGAAATTTTACTATTTTGTTTTCTTAAATGTAAAAATTAAGTAAGTATTACAGGGATTCGAACAATTAATCAGAAGGAAATCACAGAAGTGTCCCAAACTGAACTAAACAAAACAAAATAATGTATAATAAAACAAAATATTTTCTCACTATTTTGTTATCACCAAACCGATACTCTATGCGAGTGCGCAAAAATACAAAATCTTACGGTTTCAGTCTTAAATTCGTTTTCCAGTCCTTTCATTCCATTCCCAGTCCTCTCTTGCTCCTGGTGAATAAGTCCCAGAAAAGAAATTAAGAAAAAGAATAATAAACTAATTGTAAGAAGCTCTATCACTCTAATTATCCAATATATACCAGCTTTTATATTATTGATACCCCAGCAAAGTTCCATTATAGTGTGTCGCTACAGCTTTATCCATACATCCAAAAATGTTTTTTTTCTTTTTAAACTAAATTTTAGAGATGAAAAATAGAAAAAAATTAATGGGACGAGGTATGATAAGTTATACAAAGCGGTAATCATTATCGCTTTTATTTACATGCCTAACAATTTCAAAGAGGCTCTTTAAATAATGCTATACGATTTCCTGTCGTTCTCTCAAGTACCTAAAATCTTTGTTTACTTTAAATGCATTAGCAAATTAAAATCATAATTGTTGGTTCAAAGTACTTATTCAGTTGACTTATAACAACGGACTCCTTGATATGATTTATTGCTTTTATTTTTTGAAAAAAACACTTAAATTAAAAAAAAAAATCTAATGTACGCTCTTTCACTTACCTCGCTACTTGAAATAAATTTTAAAATTTTCTATTTAGTTTATTTAATAATATAAAAGTAGGAATGATTAATTACAACAATCATTTAAATTTATGCGTTTTTCGTCACCCTCCATTACCTTTTACGGCTTTCTATGTTAGATATTATTTTTTTCTATTGCAAATCTTTAGCTTTCCAACGGTATATTATGCATCTATATTACTACTCTTATTTACAGAAATTTGTTTTCATCGTAGGACAATTTTTCTCCTTTAGCTGGTTGTCAAATTTCTTCATAGTTTATATTTTTCCATTGTTTTATTACTACTAACAATGCGAGATGGTTATTTATTTCAAATAAACAAAATAAATGGTACTTTTGAGGAAGCTATTTAGAAAATTCGGCATTTAAGCCCTGTCAGACTATTTCAATGAGGACAAGGCCTAGTATATATTAATGAGCATTTAATTGTACATTGATGTAACGAGTTTGATCAACATCGTTTGTGCCTTTTTCGAGAAAATTGTAAAATGTGCAAAATCGGGAAAGTCTGAATTGAATCCCAAAAGCCAAAAAAGATACTAATTCAGTCCCGCCACTCTTTCTAGAGTATCTGAATTCAGTCCCGATACCTGTGAATTGAGTGTTATGGACACAATACCTTTTTTCAGGTATTGGGTCCGCCTTATAAGCGTTACCCAGAGGACAACGCGGAGGTTTGCTGGGTCGTTTCCCATATATTGTGTGCGTTCGAGAAAAGGGAAGCGCATGATGTGTCCGTCGCCGATTTTGATCAATTTTTTGGGGATATTCTACGTTTAAAAAAGTCTACACAATTCAACAATGATGGGCCCTAGGACCTGAGAAAAAAAATAAAACACGCTGAGACTACTTTATTACATCTCTCGATTTTGAAAAATTATATCGGCATGGTTTTTCCAGCATAACATTTGTTATTCAAATTATATTAAAGGAAAAATAATTGATTTTTGGTCAAATAACTGATTTTTTATCCAGCACACCTATAGACCTTAAAGTAGACAAAAATCATCGAAAACCAAAAAAATAATTTTTTTCATTTCCTGGGGTGCTTTTTAAAGCCACAAAATTGATTTTCGGTTTGAAGCTCTGTATCTCGTCTTCAGTGTATCCTATACACAAGTTATTGCACTATACAAAGATACATTTAAACAACTATTGCATTATCTTAGAATGTTTGTGTGAAAAATTATGATTACCAAATAAAAACAAAATTGAGGTTTTCTGTGGATAACGTTGGTTTTAAAACACGTAGAAACACCAGGGTTAAAGCAAATCACGTACTTTAAGAACCTTTTTCCGATGCCCCAAATATATGAATCTTAAAAAAAATTGTAGGGTTGACCGTGGTAAAAATTTTTAGTCAAAAATGTATAAAAAAATTCTGTTAAGATACTTCATTCCGTAGTTGTCATTACAAGAATACTGTTTTCATTACATATAATTCAATGGACCCTTCAGATCGTTCTAAAATTCAATTATTCGTTTAAACAAATTGTATTACTGTAATATTTACTATTTCTGGATCACAAATAATCATACTATTATATAAAAGGACAGCCCGTTTTTCGTTTGTAAGGTCTAACCGCGAAAACTACTAAACCAATCTTTACCAAATTTTAACAATATCATCTTCGTGGTCCCTAGATGGTTTTTCAATAATAAAATAAAATAAAATAATAAAATCCTGTTATAGCGGGATCGCCAAAGATCATAAACAACTTGTTCCCTTGAGTGTAGCGCCAAAACGGCTCAGAATATTTTAATAAAAACCTTGCGTAAAGTTTTCTCCTTAAAGCCCTTTAACTATCCATACATGAATTACGAATACATCTCCGATAAATAGAAGGAAAAACTTATGACGGAAAGAATATTTTATTTGCGCATATCTCGAAAAGTATACATTTTTTGCTGATTATATGAATACTCATTTGAAAAATAATTGAATTCCCTATAAAGAAAAACAGAAATCAATGAAATGGGACCATTATTCGCAAAGATGCAACGAATTGGACACTGTAACAGTTTTTATTTTCCTTCCACTTGAGGTAATAATAATAAGCGTGCTTCTAGGATAAGGAAAATATTATCATGTAATAGGCTCAAATTTTCGATGTCCAGTTTTCAACAGTTCTTCATTTTGCTGAGCCCCTCTGAGTAAAAAAAAAAACAATGTATTTTTACAATTGGTCTGTCTGTGTCACGGCTATCTTTTGAACTTCAATTATTTAGATGTTTCAATACTATATTTGTACATTCAATGATTTTTAACAAACTTTCAATTGGGTTCATTTAATATTCGAAATGGTTCCTTATAAAATGCGCTAAACTAGCAGTGAAGCAATTAGGGACGTAAGCGCTTTAAGCCTTCTTCCACATCAATGATTCAAAAATGCAATATATATTAGATTGATCGGCATCAGTTTAATTTCATTAACGAGCTTATATCAGTGCAATAATTTAAGTACCAGTAACAATTGTGTGTGTATATATATATATATATATATATATATATATATATATATATATATATATATATATATATATATATATATATATATATATATATATATATATATATATAGAGAGAGAGAGAGAGAGAGAGAGAGAGAGAGATATTTATTACATTCTTTATTCTGCCCCGAGGGCTTATATGATTGGCCTGGTAAACAAATATACAATTATATTAATAAATCTTAATCCAGGCTCATACTTCCACCACCTCCTAATTAAAAATCGATATAGCCCAGGAGCCAGGGCCTGAATTGGGTACTCATTTTAGGAGAAGGTTTGAATGTTAATCACCAAAGTGTAGGATATTGTAAGTAAATTAAGCCTTGTCTACCATTCCAATGGCGGTATTTTCTTCAATTAAAAACGTAAAATTTTCACTCATTTTTTCATTTCGTGATCATATCTTGAAAACTACCTACCACACGAAAAATATTTTTTTTTTTTTTGGGGGGGTGAGACAGTGCGTTTTTTTTTTAATCATTACTCACAAGGAACACAACAGGGTGCTTCTCATGACCTCAGTTTTTTTGTTTGTTTTTTTCTCAATCGGTTAATTCCGGCCATAGTTCGTCTTAGTTAATCGGTGATTTACGTCCATCAGAGAAAAACGGGAGTTAAGTCCTATGTATTATTTTTCTTAATAATACATAGGACTATACATAGCGCTGCACTTTTGCATCCCTCACCCCCACATTTGGGACATCAGCAAGACATTTCGCTCTATTGGCCTCTATGGAAGAAGAAGGTGTGACTGGAAAATTGACCGTCAATTTGTTATAACATTCCCCTCTGATTACTCACATAACCATTATAAATTATTCCTAATCTCCATAGAATCTTCAAGGAGGCGAGGAAATGAACATGCTCCGGATAGAGGATGGAGCTAATGGAGTTATTGTCTACCTAAAAGCAGATAAACAAAAATATATTTGAATTTATCTAAAGTTTACTATCTAAATGTTGAAGTAGAAATATCTGAATTACTTTTAGTTTGCTTTTGACAATATATTTGAATAAATGTATTTCTTTTTTATTTAATACTTAATAAGTTTGCATAAATAATTATTTATTTATTAATTTTTGCTAACCGTATTTTCTTTAATGAAACAGTCATATTTATATTGTATCATATCTTTGTAATCATTTTTAATATGCATTTAGTGTTTCTGAAACGTTTGTCAACAAATAATAATTAAATGTATAATCATAATTATTTTGTATAACTTCAACATTTTAATTTTGAAGATTTCAATTTAGAAACAAATTTATATAGGTGTTATTATTATTTATAGATTATAATTTTATTTATGCTGCTATTCGGCATTTATTTTTATATTACCTCAACATCATTATGTTTAAAGGTACATTGGATTGACTATTTATTTATTGAGAAATATTACATTCTGTCTCTGCAGGGACAATGGTAATTCTGATAAAATAAACCATTCATACAATATTTACAAAAAATGAAATAATAAACAAAAAATAAACTTAATACAAGAAATAATAAATAAACTTATAAAAAATAAAATAAACGCAAAATCTTAAACACAGACACACTATTTACAATCAGCCTGGGACTCCCCGAGCCATACTTATCTCCCAACTTATGGATGGTAAAGCATGACTCCAGGATATCCCAGCTCTACTCACTCAGTCGCGTCACTGGCATTGGAAGCCAATGGAGACTGGGCGAGAGCGCTATAGCCGCAGACATACAGAACTTGAATGGAGAATCTGGCCATTGCCAGAACTCCAATATAAATATTTACAACAGGTCTCGGGGCCACTGCCGTTTCAACCTTCGAGGAGGATTGTAGGGATGGATGGAGCTGGATAGGGATTGAGCTAAGGGATTAGGATGGTGAGCAAGGTTCTGGTGAAATTTTGAGAATTTGAATGGAATAAGGTCTAAGACAAATGGGATATTGAGGTCATGATGCAGGGTATTGTTGGTTACATAGTACGGAGCATTGACTATTGTTCGAAGGATTTTGGACTGAAAGGATTGGATACGTTTGATGTTCGAAAATTTGGCTGTCCCCCAGAGTTTGAGTCCATAGATCCAGACAGGTTTCAGAATTGTCTTGTAAATTAGCAGTTTGTTGTCAGCTGAAAGCTGAGATTTTCTGTTTAACAGTCTATATAATTGGCCAAATCGTCGATTCAGTTCTTGTCTTTAAGTCTAGTGTGTGGGTTTCAAGTTAGTCTTTTATCAAGTAAGAAGCCAAGATACAGGACTGTGTCTGAGAAAGGAAGCGGTATGGAGTTAAAATGAACTGGCGGACAAGATCTGCGTCAGAGGGTAAACGTGACGTGTTTGCATTTAGATTCGTTTACTTTGATACGCCAATTATTACACCAGTCTTCGATCTGGGAAAGGTGCCTTTGCAGGTTTAAGGGTGCTGTTTCAGGATCTGAGTTGGATGATAGGATGGCGGTGTCATCAGCAAATGTTGCCAGGAAGGTTTCGGGATGAATAGGAATGTCAGCGGTATATAAAATGTAGAGGGTGGGTCCCAAGACGATACCTTGAGGAACACCTGCCTCAACTGGATAATGGTTGGAAAATTCAGTTCCACAGCGGACTCGGAAGGAGCGGTTAGAGAGGTAGGATCGAAGGACTAGGTATAAAGTGTGAGGTAAATGGATTTTAAGCTTGAAGAGCAATCCGGCGTGCCAAACCCGATCAAAAGCTTGTGCTATGTCCAGAAATGCACCGGAGCAATACTGTTTGCATTCTAGGGCTGAGGAAATATGGTCAAAAACTCTGAGTCCTTGTTGAATAGTGGAATGTTGCGAACGAAATCCGAACTGATGGAAAGGAAGATTTTGAGCTTCTATTATGGGAAGGATTCTTTTCAGAAGGATCTTTTCGAAGATTTTTGAAAGGATTGGGAGTTGATTAATTGGTCTATAAGATGTCATACTGTTGGGAGGTTTGCCTGGTTTTAGAAAAAGGATTATAATGGAATATTTCCATAAGAGAGGAAAGTGGGTAGTACGTAGGATGCAATTGTAGACGTATGTAAGTAACATGACTACTTTGGGTGGAAGTTGTCGCAGGATTTGAGAGGTAAGAAGGTCGTATCCAAGGAATTTATGCGTGGGTAAGTTTTTGTAGGAGATATTTAACCTCAGAGGGTTAAATTTATTACAGCTTTAGAAGGTAAGGAGAGTGGGATTGGTGGCATAACGAATTCTTCTACTGATGTGGTGTGGGTGGGATGGGATTCTGGATGAGGAGTGAATTTATTGGAAAGGTGTTTGGCGAATTCCTCAGCTTTATCTTCATCAGACTCTGCCCAGGAGCCATCACTTCGCCGGAGGGGAGGGGAAATATGTTAGGATTTTAGAATTCTTTTGGTGATATTCCACAGGGAATTTGGTGGTAAAGGTGGTCGGTACGATATGTTAGGTATTGAGGTATTTTGTAAAGCTGCTTATTGGTCAGTCTAGTTTCAGTGATTAGTGCAATATCAACGTTTGTCAAGTAATAATGCAGTTAGTTCGTCGGTGTGATTTCGAACACCATTAATATTCAAAAGGAGAATGGATATGGGTTTAGTAGAACTCATTTAAGGATTTCTTAAGGGAGGGATGAAGTGGGATACGAGATTGGTAAGGAGTGATATCAGAGGGGTAACAAGGGATTTTAATTCTGAAAGGAAGGATATTAGAAGACTGTTCAGATCTGTGGCATTTGATGGAGGAGGGATTTGTGAAATTGTATGTTGATAGGGTTGTTGGATTGGATAAATTTTCTGGAATAGGTTGTTGAGGTTGGGGATGAGGTTGTTGGGGATGTTCCAGCAGGGCTTCACATTCATAGGTCTTAACTCATACACCTCCAAGTAGTTGAGCGATACTGCTGATTCCACGATTCTGGAAGGTTCTCTCCTTGGTCTGCTTAGCCTGGTCTTTTCATCTTGGCACCGGGGTTTTTGGAATCTTGATTTAAGATTCTTATAAATCTGGCATCCTTTGTAGTTAGCTGGATGTCCCTTCAGAGATAGAGCGCATACTGCGGAGGTTGTTTTAGGTTTGTTGCACTCTTCTGATTTGCGCTGTTCACCACATTTCACGCATCGTGGTAAATGGTTACTGTATGTTTTAGTGTGGCCGTATGCCTGGCAGTTGAGACATCGGGCAATCTCCCTCTTGGTATAAGGTTTTTCAACCTTTACCCTAGTATAATAGTCTGCTAATATCGTAAACTTTTTCCACCCCCAGCGATGGTTCTAGGTCTACGAAAAATAGGGGTAGAGGAACTTTATTTAAAGGTACATTTAGATCTCAATTTCGAACCAGCCCTTGGAAGATGGAAGGTTTAGGTAAGTATAATTTATCTTTCAATTCTTGACAATAGCTATACAAAAGCAAAATGTTACTTTATAAATCACCAAAACCCTGATGATGTACCCTATGCCTCTTAGTTTATAATCGCTTATTAGA
Source organism: Rhaphigaster nebulosa (assembly GCA_948150685.1). NCBI lineage: Eukaryota > Metazoa > Arthropoda > Insecta > Hemiptera > Pentatomidae > Rhaphigaster > Rhaphigaster nebulosa. Next base: position 175,008,427 of record OX411307.1, read on the forward strand.
AGTTAGACTTCAGAAAATTCAGGGATATGCTACATCGAATTTTTCTAAAGCAACTTATTTAAAAAAAAAAATAATAATAATGATTAATCACCACAGATTATGAAAAGTTCAATTTTAATTTTTTTTAAATGTTTAGCCACCTGAGGCATAAAAAGACCATCTTGACTGGTCACTTCTGTACATTTGAATACAATAAAATATCGAACACAGCAGCTTTGAATTAATATAAAGCATTTCGAAATAGGCGTAGGGAGGTAACGGCCCCATTGCCCGGTCGTTGTACCGCAGATAGCCATTGGTCCTCCAGGTTGGGAAGAACTCACACATGTACACTACTAACAGCACACTACACTCACTCCCACACTACAGACCAAGGTCACTCACAATACACACCCTAGGATCACCTCTCCTAAGTAGCCGCCCAGTGGGGTAGCGCGTCAGTGCGCTCTAAGGAGGCAGACCCTCCATCTGACTCGGGGCAATGGGCTGATAACCCATCTCCCCTAAACACATCTTATTACGAGACCTCAACATCAACTAGCCGGATTGTCTATTAGGAAACGACATAGCACCCGTCATTTGGACTTCACCCTAGGATCATGGAATGTTTTAACACTGTATAGACCCGGAGGAACAAAACTGCTCTTAAATGAAATTGACCGATACAAGATCGACATCACTGCCCTTCAAGAGATCCGATGGACCGGACAGGGATCCATTGACAAGAAAAACCACACTATATACTATAGTTGTGAGAAAAAACATCTCTTTGGAACTGGGTTCATCGTTGTAAAAAAGTTTAAACAGCTGGTCATAGACTTCAAGCCTATAAGCCCACGACTAAGCATAATTAGGATAAAGGGAAAATTCTTCACCGACACACTGTTCAGCTGCCATGCCCCCACTGAAACTTCAGATGAGTTAGCTAAGGAGGAATATTATAACCTATTGGAAAATGCAATTAGAAGGTGTCCCCGATCTGACATTAAAATATTTGCTGGTGACTTTAACGCCAAGGTCGGCAAGGAACCATTTAATGCTCCAGCCATTGGAAAATTTAGCCTACATGATACCTGCAATGATAATGGTCAAAGGCTCGTTAATTTCTGCGCTTCCCAAAACCTGGTCATTGGAAGCACCCTGTTTCGTCATAAAAGATCTGGGTACCTGGACGTCCCCTGATGGTAATACAATAAATCAAATCGATCATTTTCTAATTAGTGCCAGACATAGGTCAAACCTTCTAGATGTAAGAACATACCGTGGAGCAAATGTAGATTCAGACCATTTTCTAACTCTAGCCAAAGTGAGAGCCAGGATCTCGACAGTAAAGACAAAGCGTGGACAAAGAAGCAAAAAAAAAAAAAAATCCATACACAAAAACTTAAAGAGCTCGAAGCATGCGAAAGATACGCTAATAAAATTAATGAAAACATAGCCAATAGATCACCTGCAATAGATACGGATGTTAACAGGATGTGGATGGCTGTTCAGAAAACAATGTTTAAGACAGCAGCAGAATCAATTGGTCCTCATCAGGTAGAGAAAAGATTCATGGTTTGATGAAGAGTGTAGCCAAGTCACCCAAATGAAAAATGAGGCGTATAAGATCAAGATTCAAAATAGACACACTCGAGCCTCGGTCGATAACTACCGGCTGCGAAGAAGAGAAGAAAAACGCACACATCGACAAAAGAAAAGAGCTTGGGAAAACAAAGAATTGGAGGAAATTGAGGAACTGAGGAGCTCTAACGAGTGTCGCAAATTCTACCAAAAAGTGAACAGCGGCCGAAAACCATTCAAGCCCCGACTCGCATCGTGCAGGGACTATGATGGATCCCTGTTAAATGAGAAGATTTAGATACTAAGAAGATGGAACAGCCTTCGACCAGCTGCTTAATCAGGGACAGGACCTAGCATCAGGAAGCTACTGATCTTACGAGAACTCCTGAAGATGAAATCGAGCCCCCAGATGAAGACGAGTTCTCTGAAGCCTTAAACAGGACAACAAAGCACCTGGCTTCGATGAATTGCTGGCTGAATTATTTAAGAAAGGAGGGAATGAACTTCTGAAAATGTTACACAACCTAGTTATTATGATTTGGACTAGTGAAGTAATCCCGATAGCCTGGAATAAAACCGTACTGTGTCCGATCCATAAAAAGGGAGATCTACTTGAATGTAGTAACTATCGGGCATCTCTCTCCTCCCATGTACCTAAAAAATATTCTCAAATATATTGTACCAAAGACTGTTGCCTGATGTTGAAAGGGTGCTAGGCAAATATCAGTGCGGATTCCGTAATGGAAAGTCGACTACGGACCAGATTTTCTCCTTACGCACAATTTTAGAAAGAAGTAGAGAATACCAGATCCCCACTCACCACTTATTTGTGGATTTCAGGTCAGCCTATGACAGCATTCAAAGAGAACCTCTATATCAAGCGATGAAAGACCTAAACGTGCCAACTAAGCTTATTCGACTGTTGAAGTTACAATGACAAACATTGAATGTATGGTGCGGGTTCAGGAAGATCTGTCTGAGGGATTTATCTCGGATAATGGTGTTAGACAAGGAGATTCCCTCGCCTGTCTCCTTTTCAACATTGGTCTGGAAAAGGCTAGCGGCACAATACTCAACCGAACGATACAAATCCTGGGTTACGCAGATGACCTTGACATTGGAGGAAGGTCAAAAGCTACTGTAGGAGAAGCATTCCTTGCTCTCGTGGATGCTGCTAAGAAGCTGGGGCTGGCTGTCAACTCATCAAAAACTAAATACATGGTGGCTGGTCAAACAAGAGGTCCCCATGAAATAACGGTCCAGTTCGGGCCATACTCTTTTGAACGAGTCGACGAATTTGTGCACTTGGGATCACAAGTGAATACGAACAATGATGTTTCGTCTGAAATAAGGAGGAGGATAACATCAGCCAACAGATGCTATTTTGGACTGCGTCGTCATTTAGGAAGTGGCTTAATCTCCAGAGCCACTAAAACAGGACTGTACAAGACGCTGATTAGGCCAGTGTTGACATATGGATCTGAGACCTGGGGTTTTTAAAAGGCGGATGAAAGAGATCTTTTAGTTTTTGAAAGAAAAATATTACGGCTTATCTATGACCCTAAACGGAATGGTGCAACATGGAGAAGGCGGACGAATGCAGAAGTGTGTTCACTGTCAAATGAGCCTGATGTCGCAAAAATGATTAAGCTCACCAGGCTTAGTTGGGCGGGCCACATCGCCAGGATGGTAGTTCACGAGATCCCAAGAAAACTCCTCGATGAGGACTTGCACGGAACCCGGCCGAGAGGCCGCCCAAAACACAGATGGTCTGACGGTGTTGGAGAGGATTCAAGGACCCTGCTTGGTGTTCGGAATTGGTGGACAGCTGCACTTCACCGAACGAACTGGCGGAAGTTTCTTGAGGAGGCCAGGACCCAGTAATGATTTCGAAATAGCGTGACTGCCTTATGTAATAAAAAGTACAAGGAAGAAAACTCGCCTTTATGGTGAATATCTGAGGACAACAGTCTCACTGCTTTCTGTAGGTAGCTGCAAGTACCACTAGCTCATTATCCTGGCGGATTGTTATATAACTTTTTTTTTTTTTTCCAAACTCCTGGGTACTTATATTTAGAGTTATTTACATTTTATTTGATGTTTTTCCTTTTGCTGAAGCTGAGCTTCATATTAAGGATGTTTGGTGGTTTTGGCATTTCTGTAATTATTTCATTATAGTGTTGCATCAAAGTGCTGGGGCACACTTTATCTTTCTATCTGTTTACTTATAAAATTAATTTAACTATCCTAAAAACTAAACTAACATCTTAACCTTATCTAAATTTGTGTCCATTTCACGTTTATTACTGATACAGCTATTACTGTGCTTCACTCACTACCTTCTGCCATCTTAGTGGGGGTGGCGCTGGGGTCAGTGTAGCAAATAGTGGATTTGCTAGATAAATCAGCGAGTCCAGGAATTTGATATGCCTCCTTCTGATAAATTCCGGGACCGTTGGTAGATCTAACAGGGTGTGTAGTTCCGCAGCCTTTTTCTTCTTCCACGCCGTTGTCCTTACCATCTTCCGGAGCATCGAGTCTTGAAACGTCTGGAGGAGACGCTGCGTGCCCCCGGTGAGATGTGTGAACAGTGGAGCCCCGTATAGCAGTGCCGGTCTCAGTATGCTCTTGTACACATTCAATTTGAGACGGAGTGAAAGCGCTGGTGAAGTCAGTAGGTGGTGAAGACGGTAAGATCTGATGTCGATCAAGCTTCATACCCAAGTACACTATGGAGTTAGAAGGCGAGATGACGGTGTCCGCCACCTGGAGTGTCCTCGGCAGTGTTGATTTCTTGCCCTTTTGGTGCGAGAACACTACACAGTCCGTTTTTGCTGGATTGACCTGGATGTTGAGGTTTCTCAGCTGTTGAACTATCTCTTTACAGGTTTCCTCGGCCGGTTTCAGTGCATGTTTGGCGCTCATACTGGTGCTGTAGATGGCTATATCATCTGCATATGCGGCGACCTTCGCTATTCTGTAGTTTTTGCCAACTACCTCAGCAGTTAAAACAGCACTGGAGAGAGGACTGCTCCTTGCGGCACTCCACACTTAAATGAGATGGTCCGGGATTGCTCATCACAAACTCGCACAGAGATGGTCCTGTTGCCGAGAAAGGAGATAATGACATTGTAGAGCTGTTCCGGGCACTCGAGGTCTAAGAGTTTACGGCATAGAATACCGTGAGACACTGAGTCGAATGCCTTTGTACAGTCGATGGAGATCATAGCCGTTGCCGTGTTCCGATTGAAGCTGGTGTTCACCTCAGTTTGTAGCTTCATAAGATGATGTTCCGTACTGAGGTGCGCTTGAAAACCGGTCTGTTTGTAAGGAATTACGGAGTTTTCATCACAGAATTCTCTAAGGTAATCCAGGATGATCTTTTCGTATACCTTACCGAGGTGCGGCAACAGGCTGATTGGTCTGTAGTGATCTCCTTCGTTCCCTGGCTTATTCGGCTTGAGGAGTGGAAACAGGATGGCATGCTTCCATTTTTCGGGGAAGTATCTCAGCCTCAAGCACGAATTATACAATTTTGTGAGATGAGCAATCCCTTTCCTCGGTAGTTGTTTCAGGAGTATCCTCTGTACCCCCTCATGGCCAGGGCCCTGTTTCCGTGGGCTCTTCTGAGGATGGCCTTCAGTTTCTTCGGAGTGACGAACATGTAATTGTTCTCCTTAGCCATCTCCGGTATTGAGAGCTGGGCCCCTGTCCGCGTATCTATATCCTGCTGATAGTGCCCAACTAGTAGCTCGGCTTGTTCAGCATGATTTAGAAGGCGGTCTCCATCATGTAGGCGGACATTAGAGGTCTTCTTGGTTGCCGCTTTTGTGAGTTTCCAGAATTTCCTGTAATCACCATAAAGTGAGATTGCACCGCAGTTATTAAAGTATTTCTTAGAAACCTTTAGTATTTATTACCAAAAATACGTAAATAATATATGAAACAACAAATGACCATGATTCAAACAGTTTTAAACTATATAAGTATACTGAAAACAGCGTTTTTCCCTTTGTCTCTCGGGTTGGCCACAAGGCTGTCAGAGTAACTAGTTATATAACATCACCCAGATTAAAAATCTCATGCACCAATGGAAGACTGCGACCTGGCACGAACGACAACGGGCCACGAGTCGCCCGTAGTCGTTCGTGCCAGGCCAACCCGAGAGACAAAGGGAAAAAAGTTGTTTTCAGTATACTTATATAGTTTAAAACTGTTTGAATCATGGTCATTTGTTGTTTCATATATTATTTACGTATTTTTGGTAATAAATACTAAAGGTTTCTAAGAAGTACTTTAATAACTGCGGTGCAATCTCACTTTATTGGCTATGGACACGTGACGGTCGGGGGTTTATAAACCTTTTTGAGGCTATAAACAATAAAATAAGATATTTCACGAGAAGGAGACAGTATGGGTTTACTTTTATAAATTGACCTCAGTTCAAATTCTCTACAAATATTTATTTTTGACGTTTTAGTTCCAACTTTAGTCTAGCAGGACGGTGAAAAATTAATTTCATGAGAATAGCCCAATGATGTGCAACTCATTGGGATATGGGGTTGGAGGGAGGGAGGTGCACGATAGGGGGATCTGGTCCACAGACTAATTTAGCGACCTTACTAAACGATGATAGCCTTCACATTACTAAAATATTTAATTATTTAAAACAAATCAATATATACAAATCGGATTGATGATAATGATAAATTATTTTAAGTTTTTAATATATTCCCTTTATTTTAATTTATTTATCTATTTTATTTTTTATAATTATTAATTTTTGTACTATTGATTTATTTATTAATATTCTTTTAAATTTAATTATGTGTATGAAGCCAATTTCTTCCTTTTTGTATAAACTTTTATAAAAATGGTTATCACAATTTTACATTAGCATTTTTGTCAACGTTTCGGGGAATTTCACCATCTTCGGACAGCCCATTCTCTTTTTAATCCATCAACTACAATAATAATAGAATATAAAATGATATTAGTGAAATATTGGAAATCGACATAGTTGTACGTAGGAAAACATCTCCTGTGTTTTGGAATGCTTGTAATAATTGAATAAAAACAAACTAAATCAAACAGAAATGGCACAAACACTCACTATTGAACGGGTACCTCTATAACGCCGGCTTTTCCCCAGAGGAATATAAAACATATATCGTGGGTCCGCTATATCCTTCACATGCCTTAAAAATCTAGACTTTGTGAAGTAAAAATGATAAAATAAATAAATAAGTGAAGTGAGAAGTATTACGTGGATATTTATTTGTCTTCCCGTATTGTAGTGATCTTATCATTAGAGCTGGTTAGGTCTTTATTGCTCTGAATTTATCCAATTCAAATCATTCATATCCGCTGTAATCATCTTTATTACACATTTGTAGATCTTTTATGATGGATTTATTGGCTAACTAAACAGATAAATACAGAACCAAACTGTAGAGATTTGTTATTGGTTTGATGTTCTCACAATTTCTTGTATACAAGAATCTCCAAAGTACGGCCTGTGGGATAATTAGAGGAGATATTAGAGACTTGGAAAATTAATTATCTTGGATAAAGGTCCAGTTACGATGGAATCTAATATTATTCTAAAATCAAATTAATAATACTGTTACGTAGTCATTTTACAGAAATTTGTAGCTTGCGGAAGAAAAGCTTGCCTGGAGGTTATCTCTCACATGCAGCTGCAAACCATGGTTTCTATACTGTTTCAATACTGCTCGGACTTTGTTCAGGGGTCCTACATCAGCATTGATTGTCACAGGTCTTAACGAGAATCTTCTCCATCGATTCAGCATTATTTTGAAAGCGTATAGGAATCTGCTGAACTATATGAAAAGGAGTATGGCTGGTACCGTATGCCTCCATCGAAACTTAAAATTTTGATACACTGTAAAAACATCCGGAAGGCCATACTACCAATTGGACAACTGGGAGAAGGAGCGCAATGATAGTGATACGTATTATGATCTGCTATACCATCTTCTTTGCACAGTGACCCATGCATTTCTGAAACAGACCGCAAGCAAGCATCGGTCCCATCTCCTAAATTTCCCTCTAGAAGAACCGAATTTACCATTACACACCTGCACATCTGATAAGTTATGCCTTATTAACAGAAATAAATAAAAAGCAAAAACATTTTCATTATATGTCCTTTTGTTGTTTGAAAATAAGTTTCAAACCACTATCAACATTTTATTTTAAGAGATCAGCCGAAACGAATTTTTCCTGTGTATTTTTGCTCTAGCTTGAAACGGAATTTTCGTGGGCCTATATATAATAGAACTTTTTTGATCAGCATACAGTTTTCTATATGATAGGTTTATAAAAAATTTTGTCCACATAAATCATTCATTTTGACAACTGTGCGGCATATGTAAGAAACTATCGACCTAACGACTGTATTAAATAAATATTTTTATTTTATGAACATGAGAAATTTTATTTTTGTCATAAAGTCTATCCACACTACATTTATATCCACTTTTGTCTTTTTCAGATTTGTATCCAATTATTTTTTTAACGTTAAATTAATTCTATGGTAACTCCTAAATATTCATATTCGTTGACGACTTCAATTATGTCATTATTTTGGAACCGCTGTTCAGTTTTAACTTTCTTTCTGCCATTTCTGAAAACAACTATTTTCCATTTTTCTATTTTTTTTTCTCCATTTTTAGCAATATTCTGAAAAATGATTAATCGTAAATAATAAGGATTTGGGGGTATCTGCCATTCGCGCTATGCAATCGGCGTATTGATGAGTTTTCATTTTGATTTATTAATATGAATTCTCTCAGGGGTCAGTCCATGTGAAATCATCCCTGTGCTCGACATTTTCGATTTTTCTATCAGTCCCTGCCATTTGGTAAGTTCGAAACCTTGGGTAAAACCATTTCAAATTAGCTTTGCAGATGAAAACAATCTTTGGGGAAATGTCTCTAACTCTTGTAATTTTGTAGATATCAAAACAAAACAAAAACTAAAATTATTATAAGTATGTGCTTTACATTTTTTCTACTCACAACACATCACCTAAGTAGTGAAGAAAGTAGTGAAAAAATTCGCAAAAATTGATGTCAAACGTGACTTTTAGCGCTGTGAAGGATAAGAGACTCACCTTTGGTTTTTTTTTTCTTGTATAGTTTTATCATTGTACTATTAGCTATTGAAATTTCAATCTCTAAACCTTTGTTCTTTTCTTAATATGGATTTCCCAATATGGCCAAAAGTCATTCTGTAATATTTAAAACGAGCAATCTCAAAAGGGATTTTGTGAAGAATTATGAAAGTGATACAGTTTTTAGTACTTTATGATTTGAGCATATGCCACAAATTTGGTGACTAAGAATCTACCAGTTTCCGAGATGTAATGCATCAAATATTGCTGCCTCACGAGCGCCGGCTTTAGCAATCCTCTTCAATGCGAAGCAAATTTATAATTCTGGAACCAGTTCAGTTTCAGTCCCCAAATGTGTGTCATATTTTTTTATCATATAGAGGTATAAACTGCATTAGTTTCATAATTTTTCACTAGGTCCGTTTTGACATATTCAAATTTAAATATGAAACTGAAAACAAGCTTTGGGAAAATGTCTCTAGCTCTTGTATATTTGTAGATATCAAAACAAAACAAAAACTAAAATTATTATAAGAATGCGCTCTACAATTTTCTTAGTCACAACACATCACCTACGTAGTGAGGAAATCGCAATAAAAAAAATCGCAAAAATTTATATAAAATGTGACATTTAGCGCTGTTAAAGTGTACTAAGGAAAAGAGACTCACCTTTGATTTTTTTTTCGTGTATAGTTTTGTCATTGAACTGCTTGCTGTAGAATTTTCAATCTTGAAATCTTTGTACCTTTTTTCAGATGAATTCTCAAAAATAGCCAAAACTCATTTTTAGCAATATTTAAAGTTGAATATGTCAAAAGGGACTGACTGATGTTATAAAACTAATACAGTTTATACCTCTAAATGATAGGACCATATGAAACAAATTTGGTGACTGAGACTGGCAAATTTAATTAATTTAGCAAAATTAATTCAAACTGGGTGATTTCAATTGGATTGGTCCCAAGGTAAACCATCATCTACGAGTACATCGTTTATGTAACAGGAAATAAAAACTTTGGATACTGAGATCTATCTAAAATAACGATAAAAATGCCCTCTATAAGCTATAAAATCTACATTTATCCTAAAGATGGCTACTTTATTTTTTTTAAATGATTACAAAAATAATTAACTTTAAGTTATAAAAATATTTTTTGTATTGCCTTGTTTGCTACTTGAAGCATCGTCCATGGTGTTGGCCATATTTTCTCAAATCTTGCTAGTAAAATATATTGCACTATTGGATTTTGGTGGGCTTAAAATAATCTAATGATACATATAAGCTTTCGACCGGTCTAATTTCCTTTTCCAATCCTATTTAAGTAAAAACAGTTATCTAAGCTCATCCTTCACACCGTTCAATCCACGTCCACTCTGGCTCAAAATATTCCTATTCTTATCCCATTAAGATAGGAGATCCATTAGGCGCATAGTGTATCTTCTGATTTTTTTTCTCATTGATCCTGAAACGTCATAATTCCTTTTACAAAATCTTATATATATTTTCAGGACTCATTTGCAAGTTCCTTCGAATTGTCAGTGGCCATATAGCCAGAAAGGATCTTGTTGACTCTATTTTTATTTAGATAATCTTTAATGATTTTTTTTCCTATCCCTGAATAAAAAAAACCTAAACTCTAAATTTGTTTTATTAATTTATCTTGTTAAATAAATTAAATGTAAGGTAATCTCGTAATTAAAACAAATAATAATTATGTTCAATTCTTTGTTATATATTCTAAACATTATGATAATAAATTTTTTTTTAATACGAGGTAGCTCCTATCTTTGTGATCTACAACCGCTTGAAATTTCCTCAGATCCCTCTCACCTATTATGGATCCAATTAACAAGTTACAAATATATCTTTGCATATATTATGTATTCTGAAAATAATTTTATTAGTTGGAAGTATTAAAAATTTCCATTTATATATAACATGTGAAATAATCATCCTTTAATATTTATTTTTTATTCATATATTTTTCGACGTTTCGAGGATCTCTATCTTATCTTCAGGATCTTCAATATAAACAAAATACATCAATTACTATTGCACAATAATGAATTTTAACATGTAATCACATCTATTAAAATTAATGATCTTACTCTAGAATAATATTGCACATTGCATATTTTGTCAGTTAATATATTAATCCCCCCCATATTCATCATTTAATTCATATATCATATATAATAAATATGGTCATTTATATCTAAAAATTTGCATAATGAGGACTAATCTAGTGCTACATTTTGCCTGGTCCACTATCACTATCATACCACTATACAATATATTCATATATTTTTATTATTTTTGTTTAGGAGAATGAGATGTATCATTGTTCTGCTGAATATTCTAATCTATAGTCTATGTTTGGCTAGAAATTACAATCTAAGGCTGTCACCTATATGCATTGTGAAGGTATGTTGTTAGTTATGTAGTAAGAAAGTATGTTAGACTCAGTCACATTTAATTTTTAAAATTACTTGGGTTATTGTTAATTTTAAGTTTTAAACAAAACCTTATCTTTAAATTATAGGGCGATCGAGTAGAAAAGCCATGTGCTCACTTCAAAGAGCGCCCACGTAAGTCGATCAATACTTTATAATATAAGTATTTTTTCTGATTTTTATAGTGCACTGTAGTGATTTAAGCACGTAAATCACTGATAATAGTGGCTTACTAGGCGTCAAATCTTATTTTTATAAATATTTTGATGTAATATTAAACCTTTACAGGCTGTATAAATACCAATGAGTCCGGAGCAAAATATTGTTATTTGAGTATGACGCTTATAATTGTATAAACCTGTCAATTCTAATAGTTTACTAAATTCTATAACAACTAGAAGAAAAAATTGCTTTTCTTGCTTGGAGCATATTTTATCGTTTTGGTCACTGCAGAAGTCATAGTTCAGTGATTAATCAGGAGAAGGGAAGGCAAATACCAAAAACGCAAGGATAGTATTACCACGAACTAGCTTATTATCCACTATCATCAAGATTTCAATAATAAATAAAATTGTTGCAAGTGTTTTTTTAGTAAGGGTAAACCACTTGTTTTGATGACGTTTTTTCAAGTTTCAATCGATAGCGTCATAAGCTGCGTATAAAAACATATTTTGAAGTGATTATAGTTAGTTTAAATAGGTTTTAAGTTAAAAATTACGAAAACTAAAAACAATATCGGGCTATACTTGTCGAAAAGCCGAGTTAAAATACTAAAATACTATACGATTGGAAAGGGCAATTCAATGATACCCGATAAACTCCAAATGATCGAGAGAGCACCGCTTCTAGAGAAAAAAAAACAAAGCTTCCGAGAGCGTCAAAGCGCGAGTCGAGTGTAATCGCTTTTGCATCAACGCATTAACATCCATTTTGTGCGATCATCGGTTCTGAAGATACATTGGGTAGTTTGAAGGCACGTTTTCTGGAGATGGCTACCAACACTGTTTAGATAAACCCAATTCTCTTTCAAGAGATTTTTTTAGGTCTAAATTTCGTCACATAGACCCACTTTTTTCTTTTTAGGGGCATATATTCTACAGTGGTTTTCACACTTTATTGTTGAGTGATATCAAGAGTAAAAACTCTTTCCCATTCACCATAGCATATGTTACTCATCGTTTCTATAGCAATTCTCGTTTTTATTTCCTAATAATTTATGTAGCCAAAACCCGTAGAGCAGGATTTTGATCTAGTGTAGCACCCGGTATTGCTTTATGAATTTCGTCGATTCCTTCCACCTAAGTACTTCCTCGCTCTCCGACCCATCCTTCTGACAGGATAAATAGAGTCGGTCATTATTTTACTTCTCTTCCCTCTTCTCAGTCTGCTGATATACCTAAAAAAACAACACTTATAACTAATGTTGATTTATTAATCATTATCATTATTATGATTAATATATTAATAACTATTATAGGATCAGGCTGATTCATCTCTTTTATAAATCTGGCCGGGAATATTAACATTGTACATTTATATGAAATAAAAATTATTCAATGCAATTCAACCGACAATCAAATCTATTAGCAATGATTTTAACTCAAAATGGACGTAGAAGCGGGAGAGAAGCTGACGTCCAGACTGTAGGCACGTCACGCAACATGTCTACCGTTGCCTCAATGGGATTTTGGTTCTAGCAACGAGTCCGTAGACACCGGTTCGTTTACTCAATATCTATACACAAAGCTAGAAGATTCGTGTGTGTCCAAAATGTCTACTAGTGTGGACTAGTCTTCAAACATACTTGAAAATACTCTAATCTCATAACACTTCTAAACGATCATCTACATGGCAATTTTCAAGCTTATTTGGACTTACGGAATGAATTTCGGATTTCCGACTATCGAATGCTTCTTGTATCCCATTTCTGCTGATCAGATATCCTTTTTAAAATCCTCAATGCTCCTTATTTGGTCGCAAATGATCAAATCCTCGATGAACTTAAAATTCCAGATATTAAATACATAAATAAATAAATTCCATGCATAAAGCTGCCATTCCACAATCAGCTTTAATATCACTTAAATTCATTAGCACCTAAAATTCCATGATCCATCCTGATAATCCTCTGAGAAGAGAGAAAATAAACGACTCATTGATCTATTGTTTTAAATCTATTACTGAAATGCCACCGATATAAAATTCATGTATGCATAGCTCATTTACTTGATGAATTTTGTATACAGCTGTAAATTTCATTCAATTTATAAAACAAAAATAGCGTGAGAAAAAATATTTTCTCACAATTATAACGCAACTTAGCTTGAATGATATAACTATTTGATAAGTATTAACAATTACATGATTACTTGACTGGCTTTACGATATGTTAGCAGCAATTGCCCACCCACCGGAAAACAAAGAAAAACATAAAACGCATTAGCGCTCTAAGTGAAGTCCATTTAAAAGCTATATTATAAATAAAATTCACTATAAATAGATTGAGCCTATGTTTACGGGCATCTAAGAATCCCAACATTTTTCAATGATTTGTAATAATTCCGAAGTAATATACATCGTTTCAAAATTGCACCCTGGATATATCCATTGATATCAGATGGAATATATGTCTTCCTAATGCTTAATCTTCCATCGGAGGATAAGCATTCATTTCCTATAAGAAAGAGGTTACCTTTCTGTGAAAATGTGTGATTAGAAACTGTTTCGGGTGAAAGTGTTACTGATAGAAATCAATTTATTGGGTCTGTATTTGATCATTTTTCTAATTATTTATTCTTTGATCGCGAACACATATATTAATGCATATATACTTCTTTCATAAAATGTTAACTAAAAAAAGTAACAAGTTTATTTTCAATTCATTTTAATTTGCAAGTTTTATGATTATTTTATCTTAATGTTTTTTAATGTACATGCATCTTGAGTGATTTTGTTTTGTTTTGCAGTTGAAAAATTGTTTGAAGAAAGCTGGACCGAGCAAGCTATAAACAAAACTGAACAAGGTGACCATTATGCAAACATATCAATTTCGTTTGGTCGTAAATACGACATGAGTAAGTATTTACCTCTATTTTTTAATTCTTTGATCTAATCAGTTAGCATTAGATTAATAGTCAGAACGGTCTATTTCATTAGAAGGATATACTATTGAAGAATCTATCAAAATGGCAGGAAATGAATTGGAATTGATACTCATAACATTAAACCAATAAAACTTAAAATTAATTTCAAAAATAACAATTATTTTATGAAACAATTTTGAAATTTGTCATTTATAAGATTCCCGTTGATTTAGCGTTAATGATATATCGAAGTGGATTGAAATTGTTTGACTAGTCAATACTTGGTTTAGATTTTTAATCTAAAATTATTGTAGCAGAGTGGAAATAGTCTCTGCGCTTTTATCCCTATATTACCCCTTGACAATTTGTTCAATTCTGCTTGGGTAACACCGATTACCTCACCCTCTCTCTCTGATATAGGAGGTTCCAGTACTAGGTTGTAGCCACCTTACGTTGTAGATCTCTGTTGTAATAATCTGTATGTTAAAATATACTTTGTTTTACTATTTAAGCTAGTTCTATTTCATCACTCCTATATTTAAAAAAAAATAATAGTTTATCACCTGCTAAGATTATAACTCAGATTTACTACTTGAATCCAATGATGGCCTTATTCAGTGCACCAATCTCTCAACTCTAAGCTATATTATGATAAAATAGTTAAAAGGCACTATGTTCTCTCACTATAGATTAATACATTAATTTTTTAACCCATAAATAAATATCAAGGTATGCATATAATAATCATAGTTTGATTGTAAGTAATCTTTAAATAAATAAAATTAAAAAAAAACAGAATCACTAGTAAGTCAGAATATGAGTCAACTTATTTATCTGGAATATTAGTTGTGAAAAAATAGGACCGAAATTAAAATTCAGAAAATATACAGTTAATTTCACATTATACATTCATTGTGACAAATTCCAATGAGGAAGAGATGTGGAATAACGGAAATGAGGGTCTTTGGATCTATTCAAGAATGGGTCCCCTCCAGCTCTAACTCCGCTAATCAGTAGATGAGGATCTTCTGATCTATTCAAGAGTGGCTCCCCTCCAGCTCTGACTCCGTTAATCAGTAGATGAGGATCTTGGGATCTATTCAAGAGTGGCTCCCCTCCAGCTCTGACTCCGTTAATCAGTAGATGAGGATCTTGGGATCTATTCAAGAGTGGCTCCCCTCCAGCTCTGACTCCGTTAATCAGTAGATGAGGATCTTGGGATCTATTCAAGAGTGGCTCCCCTCCAGCTCTGGCTCCGCTAATCAGTAGATGAGGATCTTGGGATCTATTCAAGAGTGGGTCCCCTCCAGCTCTGGCTCCGCTAATCAGTAGATGAGGATCTTGGGATCTATTCAAGAGTGGGTCCTCTCCAGCGCTGGCTCCCCTAATCAGTAGATGAGGATCTTGGGATCTATTCAAGAGTGGCTCCCCTCCAGCTCTGACTCCGTTAATCAGTAGATGAGGATCTTGGGATCTATTCAAGAGTGGCTCCCCTCCAGCTCTGACTCCGTTAATCAGTAGATGAGGATCTTGGGATCTATTCAAGAGTGGCTCCCCTCCAGCTCTGGCTCCGCTAATCAGTAGATGAGGATCTTGGGATCTATTCAAGAGTGGGTCCTCTCCAGCGCTGGCTCCCCTAATCAGTAGATGAGGATCTTGGGATCTATTCAAGAGTGGGTCCTCTCCAGCGCTGGCTCCGCTAATCAGTATTCGAAAATATATCACTTCGCATAGTACGAAAAAAATTCTTCATGTTTGTGTTTAATGTAATATTGTGATATTAATATAATTACTATCTACAATGATGGGCATTACAGATAAGTGCTATGTTTGCGCTACTTGTAGAACTAGATAGGGGCTTAAGTGTCCACTGCATCTATTTCACCTTTGTAGAGCCCCGTTAACTGAAGCAGCGAGTACTTGAAGATATGCAGTGCCTGGTGAAAGGTGATAGAAATATATGTACGATTTTATTCTATCAAGAAATTTCTGAAATGAATAGAAGAAATGTTTGATGCATTAATAATTATAAGTGGTATCAAAATATTCTTTTCAATAAATAATCAGATGAAAACGAAAATATCTTAGCTATAACAGGCTACTTCAGGAGTCACCAACCCTGTGCCCGCGGGCACCATTTTGCCCGCTTGACATCACATTTGTCCGCGGGAAAAATTGTGCTCGCCTAGCATAATCTGTACCGGAGATCACCAAGTATTTTACGTGACCTGCTGCAGATCAACGATATTCAATATGATATTGTATATTATTATTTCTTTAATATCTCATGATTAATTGGTAACTTAAGCGAATTATTTGAATATAGAAATTTATTTACATCACAGCATTTTATGTTTTTCTGTCATTAATTATCGTTTTACATAGCCATCTGCAGATCGATAAGTTTTCAATAAAATATTGATTTTTTTTTAATATTTAATAATTAAGTGAAATTTGGTTTGAATAAGCGAATTTGTTTTAAAATGTTAATTTATTTATACCATAGCATTTTATGTTCTCCTGTTAATCACATTGTTGTTTTATTTATTCCCTTTTTTAGCAGTTAGCATTGCCTGACATTGTTGTTTTATTTATTCCCTTTTTTAGCAGTTAGCATTGCCTGACATTGTTGTTTTATTTATTCCCTTTTTTAGCAGTTAGCATTGCCTGACATTGTTGTTTTATTTATTCCCTTTTTTAGCAGTTAGCATTGCCTGACATTGTTGTTTTATTTATTCCCTTTTTTAGCAGTTAGCATTGCCTGACATTGTTGTTTTATTTATTCCCTTTTTTAGCAGTTAGCATTGCCTGACATTGTTGAAAACACTGTATTCAACTTATTTTATACCTCGTTATTTGCCCATTTTGTTTTAAATTCGTTTTTTTTATTTTAATCTAAAAATTTGAGAATGAAATATAAGAAAACGACTCGGAGAAATCTTATTGCTTTTCCAATTTCAAAGATAAATTTGTTTGTTTATAGTGTAGTAGTAGCATTGCAACACCGAAGAAATATAACCTTCAGTGTCACTTGCAAGGATTTCATGCTAGCTTTAATACGAAATATAATCTATATTAAATGATTTTTAATTTTTAGGGAAGTAAATATATTATATGATAAATTAATTTGTGAATAACAACTTCTCGTTGATATTCAATGTTCAAAAAAAACATTATATTTAAAAATTTTATATTTAAAAAAAAAGCATCCAGGGATCTACTTTAAAGAAACCCATCAAAACCGTGGATTTAAGGGGGCCCTCTCTATATATAATATTTTCTATGCCTAGGTATATTACAATATTTATAAAGTAACATTCAAATAGGTTTATACAATTTTGGCTGACATACAAGAATAAGTAAAAGTATGTTATGATTTCGGGAAGGGGTCCGGACCACTTGGATTCCCCCACTGCACCTGAAAAATAACCTATAAATGTGCTCCCAAATAGAAAAAGGTTGGGGACTCCTGGGCTACTCCATAAAGGTTTAAATGTTACCTGTTTTCTATAAAATCGGTATATTTTTAATGATTTATGTTCAAATTATCAAATTAAAATCGTAATCATTTCAATGAATCAGTGTGGAATTGTGATTAATATAAAAAATACATTCTACAGCGGGTTGATTATCCGTTGTCAGGAATTAGGAAACAGGAAAAATACGCAATGTCATGAAAGTAAACGTGTGTAAAGTATAATTATCGCCATGACTTGCAGCTATCCACCTTTTCATGCTAATCGAAATTCTGCACTTCTATCCCCTGAAATAATGTCTTCTGTTTGCGTTTCTGTAATACTTTTTAGATTGAATCTAAGGGAATGGAATAAATGTTAGGTATACCATAACTTTTGCAATACTGTAAATAAATACAAGGTAAGGACTTCAATAAATTATTTAATGAATATTTCAAACTCATTGTGGATTATATCCCTTTATTTCAGCTTTAATTTAGGAACTGAGAACTCAGAGACACAAAGTAATCTTGAAAAAATTTTGCAGTATAGTTTTTCTATCTATGCATGATTATATGCAGTTGATACTGTTCCACCCTATTTAAATGAATATGTCGATATTGTATCGATACTGTCGATTTTCCGATATTTTACGAAAATGCTCAATTTAAGTGGAAAGCCGTGGGTGCATGATAGTACCGATGGCTGGAGAAAAGATGACACCATTCACTTCTCGGGGTTCCATCATTCATATAGCGAAATAAGAGAAAAACATTTTGGGCGGTGGACCTGTTCTCCAGATGAATTATTTAGTTCATTAAAAGGTACTAACTGGATAGCCCTAAGTAATTGTCTACAGCAAGCCACATTGCAAAGAGCTGAATTAGTCTGTGAAAGATTTGTTTACAGTTGAGAAATGTTTTTGTGATCGATTATCTATTATTGCTATATAGTTGATTGTTTGTTACAGCATATAATATATATTACAAATTATAAACCGGCTACGGTTTACAAATTAATTGAATTGAATAAAGAACGGAATGAATGTAAGCTTCATTCAATTTTCCTGTTACATCTCGTTAAAAATTTTCAGACATTTTAGAGGTAGACTAAAAGGAAAACGAGTGTGAACATTTTCCGACTTTTCATTCGCTTTTCCTCTTATATCTCGTGAACTAGTAAATGGATGTTCGCGGTTCCAACGACATCCCGACTATATACAGCTAGGTTAGAAGAAAAACGAGCGTGAACATTTTTTGATTTTTCATTCACTTTTTCTCTTATATCTCGTGGGCGGCTGAATGGATTATCTCGGTTTTAACGATTTTCTGACTACTTAGTGATAGTCTATAAGGAAAACGGGTGTGACAATTTTCCTACTTTTCATTCCCTTTTTTCCTTTTATCTCGTGAACAGATGAATGGATTTTATCGGTTCGAACGATTTTTTCGACTTTTTAAAGGTAGGCTAAAAGGAAAATGAGTGTGAACATTTTCCGGCTTTTCATTTGCTTTTCCTCTTATATCTTATAAACTTAAAGGAAAATATATGTGAGCAATTCGAACATTGGTTTGAAAGGTCCAGCCGATTTTTCGGAGAAATTAACTTACACGTTTCTTGGATTTGTCATAGAGTTCATTATTTACTAGTTGTTGCTTGTTACTCACAGATTTGGGTTCCGATTCTTGTGCGGATATTTTAGTCCATCAAACTGAATAGGCATTGGGAATAAAAAAATAAAAAATATAATTCTGTTTTTTTTTTTTATTCTCAGCTCACATTCAATATACAGAAATGATTCTTTCGCATTAACCTAATAGTTTTGAATGTTATTTAAGCTAAAAATGAATAGATGGCATCAGTATCTTTACCCAGCTTATGAGTGCTCAACTTTCTAGTAAAATGCATTTTAAAACGTTTTTATTCTGTTTAATTATACTATTTCATTTGCCCAGAAACTCCGTATTTACCGTAAAAACTGAAAAAGAGGTGCATTACAAGAACAACGAACAGTCAACCCGCGCAAAATGTGTGCTCGAAAATGGATAAAAGCTAATTCCTAACCGGTTTCGGTATACTTGACTTCAATAGAGGAGCATAAGAATATATTTTGTAGAGATATTTCAAAAATCAGAATTTTAACAGACTAACTATGGTATAAAGGACATCCCCACAAGCAGAGAGGGGTAGGTAATTTAAAAACCCAAAAAGATTGAAAATTTTAAATTTGAGAATCTAATTTAAACGGTAAAAACTGTCGTAAAGCATTTTACTCAAACAGTTACTAAAATTTAAAACCCACTTGGTTTTAAGTTAAGAAATTGGGATTTTATATGTCAAGTGTCAAAATTTGCAAGAGGTAAGTGAAGAGTTCAAATCCAAAAGAGTTGAGTAAAATTACAATATTTCCTAGCATAGTCGAAAAATTAAAATATTTAGTATAGTTGGGAAATCCGATCAAAAATTGTTAGAAAATTTTAGATTTTGTCTACTCCAATAAAATGTTGTAGCAATGTATCTGAGGCATGACCAAATTTCTATTTGTAAGCTAGCAAAAATTGTAGGAAATAATTTCCATATACTTAAATTCAAATTAAAAAAAAAAAATTAAATGCAAATCCTGTCCAGCAAAATGTATTTTCAAAATGTTTATTCTATTCTAAAAATAAGAGAAAAAAATAATAAAAAGTTGGAAAATTTTCACACATTTTTCTTTTAGCCTTCCTCTAAATAGTCGGAAAATCCTTTGAACCGCGAAAATCCATTCAGTTTGGGAAATATCAGAGAAAAAGCGAATAAAATGTCAGAAAATTGTTTAACTCGTTTTCCTTTTATTCTGCCTGTAAATTGTTGGAAAATCGTTTGAACCACGAAATTCCAATCAACCGTTCACGAGATATAAGAGAAAAGGTGAATTAAAAGTCGGAAAATTTTCACACTCGTTTTTCTTTTAGATAACCTGTATATAGTCGGGGAATCGTTGGAATCGCGAATATCTATCCATTTACCCGTTCATCAGATATAAGAGGAAAAGCGAATGAAAAGTCGGAAATTTTTTTTACTAGTTTTCCTTCTAGTCTACGTGTGAATTGTCGGGAAAACTTTCAAACCACGAAAATCCATTCATCCGTAAACGAGGTATAAGGAAAGGCGAATGAAAAGTCGAAAAATTTGCATTTTAAAATTGTTGCGCCAACCGAAAAAGAAAGATATGTGTGGATGAGTGTGTTTAACCGATTATAAATACCGACTGTTAAATATAAAAAAAACATAGCGGCCTCCTTTATTACTGCCTGATTTATATACCGCCTTCAATGGTTAAAGGATTCACCAGCTATGGTTTATGTGTAGAAAGATATTTTTACTTTCCCTTACCTATATACGAAGTATATAGTAAGGGATGTAATATATGTCTGTGTACATATAGTATATGTCTGTGTGTCTGTTTGTCTGTGTGTCTGTGTGTATGTGATCAGTCTAGCTCAAAAACGGAAAGCTGTACGATACTGAAATTACATATTTAAGGTTAGTACATGCATGTGATGTTACAGCAACATTTTCGTCAAAATCGACTAACCGGAAGTGCCAGTTTATATAATCGATTTTACACATTTTTACAATTTTCTCGAAAACGGCTCTAACGATTTTGATTAAACTTGCCTAAATTATTCTTCATAAAGACCTTTAACTTTTCATATATATGGTACATCACCGAGGAATTGCAGGGAAAAAAGTTATGTTGAAAAGAATATTTTAATTACGCATAACTTCAAAAGCGTGCAATTTATGGTAAATTATCTATAGACTTGTATGAAAGATAATTAAATTATCTAAAAAACAATAAAAGAATCATCAAAATCGGACCAATAATAGCAAAGATACAGTGCATCGGACTAACCGGAAATGGTAATTATATCATGGATATTAGAATTGTTTACAATTTTCTCGAAAACGGCTTTAACGATTTTGATGAAACTTGCCTAAATTATTCTTCACAAAGACCTTTAACTTTTCATATATATATATAGTACATCACCGAGGAATTGCAGGGAAAAAAGTTATGATGAAAAGAATATTTTATTTACGCATAACTTCAAAAGCGTGCAATTGATGGTAAATCATCTATGGACTTGTATGAAAGATAATTAAATTATCTAAAAAACAATAAAAGAATCATTAAAATCGGACCAATAATAGCAAAGATACGCGCTTCGGACTAACCGGAAATAGCTATTATATCATGGATTTTACACTTTTTTACATTTTTCTCAAAAACGACTCTAACGATTTTGATGAAACTTGCCAAAATTATTTTTTATAAAGGCCTTTAACTTTTCATTTATGTAGTAAATCACCGAGAAAATGCAGGAAAAAAAGTTATGAAGAAAAAAATATTTTATTTGCGCATAGCTTAAAAAGTATGCATTTTACGGTAATTTATCTATAGACTTTTATGAAAGGTAATTAAATCATCTAAAAAATAATAAAAGAATCATCAAAATCGGACCAATAATAGCAAAGATACAGTGTATTTTATGAGGACCATAAAATAGATGGAGAACCGAGCGCATCCGAAAGGAGATAGATGCGACCGAATCTCGTCCCACCAATCCGCCAATCTGTTGTATACAATGCGCTCTGTAATAAAGTAATTTAAGAATACAAAAGCGAAAATTAATTTAATAATTTCTACTTTCACCTTATTTAATGGAAAGAAAATGTTTCCATAGAAAACCAGCAACTTTTAAAATATGTTTGCAACTTGACAAAGTTAAAATATATAGGCAGTGTACAGCATTGTTGTACTAAAATTGTTTTAAAAACTATTTTATTATAGTTAAGTGGGAGAAGAATTGAATGCTGCTGAGTTTATTTCAAGTATTGTTTATGTGAACTCTTTAGAATTATATTAAAAAGATAATTATTATAGGACGGTAAGGGAAAGTTATGTGATGCGCGCACCGCACCAGCTTTTTTTTGTATCTTTTTATGTTAATAAACCCGTCTTCATTCGCTCAGTCAATTATAAACCATTGTAACTGTATGTATTGTATTATTCTTTAGATTTTTGTATTTAATTTAAGACCATGGCCAAACCTGTTCATTTGGATGAATCTCCAAAACAAAAATCTGTCTCCAAACTTCAATTAGAATAAAATTGCCAATAATTTTTATAAGATGGAATGATATGATGTTACGATGAACAGCAAGACTTGTAGTGAATATAGCAAGAAGCCTTAACCTCAATCAATTATTTGTTGTGAATCGTCAGTCATTGAGACTTAATTAAAATAGAATAGTAATATGAGAATAGTAAAATATGCTATTGTATTTGATGATATGTATATTTATTCATAAATATTATACAATTCATAATATTTTTTAGTTATTACATTCGTATTTCGTTATTTTGTATGTACTTTAGATCCTATACTGGTTATGATTCGTTATGAAGATTCTCCTCTGCCAGAAAAAACTTGGGAAATTCAGCCTGTGAGCAGAGAACTAATAGGATTTCCTACTCTGATAACCGTTGCCTTCGCTCCAACTTCAACTAATCTAACTAGATATCAAATGCGGAGGATCGTCAACCCTAGCAGACCTTTGGATGGTATCAAAGCTTTATCATACTTTTAAATGTTTTCGAATTTATTAGTTTATCTTGCAAGGAGAGGATCCCACATATGTCTCCTAGATTTTGGTGAAGCTTTTTTAGGAAAATCTAGGAATTAAAATATTGGACTGTGTAGGAGATTAGGGGACAACGCGCCCCAGGAGCCCCGGGAAAAATCGAGAATTTTGCATGTGCAAAATACATTTTATTTTATATCTCTGGTCCTGATAAAGATAAACAAATAAATTTAGCACTGACAAGGAGAGTACCAAACATGGGAATCGGAGATTTCGATCACTTTGATACAAATTATAGGCTAGGGTCCTCTCAATGCTTATTTAAAGTGGTAAGACGCAATTCGCTTTCATTCTCGAGAAATATCCATTTGAAGTTATTGGTGTTATGTAAGCCTTCCTTAACTCAAAAGTGGCTGTGGCCTGGCGGTAACCCGTCTGATTACAGTGCTAAAGATCACTAGATGGACTCACCGAAATTGTGATTTTTTAAAAATTCTTTTGTTTTTTATATCTCTAATATTTATAAATGATTAAATAATGGATTCATTAATTTTTTTGTTTTAATTTAATTTAATGCAGATGAAAATTTTTTCTAAGATTATTATTAATTAGTTATTTGCTTGTTTTGTTTTTTCTATAAAATTGTTAGCATATGTCCTTTTGATTCTACTTAATAAGTTTTCTAAATAATTCCCAAAAGATCTAGTCACAATTTGCCTAATCATGAAAATTCATTCCCTTATATTTTATCAATTGAGCTTATTTAAATTTACGAAGATGGTCCAATATGGTTTGTTCACCTCTAGACTGATTGGTGAAAGAGGAATATTCATGAATTTGAATGAATTATGTTTCTCTTTAACCAATTTGAAAAAAGAAAAAAAAAATGTAATTGCAATAATAATAGTTTTATAAAAGGTCCAGCTTGTGAAAGCTTAATGTTTCTATGATGGTTATTATCCGAATGAATGAATAATTGTCAGATATTTTAATATTGAATATTTTATTGTAAACAAATCAAGTAAATAAATAATAAATAATCACCATACAAAAAAGTTTAATTGAAAAAAATTTCATTTGTATTAAATAAAACAAAAAAAAAAATCACAATTTCGGGGAATTCGAATTAGTGATCTTTAGCACTATAATCCAAGTTACCGCGAGGACACAGCCACTGTTGAGGTAATGTAGCCGCCACGTTTTCTTCCAGAACACTAATGACTTCAAATTGATGTTTCTCTAGAATGAAAGACAATTGCGTCTTTTCACTTTACACTTTAAAAAATATTTTCTAGGATCAGTATAAACACGAATCTGGTAGCAAAAACCACAACCTTGTTTTTTCTTTTTTAAACGGGTTTTTCCTTTGTCAACTGGTTGGTTTATTACAAACATGATATTAAAAAAAAATGGAAAACAAACACAATGTTTTTTGTTACGTTTACATTTTATTTTCAGCAGTTCAAGTATTATTAACGTACGTCTTTTGTGTGACCCTTGTGATTGACGATATGTATGTATTACATTTCAGTAGTTTCCTTTGTCTACTGTTTTTTTTTTATAATACACATGTTATTCTTAAAACATGTATGATATGAATAAATATGAGAAACAAATACAATGCTTAACCCTTTTAGTACCAACAGAAAGTATTGTTTTATTTTGTATTTATTATACTAATTTATTTTGAGATAAAGTTCTCTTACAGTGCGAATAGTAAGCCATCACGTACGCTATATGTATCATCTAGAATCAGTGGCAAACCCGCAGGGGAGGAAAAGTGAAACTCTGATAAATTATTGTTCATTAGCTAGGAGGGAAATTAACCTTGGTTCACCTTGTGATAAATCGATCGCGGATATTGACAAATGTAATTATATAATTCTCAATTGAAGAAATGATTGGACGATCAAGTTTTTTAATGTAATTTTTTCATGCAGAAAGTGAAAACATTTTTTGTCCTCACAATCGGAAATTTCCACTCACTGTTTATATTTCCGAATTTTCCGGGTCTGTAATCAAATCCATGTGACGGGCAAAACACTACCGTTAATCCGATTTCGATGAATCTTTCAGGGATCTTACGGGTTGGTCCTACCTAGACAGTCCCTTATCAATGTTATCAAATTTCATCCATTACTTTCACTTACGCACTAGCAAACGTATTTTTCATTGACTTATTTCGGAAAGTTGGTGATTAGTGTAAAAATGGTCCAGTATAAATTTTATCAAATTCCATTCCCTACTTTCATTTGCTCTTGCGTTAACTTTTTTTTAAAAGACATGATCTATCCAGTCCACTGAGAAATCATACGATTAATCAAGGATTTTTGGTTGTTAATATTACAAGTTGTAGATAAGCACATAACACATTCATTCGTTAGGAAAAATCATATTTCAAAAATTTGTTCCAGAGCACCTTCATCCACTCATGTCTTCCATTGTAATGACATTATTTTATTAATTTAAATTAAATAAATGTATTGAGCTTATATCGTTTTATTATTTTTTAAACCTTATGAAAACTTAAAACTTATTTATATGTTCCAGTGGTTAATTCACTGGACTCATATAAATGGAATCCTAATCAAGGTCAGAATAGTTTTAAATTGGTTCAAACTAGTAGTGGATACTCAGGGGGAAGGGGTAATTTCCCCTCCCAAAATAACCACTGAGAAAAATAAGTAAATAAGTTACGGCTGATTTAAAATATGCATACTAGTACCAATGCTTGTGAGTAACTGTGATTAATTATCTACCATTAGGCAGGAGAGAAATTAATCTAGGCTCACCTTGTGAGGAATCAGTCGTATAAATTGTCAAATGTAATTATATAATTGTCAATTGTAATTACATTTTTTATAAATTTAAATAAAATAAGTGTGTTAAAAACTTATTTTTTTTTTTATAATCCTGATGAAAAGTCAAAACTTATTTATATGGTCCAATGGAACTGGACTGTATAAATGAAATCCTAATCAAGGTCAAACAAGTTTTAAATTTTTCAAAATTATATCATTTGCCTTTAGGTTATTGATTACTGATATATCCTGTCAATCCCTCCTAACGCAGGATGCTTGTCCAATTGCTCTACGAGTATTCCAAACTACATGGTCATCCTGACAGTCTCCACTCCCCCCCCTCCCCCCCGTGTATATAATATACTAATAATATCTAATATATCATTTGTCGTTGTCCTGTTTCTCAAAGGTTCTAGACTGTTTCCTCCCCGAAATGTAATACATATGATCTGATTGTAAGATTTATTATTTTAACAAAACTAAATCTTTCCTATATCTCCTTGTTTGAACAATAAATAAGTTGCAAGTCAATCGTTTTTCTTTTTTCCATCTGATCAAAAGCTCTTAAAGAATTTAAAAAAAAAAAATGTTTAGGTATTTTTTTATTATCATTTTTTTAAGCATGCATTATTTCAAAATTGTTTGTTGTATATCGCAGAAAAGTTCCTGTCGTATTTATTTTTGACGAAATAATAGAGATATATATAGGTTTTTTCATGTTAAAACGGAATGTTCCCTTATTTATAACAGTTTGGGATCATTCTATGTCAAGTCACCTGGTCTTGACACACACCCCCTCGGATTTTGAAAAAGCTTGGAGCGATTAATCCTATTACTTTCCTCATAACTCCTGTAAAATTATTATGCCCTGAAATTTTGTAGGAAATTTTTACGTTATACCTAAAATCAGTGAAAAATGCTATTATTAGCCTATCTCAATCCCATAAAAAAAATAAAAATATTAAAATGTATTTTTTAGAAATTTAGGAAACAGTTGTTTTTTTTACAAAAACACAATATCTACGGTCTCAGCCCTGATAGAATGCTCAAACTTTTTTTACAATATTCTTACATATATGTCCTATTAGATAAATAAAATATGTAGGTGGCTTTGTATCATGTTTAATTATTATACACAACAGAATGAAATCGCGCCTTTAACATGCAGTCACAAATTTTAAAATATTTTTGAATTTTAAAAGATATTATTCTGTTGTTCACAGTAACTAAAAATGTTGCCACAGCCACCAATGTTTTAAAAAAATCTAATATCCCATATATTTAAGAGTATTTTAAAACAAAATTAGTATTTTAATAAAAAATACATTAATTATATGTTAGTAATTAATTATTTTTTATTAATTATATATTAATAACATGCATTTCCTGATGTATCTTGAATAGTTTTCAATAAAAATATTTTTAAAGTTGTATGTTCACTTTAGGGCGCGATTTCAGAGGCTTCAAATACTGCCAAATTAAAAAAATTCATTTAACGAAAACTAAAAATGATAGGGCAAAATAATTTTGCAGGTGTTATCAGGATAGTAATAGGTTCAATCGCTCCAAGTTTCGACATAATCTGAGGGGGTGGGTATCATGACCGGGTAATTTGACATGGAATGGCTTGAAGGGTGAATAGGATTTTGTGACAAGACACATAACTTCTAAACCGACCAATTTCAAAAGTTAAGCATGTTAGAAAAAGTAAACTGTAACAAGTAAAACATATGTTTAAAATTTATTTTCAGACATACATTTCACCTTGAAAAACCCATTTAAAAATCAAAAACCAAGGTTGTGATTTTTGCTCCGAAAAACATATTTCTACTGTACATGTGAAGCAGGAGAAACATGTATAACTATTTTGAAAAAAATTCAAAGGGGATAGTAGTATGGTCGGGCGAGTTTTTAGTGAACACTTTTTGTTTTTCGATTTTCATATAAATTAGGATTAAACTGTTTTTTGGGATGGGAAATCCAAATCTGATCCCAGCTTTGAAGAAAACTTATGTTTTCCCCTCTAAAATCACTATTTTGAGGGCGTTTTCATCTAAACCCAGGATACGCGGTGTGTGGGATCCTCTCCTTTTTAGTTAGTAAAAAGTGTTAATTCAAGTTAACAAAGTTTTGTACAAATTAGTTGATACTTATTTTAGTTTCATTATAAATTAAAATAAAATAAATTATTTTATACTATGACAACAAGGTCGTGAATTCATTCTCAAAGCCTCCATGAAAACATGCGAATTCCAAAACTCACAATTGATTTGTTTTACTAGTGAAAATATTCAATTGAAGTTTTGAGATTCCATAAATAATTTTTGTAAATGAAACATATTAACAAAACGTTCAAGTTGGCAAATTATATCAATTTATAGAAAGAGAGAGAAGACAGAAGAGATAAGCGACTACCTGCAGGTTGCCACGTAACAAGAATAGAGCAGTACCAGAAAACTTTAGTTCATTCTGTTTAGCTCATTTTAAATGCGGTTTGTTCAATTTGAGAAATTATAAAAATAAAACCTATTTTGTTAAGTTTATAGGCACATTTGTACATGTTAGTTAATATAGTAGGTACATTTTGAGATATTTAATATTTATAAATAAAAATTTTGTAAAAATATTTCTTGTGAAAAATTCGCGCGAGTTACACTCTGCCCGAAGTGAATTTCAAAAATTGAAGGCGCTCAATGTCACGTGTTGCATACATTGCAATTGACGGTATATTAAAGAAAAAGAAAGGGAAAAAAATCTAAACTCATGTAGCTTGCAATTACATTCCAAGCATCTTTTTTTTTGTTTTTAATAAGGTAATTATTGTAAATTGGGTCCCACAATATAGGTTGTTCGCTATAAAGTTGAATCACCATGTAGATGTTGTCATGGTTGCAGTCCATCTTTTCTCTCAAACAATCTTTTTTATGGCCATGAAAAACAATACTGATGTCGAATCTCAACTACACCGGTAGTGGAGTGGAAATTACTAGCACAAGCCTTCTAAAGTTTTTCTTGACACAACTTAATATTTTTGCTTCCTCACTAACAAAGGTAGGGAAGCTTTGTATTCATGACGGAAAAAAAAAAAAATTGTCCTCAGAATCGAAAATTTTCATTCCTCTTTTACGTTTTTAGTCATCAAGAAATTAATTTCGTTCAGTATCTGTCTGTATGTAGTCAAATCCATGTGACGGGCATAGCCCCTATTACCGATTTTGAAGAAAGTATTAGGGATTGTGTGGATTGGTACTTAGATGGTCCCATATCAATTTTATCAAGTTTCAACCACTGCTTTTGCTTACGTATGCTCAAACGCATTTTCCATGAAAGATCTATACTTCAAAAACGGCTCGTCAGATTTAGCCTAAAGTTGGAGAAGAGATGGGGATTAGTATGTAAATGGTTTAATATCATGGTTTTTTCATCAAATATCATTGTTTGTATTCGCTAAAGCATGCGCAAACACATTTATTTTCCTTGTCACGGCCATATTTCGAAAACTGTAGTTCCGATTCGGGCCAAAGTTAAAGAAAACATGGAAATTCATGTAAAAATTGTCCAGCATCATTTTTATTAAATTACGTTCACTACTTTCGCTTATGAAACCTATTTTCTTTGACACGCCTATATGTCGAAAATGTATTCAGATCGCCTCATATCAATTTTATCAATTTCCATCCGCTACGTCCCTTCACGCATGCGCGAATGTAGTTTCATTGACACACCTATATTTTTAAAATTTCTTGATGCGATATTCCTTCGTAATCAACAATAGTTATCCCAAATAATACACATAGTGAAAAAAAACATCAATGTTCTTTTTAAGCCAATAATAATATCCCAAATAAGTACCAAAAAAACAACTTTTGTTAGTATATACCGACCCAACTCAGATCTTAAATCTACTTTTTTATAAAAAAATAAAATAAAATAAAAATATCAAATACCAATAAGATCCGACTGCGTCTGTGAGCAAAATTCTATTTTGTAAATTTAATAATTCTTGTTATTTGTTTTTTGTTTTCTCAGTACCGAAGTAGTAAAATCCAAATTACGTCCATAACACCCATTACAGTTAATCCAATTTTGATGAAATGGCCAATGATTGTAAGTGTTTGTACTAAGATACTCTCATTTCAATTTTATCAAATACCATTCGCTACTTTCGTTTACGCACACGCGAACGTATCTTCATTGGCACACCTATATTTAAAAAATGGCTTGTCCGATTTAGCCCAGAATTAGAGAAAAGTTTTAGTCCGGGAGCCCATGCAGAAAAACCTGACTTATTTTACACAAAGAATCGTCTATTTCATATAATTAAGTTCTTGAAGGAGAACTGCCAAGTTTGAAGACTGTCACTTTCCTTTAAGTGTGAAAATAATTTAAATTGGTTAATGTAAATTAAATTGGTGAAAAAATAAAAAAAAATTTCTAGACGTAAAAAAAAACTAGCTCTATCTAAGGTATAACCGATGGAGATTCGATATAAGTTGATAAGACCAAAATTGTAGATCTCACAAAATCAGTAGCTTTTTGTGCAATCCGTTTGTTAATAGGTATTGCCGTTTAGCCATAGTATACCTTCAAATATAGGTCTTACGAATTTTTAAGCTACGTCAGCCATTTTGATTTTTTTGGGAGGTAAACATTAAAAATTTTGGAATTTTTCCATCGGTTACAGACTAAAAGCCACAAGTTTGCTCATTTTCAAGTTTATAGCTAATTACGTAAGTTGGTTAGAATTTGTAGAGATGAGTGAGTAAGGGAGACAATCTGACTCTGCCTGTGAGTGAGTAAGTCGTACAAGGGTTGTATAGTTGTATATTTAGTTTATAAATATCTATAAGTTACTCTCTAAATACAATTGATGCTCTACAAATTTTATTCCAAAGAATTTTAATTAAGATTAGCCGTTTCCATTGTACAGGCGTTTAAAAGTCACTATATTGAATTTTGAGGCAAAGTTGGTAGAAATTGTAGTTTTTCGACTATAGATTTCGATCATTTTCCTGAACCAAATTTATAATGTTAGATACTCACCCGACATCGTATTTAATCTTCTTTAATTCTTGAAACATAAAAGTTTTTGCTAGGAAGCAACGTTTTGGAGTTAAACTGAATAACTAAAACTAACTGAAAATACTCAACAAAACTTCCATGTTTGATTGGCCGTCATTTTGTACACCAGCAGCTTCATGCCGGCAGACGTCTATTTTTAGCTCATCTTCAAGAACATAATTGTCTGAAATAGGTGAACCTCTGTAGAAAATAACTCACGTTATTCTGCCTGGGCTTCCGGATTGTATTTTACTTTCAGCAATCAGCAAATCCGCCCTCATCTCAGACATTACTGGTCAAGAGTTATTTTGTCCACATGTTAGACCCAACCTGGGAAAATATTTGGTATGGATTCATCACTGTCAGACCGTTGACCAGAGATCTACTGTCTTTCAATCAGAAACCCTGTCAAGCTCCTTCTTATATTCAACAGTTTATTGCTACCATATTCTTGGTCAGATGTCAATTGTATACTTTATTTAAACCCTCAGGACAGCCCTCATAAGAAGTTCACATGAGCTTCCAAGAATTATTACCTCCTTGGAATTTATAGAAATGTATCCGTCCTTCTGCTCGTTGCAACTTCATCCCCTCTCCATTCTCATTCCTATAAAGTCTCCTCTGAATTTACTAAAGATTCATTTCATATCAATCTATTGGCATGTAACATTAGGTTAGATACTGAACCTAGTCTGTAAGAAGTATTTTAAGTGTCATTGTAACATTTTCTTTAGTAATAAAAGTAAATCTTAAAGTCTTTACTGTTCGTTAATTTGCATGCGCAAACGTATTTTCCTTGACACGCTTATATTTCAATAACGGCTCGTCCCATATATTTTTACTTTCCCTTGCCTATATACCAAGTATAAAGTAAAGGGAAGGTATAGCGATCGTGAAAATTTTCGAATTCGAGTTTTCAACGGAAATACACGTTTTAAGCTCCCTCGAATCGAAATAACCAAGCCTCGAAAAATGTTTTGTGTGTCTGTGAGTCTGTGTGTATGTGAACAGTCTAGCTCAAAAACGAAAAGTTTTACTACACTGAAATTACGTATTTAAAATAGGCACATGCATGTAATGTTACAGCAACTTTTTCGTCAAAATCGACAAACCGGAAGTACCACTTTATATAATCGATTTTACACTTTTTTACTATTTTCTCGAAAGAAGCTTTAACGATTTTGATGAAACTTGCCTAATATCTTCTCCTTAAAGCCCTTTAACTTCTCATTCACTTTCATCAACGAGAAAATGCAGGGGAAGAAGTTATAGCGAAATGAAAATTTTATTTGCACATAACTCAAAAAGTGAGCATTTTATGGTAAGTTTTGGATGAAATCATATGAAAGGTAATTAAATTTTCTAAAAAAAAAAAAAATTTAAATCTGGCCTTTATTAGAAAATATACAGCTTATGTCATAAGGACTAATAGACCTTAGAGGGAAAACCGAGCACTTCCGAAAAGAGTCGAATGCGACCGAATCTCCTCCCACCAAGCCGCCAACCTGTTGTTAACAAAACGCTCTGTAACAACGTATTGTAATAACATAAAAGTAGAAATTTACTTAATTATTTCTACTTTTATATTATTTAATGGTAACAAAATGATTCCATGGAAGCTAAATGGAATTTTCATGGAAACTGAACCGAAATGTT